>VWZF01003842.1:3798648-3922432 GCA_013396755.1 Sclerurus mexicanus
AAACTAAATCAACAACCACAAACAAACAAAACAAATAAAAACCAAACCTCCCCTTAAAAACCCCAAAAAATATCCCAACTGATGCAAAAGCAATCATGCACCACCAGTAGCCCAATGCCCAGACAGTCACCAAGAAACAGCTATTTTGGAAAAACTCCCCTCTCTTTTGCTGTTTAGAATGATCTTATATGGTCTGGAACATCTCTTTGGTCAGTTGGGGTCAGCTGTCCTGGGGCTGTGTCCCAACCTCTTGTTCACCCTTAGGCTGCTCACTGGGATCACAAAGTGAGGAACAGAAAGGCCTTGGCACTGCATAAACAATGTTCCACACTAGCTAAAACACTGCTTTAGCCAACCATCTAAAACACCGCATCAAATAAGCTGCTGTGAAGAAAATTATCTCCCTCGCAGACAAACCCGGTACAGTGCTTTTTAAGAGCTGAGCAGTCTTTCCTGAACAACCCTTAGGGCAGAAGTCATTTCAGTCCACTGTCTACTGTGTGGAGCTTGTTTGGCTTAATACACTGACAGTATTTCTTTGGCCAAAACCAAGTGTGTTTTGGTGATACTCTGCTTAAGCACAGTCTTAAAATTTCTGTTTGTGGGAGTAATCAGTCAGACAGATAAAAGTGAATTCTACATTATTACAAAACAGAAACAAAATGGACAGAGACATCATTAAAACACCTTGCAAAATAGCTAAAAAATATAAGTACTACTCCCTGTCCTGTCAACCTGTCTTTTCACTGAAGAACTGCAGCATAGGAGAATCATGATCATTTGCACATACAACTTGTTTAAGAGCAAGCTCCTTCTTCCCAGAAAGTAGATGTGCAGGCTATCTTCTATTCTTGTAAATAAAACGAAGCCAGTGAATGGCTCACTGGCCCTGAATCCTAACAGCACGGGCTACATTCCCACTGACTAGCATCTGACTCATGTTCTCCTCTGGCTTCCATGGGGAGTTTGATTTTCAGTTCTCAGAGGCTGCGCTTCCACAACTCAGAGAGGTGTTTTTCTAGCATGAGACAAAATGTGTCTCTTCTTGCCTTTCTATGGGAGGAGCATCTGAGTATACAAAGCTTGCTGGACAGTGCTGAAGGATAGCAAAGGGCTGAAGGAAGTAAACCTAAAGCAGCGTTGTTCACACACCATACTGGAAATAAACTCTGGCACATGATTTTCCCTGGACTGTTCTTGGGCATGGTTTCACAGAGTGCTAGTTGGCACAAACCAAAATAATGTCAGGAGCTAAGGAGCATGAAGTATTAATGACACCTTATGCAATCTCACATCTTAATGCAGATCTGTTTTGCACCATAGACAAAGCTACAGGGTCTGACGAAGACCTTTTGCACCACAGCACACAAATGTGGGCTTCTGGTGCCATCTAAGATACAGTTTTCACAGACTGCTACAGTTCCATGGCTAATGAACCATTGGCAAGCAGCTGTTTTGTTGCTAGCAATGAAGAGTTATATGGCAATTGCCAAGTGACAATTCTTATTTTAAGAAAGTATCTGAAATTAAGTATGGTTTCCAGATAGAGTAGATTTCCAACTGTAGTGTAACTCAGATGCATATAGTTTGTTCTCAGACAAAAGCCAAGAGGCTTGTTAACCAAGAGGAGTACTGTGTCATGTATTCAGGAAAGCACATGAACATCACATCAAAGCGATGCCAAGTTGCAGCACAGGATTCTCAGAAATCCGGCATCTGTATTCTTTGATTTTTCTGATGATGAAGCAAACATGAGGATGTTTATGACCACCATTGATTTATGACTTTCTCTCTTTTCTTTCCTAGATGATGGCAAAACTCTCTATACAAACCACACGACTGCAAAGAAATTCTAATATGCTTTCAGCATTTGGTGCTGGAACATGACTTTGAGAAGCTGAAGGAAAAATGGCATGCGATTCAGAAGACAAAACACAAATATTACAAACACTGCACAGAACTACAAGTTCACACCAGGATACCACATCTAGAAACCTAAAGAAAAGTGTTCTGCATGCTGAAGTTCACTGTTGTTGAAAGAAATTTTTCACTAGTTCACACAAGGGTCTATTTCTGAGCAATATGGAGCTAGGCTCAAAGAAAATTAAGATACTGTACAAGGTAACAACTAGGCCATATATGGTGGTTATAATGAGCAATCGATTGCTAAAGCTCATACTGTTTATGGATTGTGAAATGCCTTGGGACATGTTTTAAAGATATGTTAGAGGGTACTGAAATGCCTGTTGTGATTATATTTTAGACTCCTGGAGTGAAAGGACTGCCAATCTGCAAGGGCTACAGTATGCTAAATTAATTTTATAGATTGTGTTGGTAAAGGTCAATTCATTTAGCAAATAAAATATCAGTTAATTGTATTTCCGAGCTTGCTCATTAGGGGCATGATGTGCTATTTAATTGGTTCATGTAAATTCCATGAGTTTTTGTGTGTCTGTGCACATTTTAATAAAAATCTTTTGCAGATTTGTGGCTTGTTCTTTCTTGCATTTAAATCACTGAGAACATGGGCTTGAACATGGTAACTTAGGAAAATACTGATGACAAGTAAATGTACCTCAATCTCTAAAGAAGGTTCAACTTGTAATTCCAAAATGGATGTGCAGGCATCTTTTGTGGAAAGAAGGACTTCCTGGTAGATCTGCACTGAATTCATTAGAAAGGGAAATTTTCTGTTTTGCTATGTGTGTTTGGCTCAATTATACTGCACGTCTTTCCCAACACTGGATTTCCAGCAATGCCCAACCCAAGGTGGTCAGTCTCCACAATAGAAGAAACTGGAAAAAGCACAGTCCAAGCACTAAATGTACTACCTTTCCCTTAATGTAACATCCTTAATGTATCATAGGCCATAGGCTGGGAGTTGTTGCCCAAGATCAGATCCCGGGAGTACTGTCAATCACATCTTCAAATTGCACAAATATGAAGCTTTGTTGGCCTGCTCGTTTATGGTCTTCTCTCTTTCATGATTTTTCATTTGGCACAGTTACCCAAACCTATGAATGTCCAGCTTAGTGAGATTACGTTACGAATTGTTCTGTTACTGAAGCCAAAATGATGGTGCTTGGCTATTTTCTTCATGTGCTGACCGAAGTGCAAGTATTCCTGTCTGTGCAATTATCTGCAGAGGAACACATCCTTGGCTTGCTGTAACAGGTGCTAGCTGGCCATCAGGAATTAGCAGGTTCTTGCTGGTACTGTGGAATTAAAAATGGGGCTTTAATGCAGGGTAAGGCTTTCTAAAATGCCATCCATCTTCCACTAAGTAGATAGGCAGAGGTCAGAAGACGCAAAATTGAGGAGCTGTAGGGAAAATAAGGGCTGGGCTTGTCTATACTCAAGGCTGTCACTTTCATCTTCGTGACAATCTTATGGCAAGTTGAACATGTACAGAGGTGAAAGACGGGCATGTACTTGAGGCTTGACGACAAAAGCCCCAGAACAGAGCCTGAAGCATCATTGCTACATTATTGGCACATTTCCAGGCTGTTGGTGTGAGAGGTGACTTTGAGCATGAAAATAACCCCATAAAACCTTACAGATAAATTCTTTAGAAAGGTAACTCTCGCAAGTCCCAGGTCTTTGGCCTCCTGCGCTTGAAGCGGTGAAAAGATGCAGGCAGTGAAAAAATATTTTTTTAAAATAAAACAGCAACCCTTTTGATATGTAAATATTTATTAGTCTCTTTGTGTTAGATAATTTGAATTCCCTTCTGATTTGGTGAACATTATCTTATCCACAGTTCCGTGAAATACAGTTGGAATCAATTCACTTTACTTTAAGAGAAGGGCATCTCTCCATCTGGCAGCCCAGACTGCTGTCAGGAGGTCATCTATGTACAGGAACAGCCTCAGACACCTAATTTGTATTTGCAAGAGTAACTTGATGGTTTGGAACCAAAGAGAGGTAAAACCTCAATGTGATTGCACCACTACAAAGCTACTGTAAGCCAGAGCAGAATCGATACAGGTACTGCACTCTGTCTCACACTGTTGAGAGGGCCTCCGATCAGAGCCGATCCTTAGTCGCATTGCCTCCGTATTTAGCACGGTATCGCAACTATTTTAATATCTGATAGACAGAAAGGGGTTGACTAATTCAAGAACCTTCTTTTATTAATGACCTAGATATTTAATCAGCAGCTGTTTACTTCATCCACCTTTCAGCTATTTAAAGACATTCTTCTTGCTTATCTTTGAAGTTCCTTGTTTACTCCTCGTTGTGTGTGACAAGCTTTGACATAGTATGCTAATTTAATTATTTTTTCCAAGTCTACAGAATGAGAACAGATCTCAAAGCTGGTTTTCAGTATATTTTTATATTCTCGTAGCTGAGAGGTAATCAGACAGATTCTTTCAGAAGCTCTGGAAGGTGTATTACTGTCAGCAGAAAGCAGATGGAGCACTGCTGTGTCCCAGAGCATGTAGAGACCACACATGGGCTGCCCCACGACAGTCTATAAATAAGTGCTGCAAGAGGCAGCATGACAATTCTCCACTGCACTCTCCTGATGTGAACTGCCTTGTTAGAAGCTTGAAACGTAGCCATGATATCACCAAACAGCACTGCATATATACCAAGACATCTTAATAAAGCTTACATTAAACAAGTCACTGGGGGCAAGAAAGCCTTCAGCTGATGTTTTAACTGCATTTATTTGGTGAGGAGTGGTGAATTATTGCTGCTACAAAGCATGAATATTTTATGGGTGGTGATATTTGTTAAAAATGAGTGTTTGGAAGATTTGGGGTAGCAAGGGGAGAGTTAATGCCAGGCTCTGTAGTGTTGAAACACGAATCAGATATTTCCTGATGTAAATAGATGGAACGACATTAACTTTCCCCAGTGGAATGAATCTTACTGACAGTATGACTCTTCTGCTGGCGTTCGTTATGCTCTGAGATGAAAATATAACTGTTTTGTTTTTTAAAAAACATGCCATCTGAAAACCAGGTGCTTTGCTCATTGTAGCAAATTATCCATTATGCAGATGATGGACAGATTTTAATAATGCTGACATCTGAAGTATATTAATTAGACATATATCAGCAGTACCTTTATATCAGACTCCCAACATTTGCTTAATTCTATCTTGTATGGCAGTGAAATAAACTTGAACACAGAAATATTTTTTTATTTTAGAAGAATGCATTCAAGCATTAAGGGTATCAGTCATTACCTGTGATTAATGACCAACTTGTAATAAACAGCTCAAAGCATAAATGAAATTAATGTTGTAGCCAAACATCAGCAGAAAAAACTCATTTGAGCAGCTGTGTTTTTAAATCAGCTGTTACCTAAAATATAACATAATCCACGCAATATTATGAAGTAGATGTTTGGCTCAAAAGAGGATCAAGGGATAAGTAGGCTACATTAACTGGAACTGGCCTTCACCTATGAGCATTTCTTTCTTACGTTGGTCTGCTGGTGAATTTTTGCTGAAGTGTTTTCTTTTTTTTCTGGGGATGACAGTTTAGACACAGGGCATTCCTGAAAGACAAAAAGAAACCCAGGACGCAAAGTCCTCGTTGCTTTTATGACAGTTTAAATGAGATAAGCATATTCATACAGAATACTGCCATGAGTTTGGGTTTGTTCAAAGTAAACAAGGGAGCAGGAAAGTAAATTTCACATGATTTCACAGCTACAGTTTTCCCAAGATTCAGACTAGGGACAAAGCAGCTGATGCAACTGAAGAACACGCAAGATTTCTAAAACCTTGCAATGGACACAATTTCACTTTCTTCCTTCTCTAAACTTCAGCTAACATACTTGAGTTCCTTTTTGTTGTAAACAAAACACAGAAGGCAATTTTCTTAGGTCCAAAAGGAAATCTGCCAATACTTTGGGTGATGTGACTAAGACTTTAGGAAATCGCCTTTGAAATCTAAGAAATATAAGTTTGTTCACAGTGCTCCTAATTTATATGAATGCCACCATCAAGGAATAAACATAATAAATCACATGCAGGCTCACATGACAGGAAAGCTACTAAGCTGGGCTACTGCCTAGAAATGAGTTCCAGCAGCACCTTATTACAACCTACTGCCTAAGCCACACAGAGCTTCTGTGCAGTGCTGATAGTGAAGACTATGAAGAAAGGTGTTTTATGGAGCAAGTCTGACATTCTTGAAGGTATTTGGGTTGCAGTTTCAGAATTATTTCCACAAGCACAGAGATAACAAATGTGTTCCTCATAATAAAATAGTGCACACCAGTAACATCATTACATGGGCTGCAAATTAACTAAGGCGTGCTGTCAACAAAGCCCACAGTGCGTTGTGACACGTCGTGTGAATGATATTGCTGTGGCTGTGTTACCTGAAACAGCAAGGTCTCCACCAGTGAAGTGCTTCCCCACGGGTAGTTAAGCTCTGTATGCTACTGTTGCACAAAGTTAATTTGTACGGCCTGAACTACAGATCAATAATTTTTCCATTAACTCTGCAGTAATGAAAGGCACTGGAGTGAAGCTATTGATGTATTTGATAGCTAATTCCCAAATAATAGTTTTGGAAAGGATTTTGGCTGACATTATTTATCATCTATGAGAAGGTTTAAGTTTCCAATGTTTTAAGTTGTCTGTAGAAGCTACAAAGCAAAACAAGTTGGTTAACCCTTGGTGCATACTCAGCCATGATAGTTTCTGGGTCTTTCTTCACTGTGATTCTCATCTGCTTGGGTGTTCTCTTTATCTTTTATGATTTTTCTTTACTGGTCAATGTGTAAATTTTGATTATGTGTGGACCAAAGCGAAAATATCCATTATCTACAAGTAATCAGAGCAAAATCATACGTGTGCCATTTATCAGATTCCTGAAAAGGGATCAGATGAATGTCTCTTAGAGGAGATCCAAGACCTGACCCTGAATTTCTTGCCCGAATCTTCCACTGACTTCAGAGTGTTTGAGGACTATTAGAAAAAAAATGCATGAACAGCCCTAAAAAGACAGATTATCTCCCTGTTTTCAGGGTTCCTAGTGGTTTATTCATGAATGACTTTCCTTTCTGGCTGCTAGTTTTGTCCCACCAAACAGAACAAGTCTCACTAATCCAAGATATACAAGTTTTTTCATCCCGTGTAGAAGCAGCCTGTGAAACACAAACCAACAAATCTTGATTCCTTCCCGCACTCAGATACAGATGACAAGCAAGATTCATCTTTGGTTTCTCTTTCACAGAACAAAGGATAAACTCTCCACTGCTCTAAAAGAGGGTTATTGATACATTCCTCTGTTTACCCCAACCTGCACAACACAGTCACTTCCATATTTTTGTTTTTGTCATATCAACTAAGAGAATCACCCTCAGATACAGCCAACCTTAAAAAAAGTCCCTGGTAAAAAGACACTACCAGTGGTGGCTGTCCCTACAGCTTTTCCCTGCTTTAGGAACTGGGACAGAAATTTTATTTCATATCCAAAGGTCACAGCACAACTGTTAGCTAATTCCTGAAGGTTAAAAATTCAAGACTTTCCCAGACTTGGTAAAATCAAATCATATTTCAGGACTGAGCAGAAGAATGAATCCAACAGCAGAGATGCACCTCTAATTTTCATATTGCAGTAATTGCAAAGGTCTTCTACCAAAATCTATTTTTGCAATGGGAAATAAAATAACAGTTGTTGAATTACCTTTCCCCTTGGACTTTAATTGAATCTGAATGTCTATTTTATATATGCTATTATAAATGGCCAGTCCCATATCTCAGGACAAAAATACATAATACAAAAAAAGAAAACAAATAATGGGGTGTGGGGAGGGAAAATGGAAAGCCACCCAATTCATCTAAGTTCAGTTTTACTGCACAGAAGAGTACAAAATGAACCTGATGTGCTGATCCTCCTGTGAATCTCTTGCTTGATTACAGAACAGCCTTACCAAGAATGAAAATTGTTACTATACTTCAGTAAGCTTCCAAACATGCCTGGCTTTTTCCAGTGAGTTGAGTTAGGGAGAGAATGCTTATGCTATTAATAAAAGAAATTCAGCACCTTCTCCACAGATAGATCTTGATCCAGTGTTTTTACCACTTATTAGCCCCCTGCCTTCTTTTGAGAAACCAGAACTTGAAATTACTTCTGATAATGAAAGTTCCTGGCTGTTGCGAATCCCAAGCCCAAGCAGTTTCTCAGTATGTAAATACCAGACTCAGGGCACAAAAACCAGCAGAAAATAGGTAAGGAGAAAAATAATCATGAACAAAAGACAGCACACAAGGTAATTTCTGCATGTATCTTCCGCAAGAAGACATAAAAATATTGGTAAAGAAGATGACTGCATTGGAAAGTGTTGACAAAAAAGGTGATTTCCACAAATGAGAAAACAAATCCCTGAAATATGTTGCTAGTCACAGTGCATTGCAGAAATTCATGTGCAAGTTACCCATTTCACTAAGCTGCAGTGGGCTTCTCAAAGTTGGTAAATGTTTTCTTCATGAAGAATGACAGGAGAAGTGGGGGCAGGGGAAAAGGGCAGTAGTTAAGAATATGAGGCACTTATTGGTGACAACATAAAGGTAACACACCATACAGTGTGCTGGGATCTGACTCATTGCCCTTTTTCAAATTTCAGGAACAGACATCTAAAATAACATCTGAAAGTACCTTATTGAGATACCGGAGGGAGCCTAACCCTGTCTATCTACAAACTAATATAAAAATCCTTGTTATCTGTCCTCCACAGACTACTTATGTTAGTCATTTATGAGTAGTGTACCTAAGGTCTGCTGCATTTTCTTTTAAATATGAGGTCCTAGATAATAAAACTGCTTCAAGGAGGCACTGAAGTGTGCAGTCTGACCTGACCTTTGCCTACTTCAAGTGCAAAACAGAAGAGTATGTCCAGATGTTAGCCAGACAGACATCTTGATGTTTTTTCTTTCCCCATCCCTGTCTTGGATACCACTACCTGAGAGAGTGTCTGGATCTCATGTAACTGTATTATACACAGAGAAACAGTCTCAGAAAAAGTGTCTACCCAATTGTACTCCTGTGTAGCATACCTGAGACTTGTATTCACTGGCATATGTGCATACACACAGGCACACACAGAGCAACGACATACATAATTACTAGCTGGTTCCCATCTGTATAAGACTTGTTGTTTGTCCATGCAGTTGCTGTAACTATGAGCAACACCTCAGTGATGGTTCTGAAACCTTAGACCAATGTGCCATCTAGTGACAATGTAGATGATCCTGAAAACCAAACTCACATTCTACCATTTTATCTGAAATAGAAATCACTGACTCTTGCCACAAGAGCCCGCTTCTGCTTGGAAGAGATTTGTGGGTTTGGGTTTTTACTTGGTGCTGCAGAGAAACTGTGGACTCTTTAGTCATGAATTTCCATACAAACCCATTTGTATTGAAAGAATGCTTACCCTGCAATGGACAACTCTGTAGCTGCTTTTTCCATCATCTCAAGTTATGTTTAATACCCAGATTCTCAGAATATCCTGCTTTAGAGTGGTCCAAGAATCTCACAGGTATCCCTGAAGGTATGCCAGATGTGCAATCCTGAAAGTTGTGCATTTGCAGCCCAGAAAGCCAACTATATCCTGAGCTGCATCAAAAGCAGAGCAGCCAGTAAGTTGCGGGAGGTGATTCTCCCCTTCTACTCTGCTCTGGTGAGACCCCACCTGGAGTGCTGCATTCAGCTCTGGGGCCCTCAGCACAAAAAAGGTATGGACCTGTTGGAGCAAGCTCAGAGGAGGATCACAAAGATGATCAGAGGGATGGAGCACTTTTCCTATGCAGAAAGGCTAAGAGAATTGGGATTGTTCAGCCTGGAGAAGAGAAGGCTTCAGGGAGACGTTACAGCACCTTCCAGTACCTAAAGGGGGCCTAAAAGAGAACTGAGAAGGACTTTTTGCATGGGCATGTAGTGACAGGACAAGGGAAGAATGGTCTTAAGATGATGGAAGGTAGGTTTAGACTAGATATTAGGAAGAAATTCTTTGCTATGAGAGTGGTGAGGCAGTGGAATACATTGCCAGAGAAGTTGTGGATGCCCCATCCCTGGAAGTGTTCAAGGTAAGGTTGGATGGAGCCCTGAGCACCCAGGTCTAGTGGAAGGTGTCCCCAGTGTACCGTGAGAGGGGAGTTGGAATTAAATGATCTTTAAGGTCCCTTTCAACCCAAGCCATTCTCTGATTATATGCCTTTCCTTTTCTCCTCTTTTTCCTGTCTGCAGTTAGAACAGCTTGATTAGTTTATAATGGTGTTCATTTATATTTGAAAATGTCCAATTGTCAGGAAATTGGTGTAGGGAAAGCAGATCAGGAAAGAGAGATTAACATTTTATTGTGAAAAATGCCCTTAATTTAAATATTAGCAAGAGGTGATCATTCAGCAGAGCAATATCATCATCTGAACTGCAGCCATATCTGAAAGAGTGAAAAGATACCAGGAAGCTGACAGAAGTCCATGAGTTTAACTTTGCATTTTTATGACTTGCATGGAGCTTTGTTTTAAATAAAACATTTATCAACATAGTTATATATGGGTTATATATATGTTAAACTTATATACATGTATATAGCTATATGTATATCATATATATGTCAACATATATGTGTGTTTGTGTGTTTAAAAATAATCACCTGTCAAATTAATGTCTAAATAAAGATGAATGACTCACATGAATTCTTGAGTGGAGGTTTCCACACAAGCAAGAGAGAGAGGCAGAATATAGAAGTACAAGGTAGATACCTGTCCAAGACAGCTGACATGGGTCAGAGCTGGGATGATAAAACACTGGAATGGCCTACCAACAGAGGACTTGGCTAAAAGTCATTTAAGCATGGATAAACACCCAGAAAAGGAATCAACTATTCTCAGTCATCTTGTAAGCACAATATAATCACTATTCAAGCTTCTTTTATTTTTAATTGAAGTTACTCACTCAGCTGCTACAAAAATAGAACAAGACCAGAAAGCTGATCCAAGCCACAAAGTACTTGAGAAGTTCAAAAGGGAAGCAGACAATTATCAAGGGAAACAATTAGCAAGAGAAACAACAGATAAACAACTACCAGTCTACTCCGGTAATAGAAGTGGCCACTATCACTATGACAGCAATGCAGTTGTCATTGAAGATGCTGTTATGACTAAAGAATAAATTCCTTCATCTCAGTTAATGTCAAAGTCATGTTCTAGAGCCCAGATGTGTACAGCAGTGACCATTATGACTGTTTCTACTGGCACAAAGGGTTTGAAGTCATTAGTGAATTCGGTAACCACTAATTTTGTCATCCTAGTGCTCCAGTCTACAGGATATGCTGGCGCAGCTGATACTCGAATGTACTTTGCCAGTTTTTAAAACTTCACCGTACATCTATATGACTACTTTTTTTTTTCCTTTCATTCCAGAGAGCAGTGTACTGATCAGCTCCATTTAACATGCAAGTTTTCCCTGCAATAAAAATTTAGCTTTGAATACTTTTCAAATCTTTTTAAATACATCATCCTTTAGGCGTGTGTCCAGTACAACCAGCATCAGAATTTTCAAATCCACAAATAATTCTAAAACAGTAATACATTGTAGCTTTTAGAAATGGACGTGATCAATTGATGAATCTCTCAGACAAACTTCATGGGCCAGACTAGCCTGTTTTATTTGCTGCCTTTTGCTGTAATTTCTCAGTTGATACTATCAAACTTAAAAAAAGTTGCAGTGTTATTTGAGGTGACAAGTGATGCCAGTTCCAAGCCTGTACTTAGGTAAGCAGTAGATCAGAAGCAAAAGTGTTCTCTCACGAGCTTTCATGGGAACAGAATTCATAAAGAAATATTGCTTCATCTTCTGAGTTCAAGTTTCTACAGCAGTGAAGATACAGAAAGATATTTATAGCCTACAGTTTTATAGCACAGTTTTCCCTTCCAAGGATGACTTGGAGCACTAAAAGGGCACTACATTGACTCAGTCTCTAGTCTCAACACTTCAGACTGCATACTTCAGTCACAGAACGCACAGCTTTACAGACAGACCCACAGAAATCCACTTATTCCAGAGCCACAAGCAGAAAAATAGGCAGAAATGGTCATGATAACACAGTCTTTGTCAAATATGTGGTGCACCACGACTTCTTGTAGCACTGTGACAGTTCAGGTCAGCTCTGTGACAGCCTAGAGCTAACAGCCAGCCAGACCTCATGGGCTCAGCCAGGTCTTTTGCTGGGACTTAGAACAAAATGATGGATCAGTCCCCTCCTCTCACTTTCTTCACCTTCTCTCAGGGTGTAATAGGATGGGACTGAGTGATAACAGCAAGTTACTAGAGCTGATGCGAGCAGCATGCAGGCAGTATAACTCATCATAGCTGGTATCTCTCCTAGAGAGGAATTAGATCTGTGAAAATGTACAGCTGCAGGGAATTGCAGACATTGCTGCAGAAAAGAGCAGATATAACAGTGAAAGAACTATACAACCTGCCATGTATCTTTATGCAGACAGACAATAGAGAAGGTCAGATTTGCCTCTATTATCTTTGTTTCCCTTTGGGAAACACCTTTTTTTTGATAGGAGAGGTTCAGATACTAACGCCACTCTTTTATGTTAGTATAATTGCAACATCTGCATTCCCAGTAAAGCTGTGACTTGATGTGTAGTCCTTCAGTTTACAATGCTCCATAAACTGAAGTAATGCACTCCGAGAAGCATCGCAAGACAACAAGGGCATCCTGGATCAGACTGTAGGAGGTTGGCGAGATCCCACTCAGGTTGCCCTCCATGATTTCTCTTAGCCAAATGTATGAAACTACTAATGCTGTACAGAAGAAAGAGCAGAGATCCCACTGAGTCCACCTGGAGTCTATTATAAAAATTCTAAGTCATTTGCATGTCTGATGGGTTTTGAGTAGTTCCCTGATAGCACAGAGAAAGATAATGATAACGGCTGCAGACTGAGCCAGAGCAAGTGTACCAGAAAGGATGAAGTCACACCGTCACACAATGGAGAACCCTAACTCCACTAATGCATACAGAATTGGAGCATCCCTGAATTAGACAACATTTGAGTTTTAATGCATGTTACTACACAAACAGCAGCCTTAATGGCTTTTAAATCCAAGACCTGTTTTTTTAAGAATTTTGATGTCTATTTGAGTCAAGCAACACAATTTTACAGTTTTTAAAAGCCCAGAACTATCCAGCTACCAATTGCAACACCAGGCTGAGTAACTCACTGTGTCAGATTTGATATTTTTAAATAATTCTGCATGGATGTATATAGGCCAGAGCACATCTGCCACACAGCTGGATGGCTTGTGTCACACACTGGCTGATTTGAAGGCTGACAGGTGCAGCTTTTGTGAAAAAAAGGAGCAAAAGAGAGAGATGGGGAGAAGGGAAGAAGCATTAGTATGGGGGCATAAAATCTCTCCAGTCTTCTCCGGTTTATGTTTGCATTTCTATTTTTCTCAACAACGTGTGATTTCAGCACCTCCCAGGTGCTCATTTGGCAGCACAGCCAGTGCATCTATTATGTGCAAAATTTCTGTGCTGGCTTGTCTGAGCTCTTCAGTGAGAAATGAGAGCCTGTGCTGGTGAAATGCATATAGCAGAGGGGACAGACACCTGCCAGCTACCACCACAGTCTGCTGACTCCCTCATTTTAGTTACAATGAGTGTTTTAGTTCTGAATATGTTTGTGTTGCAAGGGAAGCAACTGTGAAAACTCAACAATATGCATGTATTAAGGAATCTTGTCTATCTGTGTATTTTTTGCCAAGACAATAGCACCTTAGTTTGCTACCTGGTGATGTGTAGAGGGCGAGCAGAAGAGTTACTTCTTTGGAATTGAAACAGAAAACTTTCTAGAAGAAATAGCTACTGAACAGTGGTAATAGATGGCATAGAAAGAGAAAACCTCAGCACTTGCACTTTTTTCTAAGGTTCCTCCTCCTGCTGGGCTGGGAATTATCAAGAAGCAAGAGACAGCAAAGTGTCTGTGCTAGGAATTCCAACAACCATTGTCTCAGAATCTGTGCATTGTAAATAGGCAGGATAACCTTACAAATGTTTAGAAAAAGCTCAGTATGGATGTGGGCTGACACAGGTAACATTTTGAGTTGATAGAGTGTAGTGGCAGGCACTCAATCTAGAATAATTGAGTTGATTTTCAGCAGTTCTAATTACCCATATGCCTTGTAATGGAGTGAGTGTCAGCAAAGGGTAAACAGCAAAACGTGGCAATGTGAACCCTTGGCTTAAGTACTGGAAGGTAAATCAATATAATACAAATCTTCCTAATCACTTTGTACTTCAGCTTTGAGCCTCAAAGTCTCCAGAGATAAGCAGGAGTTACAGGGAAACAAAAAATGAAGAAACTGAAAAATTGCAAGTTCTTTGGATCTGAAATGATGACTTCATATCATATCTGAAATAATTATTTTAGACATGATTTCACGTGTTTTCTCTTAACCACATATGCCACATTTCAAATGTCTATGAAATAAAAATCTAAAGCTTTAAATCACCAAAGTGTGACCACCAGAAGTGTGGTGAATGCATTTCTCCAGATGTCAGTCACATGTGAAATGAGTTTGATATATTCAATTTCTTTTCACAGCTAGCAGAAGTCTTGGTTCCTTCCTTAGTACTAAAAATATGCATGTATGTATGGTTTGCAATCCTATCTCACATTTCAAATTATCATAAAAGTTCATTGGCAAAGCCGGAGGGAATTGCTTATAAGAAGTTGCTTGCAAAATGTTACCAGTTGTTATAAGTGTTTGTTTCACTTCGGATTCCTCCTATTAATGAAAAGAATTCATAAAGATAAAGCAAAAAGCTATATACAACATCAAAAACAAATAGGGTGAAGGATGAGAGGCTCCCCATTCCTCAAGAGATCAATCCTTATTTGCACAATCTGAAGAAAGTGGCAGAAATTCAGTGTATACGGACATTAGGACTAAACACAAACCAAAATAAACTATTGTTTTTGTCAGTTCACCTTGCATGCCCAAAATTTGCAGCAACAAACACCAGTTATTTTTTATGTCAGCCATTTACACAACCTCACCGTTAATTACCTATGTCTGAGCTGCTGTATTAGGTTGTGCAGCTGAGGCAGGAGAGTTGAAATTTAGCAGCAGCTCTTTCATATTGCGCTGTGAATCAGGAGGTAGTTATGCTGCTTGAGAAAAACCATGTTGTAGTTTGAACTTTAATTTAATATCATTAACTGTACTCCACGACTAATGCTGAAATCCTAAGGGCTGTTTCTCATAGCCTCAAGCTTAATTCCCTAGTGATCAACTAGCACTTTATACTCTGTCTGCCATTCCTCAAACTTGCATGGGAAATGTAAATGTTAAAAAGGCAGATTTAATCCTTTGGTTGTATGATAGAAAATGTCTAAGGAGTTACAATGAAAAAACCCCACAGCTTTCTTACAAACCACTTTATCACATTCTTTTCTGCAAGTTCAGGGAAGTGTCATGAGATAGATGAGACAACGAAAAAAGTACCCTGTAAATGTGATGAGAGCACAGCACTCAAAATCAGGTAGTGAACTTCCTTGTGTCACATTGTTCTGAAGCGTAAATGTGAATAGCAGAAATCAAAGGCCACTGATATCAAGATTATAACACTAAGTATCAAACTGGAGAAAGATGTAACTGTCTCAGTTTCATTTCTCTGATAGCAAGGGGTCCCCTTCAAGGTGAAGGAAAGCCAGACTAGGACACTGACATAATACTCTCATCTTCTCATATAAAATGATATCACTAATTTTTAAACCACTAAGACCAGACAGTCCTGCTGACAAGATGCCACATATATAGGACCATTCCAGATGGGCTGACATACCAGAGCTTATGGTTCAATCGAGTCTAAAAAGAAAATGGTCAAGGCAGAGACAAAAAACAGTAGTAAATGCTGGTGCTTCTTTCAGTCTCAAGGTTGGTGATGATGATGTTTTACCTTTTCTTTTCATGGACAGTAAGTATCCTGTCTGCAGCAGACTTCTTTCAAGACCTTCCAGCTCAAATTTCTGAAGTGCAAAAAACCACGGCAATCTGCGGCACCAGGAGTTTTGTTCTGTGACCTTGCTGGTGACAGCCAGCCTTCCTCCTGCCCACGGCAAAGCCTGACCTTTGCTACAGCTATTTTTCCCTGAGTGAGCCAGATTTGCTTTAGTCCTCACTAGCTGGTTGTTTACAGGAGCTGACTCTCCACAGCTGCACTGAAATCAGGAGGAGTTGTTCAGCCCTTGTAAGCATCTGGCTGTAGCAATAACAATAATGTCATTATTTAAGTACTTAATGCACAATCTCTTCCTGCGTTCCACTGCTGAGATTACATAGCACAAATTGCTTATTTACAGCAATTTATTAAAGCTATCTTGAGCTAATTTACATTAATTCTGCTTGGTCATTCCTCACCTAATAGCTATTGTTTGTCACTGCTCAGGTAACTCACACTCCTGGAAAGAGTCAAACGTGGTAGCCTACCCTTTTCATTTACATAATTTTAGTTATACCTCAGTGATTTGCCCTTTAATGTAAATACTAATGCATGTTGCTGAGACCACGACAAATCTGGAACCCAAGATAAGTACCAAGTGGCATTTTGCAGCAAAGGGCTAGCTTCTCAACATCAGCATTTAATTACACTGCTCAGCACAGCTGACATGTATTAATTCTTATTGATGGTCCCCTGGAAAACATAGAGAATAAGTACTGGTGCAAAAATATCAAGCTGAAATACTGCTTTTGCTTCTTGTGTGGTGTCAGTGGGATAGAGTCTCTCTGACTGTACTTATGTAATGGATGCAGTGAGAGAAGAAATGGTTTGAACTGGAGATGCTCTGGTTTGTGCCTTCTTAGAAGTGACTAAGAAGCTGCCAGCAACCAGAGAGGCAGAAAGAAATAAGGATGTTGCAAAAAAACACAGAGCCTGAGCTAGTGGCACATGTGTCACATAGAAACAACTTTCAAACAGACGAAATGTGTCAAATAAGTGAGGTTTATTGTGGTCAAATCTATAAGAAGATTCACTTCACACAGTGGATGAAAACATAAGGAAAGCCCTAGATGCTCCCGATTGATTTCAGACTTGCAACAAAACAGTAAAAATCCAAATATTTTTGGTCATGTCAACTGATAGAAGATGAAGAAGGGGATGTCCAATGAACATAGCACTCAAATGGCCTTTCCTGACCTTCACGTGGACACCTTTGTGGCTTCTGTTCTGTTTCTGCGTGAGCGGAATCAAGACCAGTGGGTTGTTCAGTTTCTTGAGATGCCTCTGTCATTTATTTTTTTGTTTTAGGTGCAAATATTACTAATTCATTCAATTTCATTTTAAATGTAGAGACCAGCCTGGCAAATCCTCTCTGAGCTGTCAGTATTTGATGGAAATTTTAGAGGCTGTGAACTTAGAGGATTCACTGTCCAGGATACAGGAATTCTTGGCTTGTTGATTCCAAAATGTTTAATTTTGACAAGAGGAACTACTTTTCTGACTCCACAGAAAGGTTCATGGACCACCAGGAATTTGGCAGACACACCCAGAATTTGCAGACTGCATAATTAAATTACATGCATCTCTCTTAGGTGGACAAGAATTGATTTATCTTGGACTCTCCTTTAAGAAACAGCTCTTAAAAAAACCCAAATAAAAAGACGTGATCATGCTTTGATCTTCAGAAAGCTATTTGATAATAAAAGAAAAATAAGTGACTAATCTGTGTTATGCTACAGTATGGCTTAAAGCAACACAAAGAAAATCAGCCAAGGAAAGAAAGTTCTCATGTATTTTTTAAGACAGGTTTTGCTTTTAGTCATAAGTTCTTTCCACTAAAAACCCAAGAATTACTGATTATTGTAGAACCTAGGTAAAAATACAGTATGTTGAGGATGATACAGATTCAGTTAACAGTGAAAATCTCGTCAAACTTTATTGTGATGGGAAGATTTGCTGGTATCCTGTGCAATAGAGTGTTTTATCGTGCACTCGCCCTGCAGCTATTGTGCTTCAGCAATAACGAGCAGCTGCTTGATATTCCTGAATATCTGCCTCTTGACAATTCTGAAATCAAAACTTCACTTAAAAAAAAATACATAAAAAAAGGAGGTGGAAGGAAATTTGGAAGGTAGAAGGATTTTATATTTGGGGAATAAAATTATTTTTGCTTGGACTACATGTAAGGGGCAATCTCCACACAGGAAATGCTCAGATACCTTTCCATTAATTTTTCTCCAATTACTTCCCATAATTAAATTCTGACTGGTTGTTAGCATTCTGTTAGCTCAGTTAATAAGCCTTCTTGCCCCAAGTTCAGGGTCCAGCTTTCTGATTTTTAAATCAGCTTCCCAGTTATTTACCCTGTTTGACCCCAAGCAACTGAGTCTGGACTTCTCCATTTGTCAGCTTTATTTGTATGTAAAAACGTGTTTGAGCCAATCCCCTGCTTTTGTTGATTCTGTGGATCTATTCACTTAACATTCCAACTTTAGCAACACCTGATTGGTTCTGGTATTTTCTCATATTAGTTTCTGAACCAGTTCAAGGGGTTTCATAAAGCCCCTGAAGCATTTTCTTTAGCTGCTTCAAGCAACCCTATATAAGTTTTACCCATCCTAGGAAACAGACATAAACATTTACCCCAGTTTTCAGAAGTGTTCAAACTGTAATGAAGAAGATCAGCACCCTCTTTTTGCCCTATAAATCAGCCACAGAGGAAGGCTGGCTTTCCAGAGCCCTTCCTGGTATTTCCCTCTTCTTCTGTGTCTCCTGGAAAGGGCTGGCCCTGTCCCATGAGCGACACGGCCCAAAGCCCCTGTGGCTGCCTTCACTGTCCCTGTGCCCAAGGTCTGATGAACTGCAGCAGTTGCTCTGTCAACTGCTGGCTCCTGCAAGTCCTCACTGTTCCTGAGTTAGAAAATTAATGAGTTAGGAGACCTGAGCAAAAACCAGGACAATGCCCTCTTACCTGAGTCCTCCTGGGTGAGGAGACAGTCTCCTCTTGACATCATGATTTTCCATCCAGGCAATCAACTTCTGCAGAAATCTCTGACACTGAACTTCTTTGCAGCATTACCTATTAGTTGAAATTCAGACTGAGAAAGTTGTAGCTGGATTTGCAGGTTTGTCTGAAAATTTAATAGAGATTGGTCCAATCAAAGCTTTATTTCCCTCCATTCTTTCTGGGAAACCTGAATTCTTTAAAAAAGGTTTTATGGAAATTTTATTTTTACCCATTTTCCTCATTTATTTGAGGAATTTCTAGTTCTGACAGTAATGTACTTTGCAAAGCTTTGATTCCAGTGAGACAGTGCATTATTTGTTGCAGCTTGGTTCAGCAGGCACCAGCTTTCGTTAGAAGCTCTGCTGCTATCAACAGCAGCACTGCTTTATTATCCACTCATCACACTTCAGTGCACTGGTTTCTATCAGAGTGTGTATCAGTGAGACAAATCTAGTATATCTCATGGTGGAATAATCTCACAGGAAGGGGAGGGAGAACTTGACTATCTTGAAATAACCACTGTTTCTCCTGCCTCTGGTTTCTCCTTTGTCAAAAAAATTCTACACAATGTGAGATTATCCACTTAGCTCTGCCCTTCCAGATCCTTGAGTAAAATGAAAACTTGCAAGCCTTTTATCATTAACTTTTTATAATTCAGTGGCAGAATGACAAAGAAATTAGAAAACCTGTCCACTTTTCAAAGGAAGGCAGATTTAATGGGCCATATGGCCTTTCTCAAGATAACAACTAACACTTGAATTCTTGGTAAAATAGCAGATTAACTAGAAAACTTCAGAGGCTTCAGATTTTTTTTTTATTCTTCTTCTAGATGTATACCTGTGCTCAACAAGGTCCATCGCCATATTTTGCTTTTTATTCTGAGATGCTGACAGGCAGGTGAATGGCCTTATATATTTTCTGACCTGTAAGTACTCTAGATACCAGTATAATTTTTTTGCTGTCATGATCCTGTGGACATCTAACATACATGGAACTGAGGCTCTAGACCAGAGTGTTTCTACAGAACCCTCTAGAAACACCTGAGGTCTACAGCTGTGTACTGTCCTACAGGGAAACTGCTTTGTGACTACCTTTCATATACTGCTGATAGCTTTTGGACAATTGAACAAAATACACTTCAGTGGATGCCTTTCACTCTGGGCTTCCACAAACATTAAGTGGAATCTGTACATTAGAAAACTAAACAAATGGCGACATCAGTGCTTCTGCAGTGCTGCAAAACTAGCAGCAAATCTAAAGCCCCAAGTACCAGTGGCTGAAAGTATCTATTGATATGCTCTCTGTTAGTCCATTCAATCTTAAGGTTAAAAAAATCAGACACTTTTAAATATATGCATATAAACCAAGATAATTTGCATGGAAAATTAGAGCCCTTCAAGCACAGGCAGACCATATATATTCAAATAAAACTGATACCCATCACTGCATTCAGTGGTGTACAGCAATAGGGACAAACCTGATTCAAGAGACATGGAAATTCAGAGATATACACAGCACTAAGGGTTATGTATGTGACAACTCCATGGTTAACACAAAGAAGAAACTATCCCAAGATGCCAAGTTAGCCTCCTACTCCAGCTGAGTGCTGGGGAGGTTGCCAAGACCAGCTAGCAAAAGCAGCTTACTGGGATGGGTACCCACAGCTCAGCAGCTCCACAGATGCCAGCAAGGTGCACTGGGGAAAGAGAAGCATGCAAAACTGATCTGGCTGGAAAGACACAAGCCTCTGGCTCTGTTGCAGTCACTTGGGAGTTGGGGATAACTTTGATATTAAAAAATGAGCACTGTCAGACCAAATGGTGCACTATTAGTACCATCAGGCTCTGTCACTTACTGAGACTTCTGTCATGGGAAAGCCTCACCTCAGCACTTTCTAGAGAGGAAACAAGATTTTTCTTAGTCTGTTTTCCCATCTCTAAGACCAAGATGTAGTATTGCCTCACAGAAACTTCGTAACAGAATGAACGTTTGTGAAGTGCTTGAAAGATTTCAGAAGAAAAGCATCACTGGAAGGTAAAATCTTTAAGCAGTTTCTTTGGCTTCAATACTGCATTGAAAGCCTGCAAGCAATATTGACGTTTGTAAAATTATCTAGGCCAGTCCTCAGCACTGCCGTCTGGGAGGCTCCGGAAAGTGGTAAGACCAGGTCATGCATCTGCAGTGACTCTCCAAAAATCATTTAGCGTCAAGCTTTTCACTGTGTCTCCCTGGAGAAAATCCTTAATTAGAAATTTCCTTCAGATATGCTTTTTAATCATACCTATTGCTTTATGGGTTTTTTTCCTACTGTCCTATGCTTAACATTTTTTACCTGCCTGCATTAAGCAGTAAGACAAGTTTCAGCATGTTTCCTCATCTGAAGAAATTTAAATATCAATTAGAAGAAATCATTGATGTCAGCCAGGATTATTTTTTTTCTATTAATTTAAAAATCATTGCCTTCGCAATGTCAGGCTAAATCTTATAATTGACTCATTTAAAAACACTTGTGCTGGGGGGCAGCTTTTCTGAATTTTACA
Organism: Sclerurus mexicanus; assembly: GCA_013396755.1. Classification (NCBI taxonomy): domain Eukaryota; kingdom Metazoa; phylum Chordata; class Aves; order Passeriformes; family Furnariidae; genus Sclerurus; species Sclerurus mexicanus. Next base: position 3,820,190 of record VWZF01003842.1, read on the forward strand.
TAACTACATGTAAGTGAAAAACAAAATGTAGTGACCTGGGTTTGCACTCAGTCAAGCAAGTATGTAACTTCTGCTACATGAGCCTTTTCATTGCCTTCAAGGAGACCAGCTCTGCTTAAATTGTAATTCAGTGCTGGAGCACTAGGGACAAATGCCTAATTTTATTGAATAGTTTTCTTACCTTGACATAAAATCCACATATTTTCCAAAGCAAATCACTTCATCACTAAAAAGGAAATTATGGCTTTCTTTATTCATGCTACTTCTCACACTGAAATTTTTTTCCTCTCCTGTGAAGAAAGGCTAAGAAAATTTTGCTTTTCAGCCTGGAGAAGAGGCAGCTTCAGAGTAACCTGCTTGCAGACTTTCAAGGCTAGGATGGATGGGGCTTTGAGCAGCCTGGTCTAATAGAAGGTTCCCTGCTCATAGCAGGGGTGTTGGAGCTGGATGATCTTCAAGGTTCCTTCCAACCCAAGCCATTCAGTAATTCTATGATTCTATGATAAAATACTTATATTGGACAAAGTTAGGAATTCAGATACTCAAACAACTTGAAAGCCTAAAAACACATTCTCGAAGCTCCAAGAAACAAATGCTGCCTGCACTGAAAAGCAAACCCTGCTCATGCAGCTTGAAACACGGCACCTAAGGTCTGTATGCCTGGTGCTAATGCTAGGGCTGAGCTAAGCCACTACATTGTGTTTTCAAATTGGTATTTGCATGTCTGCTGCCCTCAGAGTAATAACTTTAGTGAAGTCAGATGTGATTTTCAGTATAATCCAGCATTTTTATATGTGAAAAAGTGTTGGAGAGGAGCTATATTTGACGAGGTTGTACATTTAGAAAATCAACTCAGGGAATCATTACATCAACGCTTTTACCTCAGACTTGTGACGGGAAGAAAGCAATTTGTAATGTGTTAAGTAGATTGCATTTTAAAAGTTGTATTTCAAAAGGCTGATTTTTGTAAATTACCATTTTATCAGCTGCCCATCATACTGACAGCAGCAGTAACATGAGGAGCCTGGTTTGTGTATATCCTTGCATATTTGGAAACAAAGAATGAACACGGTTGTGCGGCAAATTCTTGTTAGTGCTTGAGTTCCCAAGTACGCAGGTAATAAGATTACAATACTGTACATTTGCATCTTTAGCCAGTTACCTAAATTTCACCTGTGAGGTGCAAAGATGATTTCAGGAAAACAGCATAAAATAAACTGCACTGGGGGATATGAATTTGTTTGGGGCTTTTATTCCATTGTATGGAAAGCACTATTGTTTCAGGCAGTTTATTTGAGAAACTCTAGCTATTCTGCAGAGTGAAAAGTGATTATTAACACATGCAGTAACTCCCACGTATTTCTTGCTGCCATCCCCTGCCAAGGAGCAGCATGGTTGTAGTCTCTCTTGCACCTGAGGCACACCTTGGGAGCAGGAAGAATGTTTTCCTGCACAGCTTCTTACCAGCTCTGTAAGCACCATTCTTGTGGCCAAATTCATACGTGCCACCTGCATCTTCCAGCTGTGCTTTACACTGAAGTTGTCTTCAATTGACTGCGTGGATTCAGTAACACCTACTGCCCTGGCTGGGGACACAGTGTTTCCTCCCCACTCCCCTTGACCTCTGTTCCTCTGTTATGTGATTTCTTTCTAAAGTTTTTTTAAAAAGTTTGCTTAGCTTTTTGCACTTTATTGAGTCTTCTAATTCAATGGCATATTATTGACTATTATATATTCAATAACATAACAGTCTATTGAGAATATGTTATTCTGCCTGCTCACTTATGTCATATTGGGAAATACCATTTATGACATTTTCTCCAATAACTTTATTAAGGTATTTAATTTCTTAATACTCTTAAAACCTCCTGAATTATCTGTAGTCATTTCCCTCATCTCTCAATAAAATCAGTCATGGATCATTTGAACCATAACTTACATCCATGTCTGTATTACTTCAAGGAATTTTTCTCAAAGTATTAATCACATTACCTCAGAAGCGATACTGCATATGAAACGTGAAGTCACCTGGTAACTTTCTGTAAGTTTAAATATAATCCTTTTTCTTTGTGTCTGACTTCATATAGGTGCATCTGTGCATGGAGAGACATAAAGAACTTAGAAAACTCATGTTATCCATTTTTTTAAAAAAATAAAATCCTTGTTATTAATTTAGCTTTTTCTGTTAGGATCACAGTTCAGTTCAAAGATAAGTAATGCTGCCAAACTTATTTTTTTATAAAGAAGTATTTATAAAAAATGTATTTTTTACTATAAAGATCTCTAGATTCCTGATAGTACTTTTACCTACTCCATACTAGCAGAATGTCTTATAAACGTGTATTAATGTTTAAAACAAATCTGAAAATGCTAGCCCTAAGGAATTGATAGACTAGAGCTTAGCAAAGTAAGTGAAAATGTAGGGGTTAACCCTGAAAAGAACATATCTCTGTCCCCTCAATGCATCCCTAAGGCTTTAGTGTTTGAATAATTTTTGCAAGTATTACTTGGAAATGTTGCCCTATGATGCCGTGAGGGTATTTAATACCTAGAAGAACCTATTTTAACACAGCATCCCCCAAAATAGTACCTGCTCGTGAAGCTGTCAGCAAGAGAAAGCGAGCACTGGGTTTAGTTTTTCACTGTTTACTCTGGCTTCACTGGAACAGGTTAAGATCTTTGACAGCATGCTTCCAGTCCTCTTATTCTGCTTTAAAATATTTCCAGGGCTGCATTATCCCACTTCATCTTTTCCTCCAGATGTATATGAATAGTGAGAAAAGAATCTGAAAAGGAAGTGCCTTGCTTCCCAGCCAGTGCTCTGTTGGCTGTCACTGGCAGGGACAGCACTGGCTAAGGCTTACCAAGTTGCAAACAAGAATTGTTTTTACAAGATTACTGATCTAGTGCAGCTGGAAATGCTCTTCAGCATTAGGCTGTTCTTGGGCAACACTGCCAAGACAGATATTTTCGGATGTATTTAATATTTGGTAAGCATGGCTGAACTACCAGGACTGTAACCCCACTAGCATTTACAGATGTCTCTATTTGAAGTCAAAGGTGACATTCTTGCACTTTAAAAACTCTGGTTATTCATCAAGACGAAGCTAAGCAACTTGTATGGCGAATGGCTAAGTTTCTTCCTTGTAGTTTACTTCAGATACAAAAGACACATTGGCATAAAATCTCCTTGGCACAGAGCGAGTGGCCTTCTTTTACTGTGCACACCATTTCACCGACTGCTTCATGCACTCCTGCACACCCTTTCTTTTCAGGGCTGCATGTCAAAGCAGTAATTGCAGATCTTTTCCATGCTCAGAATCTTTCCAGTTCAAATTACAAAGGTCTGCCAACGGTCACTGACTGAAATTCAGTTTTTGCTATGAAGCAGTGTTCTCTTCTGAGACTGAAATACCAGTTGCTTTGGTATAATGTACATGCTCCAGTGAAACATCATCGTGCTGTTGTCAGGTCAGGCACACAAATTCTGCTCTCAGCTTTATTTCTGTATGCTGCCGCTGGATGTGAGTCACATGAGCAGTAGTTGTAGGATGTAGAATTAGTGCACGTACCTAAGGGAGGAACCAACAGTGCTGAGCAGAAAAGGCTTGAACTCTGTTTTCTCTGTGTCCCAGCAGGTCAGCACCACTTGCTGGTGTCTAAAGCAAGCAGAGGACTGATGCAATGTGGCTGGACTTCCTAAGTACTTCTGGATAACAACTCTGCATAACCTTGGCTCCAAGTAGAGTGGGGTCGGATGAAAATACTGTATGGGAGGAGCTACCCTGTTGCTTACAGAAATGTGAGTCTGTGCATTCCACTATCCTCTGCAAAGACAGAGGAATATTGGCAACAAATGAGGAACCAATAGCAGACAACCAAGCTGGGAATATGAAAACATCCTGTGCAAGTGGAAAGTCCTTGTAACTTTCTCATGACTTTGACTATACCAAACTGGCACCTCTGAACAACAGTAAAAATCTCCTGCCCCTCCAGAGTGAGTGCCATTGAGTCCTACTGTGCCATTAGTGCAGTCTTAATGCCATCACAGTAGGGATACAAAGGAAAAACAGGGGCACGGAAGCAAGGTCCGAGCTGGCTGCTGCCAAGCCACAGCAAAGCTCAACAACACTGAAACATATAACCCAGGAAGAAATGTTTGGACCTTTATACTAAACTCATGGTTTTGTTCCTGCATGAAGCTAGCTAAGAAGAGGCAATTCAGTGTCTTGTGGGAAAAGTGTGCATAGTGTCAAAGTTGGGACAGAACAAAAAAAAAGGCCCTGGTCTGGAGCCAAATCTGAATGTTCAATAAAGTTTTCCAATATATGAAGCAGAGGGCAAGCAGTCTGATAACCATCTACTGTTGCATCTGGCAGGTGCATTAAAACTCACTTTCATTCTACAAAGGGAAACAGAGCCGCTATTTGGTGACTGGCATACTGGATTATTTTTGCCTCTAGCTTTGCACCCAAAAATCAATTCAAGTGTGGAAATGAATCTGAGTACGGGAAAGTGAGCCAATACTGTCAGCACAGAATAATTGATGCAGCAGTGGCAATAACAGAACTTTCTCCAGAGAAAAGATAGTTATGAAAAAAATGTCATTTCCTATTTCAGTAAAGGCGAGTTAGACTGCAGAAAGACTATGTGAACTTTCCAGCTCTCAATTACATATTCACACATTTGTAAAGTTCCAGAAACACTTTATTTAAAAATGGAGTTGTAAATGCATATAACAAAATAACATACATAATAAATGTAACAAAAATAAATAAGGAGAACATGTTCATACAAAATAAGAACAGAGTAATGCAAAATGCTTATTACAGAACATAAAGGTATAAATGCCTGAAAGAACACAAACAGAATCTTGTATGAAGAGCTTGCACCCTTAATCCTTCCTAGCCATTTCCTACTTTCCACTTGAATCTGCAGAAAAATTATGTTCCCAAGCACTAAACAAAAGAAGGAATTATGGTGATGGTTTGGTACACTCAGTTTTCAACACCTAGCTCTAGTTTCCATTTATTTTTGCCCTTCAGCATCTTCAAAAAGTTTTACTGTAGCCTCTGTAAACCAGTGTCATTCAGGCTCCCACAGTTAGCTGGGGTAGAGCATATTGAGCCATACATGAAGACTGTTCGCTTTTAATTTTTTTAAAGAAAATATGAAATCCATTATACAACAGATTAGTGGTTTTGTTTTTACAACTCTACAAAAAAAGTTTTTGCATTTTTATTAACTGGTCCAACTTTTACTGATTTCCGAAAGCCTGTACAATTTAAAAGCGTACAGAAAGTAGGTTTTTTAAAAACAAATGCCATACAGGATTATTGCTGAGATATTAAAGACCATTTCATAAAAGCTGCAAAAAACTGTATCTTTAACCTCAATATATAGAGACTGATGCAAACATAAGAAAATTCCAGTCTATTAGTTACATTTAACAGAAAAAACATCCCTCCAAATTACAGTGTTCTGGAAATACAAAGTAATTTACTTTTATTTTTATTATTATTTCCGAATGTTAAGTTACTGGGACAACTGATAAGGAAAATAGGCTTATATAGGAAACTTTAAATAGACTTGCTTTTCAGTGGTATAAGCAAAATGTCCGTGTTAGCAGTTGTCTTCCAGAATCCTTTTAAATATGTAAGACAGGGACACCTTTACTAGTAAGACTACAGGAAAATATACAGAAGCAAATAAAATCATTTGCTTGGGAGTGCATCTATCAATCACGCAAATCATGACAACTCTAGTTCCAAGTCCCCTAAAGAAAATTTTACACCTCATGATCATTCCAAATAAACAGTAATTTCTTCTGTAAGCTTATGTTGCATTTGGATCAGTGAGAGCCCATTTGCCTCAATATACTTTAACATGTCCCACATTGCTGTATGTTTAAATTTGTTTCCTAGTTTCAACAAAGATTTGGACAGAAATGAGATATGAAATACTTCTACCTTCATTAACATCAAAAAGACATTTGAAGAAGATCAAAAAGTGCCAAATAGTCCTTTCAGAAAGTGGATTAAAACACTGTAATGATAATACAAGGATAGTATTATCAGTTTTTTTATGTACACCAAAACACTGCTTGCTGTTTAATGATATCGATATGTTCACCTACCACTCCCAGCAAATCTTAGTGCAAACATAATATGTGAACTTATTTGTAAACCCCAAGACAATTTACGCAGCAACAAAGTTATATAAATCACAGAACTGTTCGAGATTTTCCGGTATATGAGAATGAATGCTTTCTGAAATCTGTCTTACTTTTGCAGTAATGCGTCATTGTAGTCAAAGATAACGTTTCCTATATAAATCATCTAATTCAGAATCAAATGTGACTGTTCAACAGTTCTGTACAAGCTTTAGTGGTGGAAGTCCATTCATTAGAGCAGCTTGGCAAAGAGATTTGGGGTTTCAGTAACATTAAACGTTAGACCGCTTGCATGGCTTTTAAAAAGAAATAAATCTATTAAGGGAAAACTGCTGATATAGTAATTCTTTTGCAAAGCACACAACCACAAAGGGCAAACCTGCCACAATCTGCTTTCCTACACTGGTATCTATGCATAACTTTATGATCTGAAAAGGATTTGTGTGACAATCAAAGCATCACAATTAAAGAAAACTGGTTTAATAAAACAACTGCTGCTTGACCAAGCCTTTTTTTTTTTAACTATAAAAACCAGTATTATAATTTTTCCTTGATTTCTAAACATTCCACATGAAAGGTTTTTGTATCAAACACTGAGATGTCACTCACGCAGGGTGGCATCTTCCTCTTCCCCATCTGGGTTAAATCTATTGAAATGTATGCTGAAATCTGCCTCGGATTCAGCATTTTCAAATTCAGCTGCAACAGGGCCTGGGGCAGGTCGAACAGCCCGAGCTTCGGGCTGGCAGTTTGGCAGCGCTTGAGGGCGGGTACCTTGGGAAACAGGACTGGACTTCGCCTTCGGCTGAGCTGGTAAGACAGGGCTGGCGAATCCCAAGTTGCTCAAAGCATCCAGGGTACCATCAGGGTCAATCATAGCATTAATTGCTAAGCAACAAGAAAAGATGAAAAGGACAGGGAAGAAACCATGAAAAATATGATCTTCTGTTACCATAAAAATATGGAAATCCTTTTCTCACACTTTTATTTTTATGATGGCACGATGCTGCCTGTGACAAAGAGGTGGTGTATCCAACGTAGATACAAACTGATACATGTATTTAAAAGCATTTACATATATTAAAACTTCAGATGAAATGGATCTGCACAAACTAAACACTGCCTGATGTGTGGACAGGAAACAGGTATGTTAAACCATCAAAGATTAGCTTATAGGGACTGAAAAATGGGATTTTCACTCAGTTTAAGTGGCTTTTTCCCCTAAAGTTACCATTATATTATGCTTTGTTCCAAGCCATCCTCTACAAATAGCCACAGTTGCTAATTCCATGAATGGATGAAATTTGTATAAAAGAGCAGTCATTTATCCACAAAGTAAGGGCAAACTGAAGCACCTGGTAACATTTCATTTTATTAGTACTATTAACATATTTGTCACATTTAACACAACTTCTTTTTTTTTATTTCCAAACACCACTGCATACAAAAGGAAATTATCTGGCCTTATTTATTCATTACGTTCTCTAAATACAATATAATTTGTAATAAATTAACATTTTTTAATTATAGTTGAGGATGAAACACTAATTTTTTTCTAAAGGGGGTTAATGACCCCTCCTAAAACATTTTTTAAAACACGTTTTGCTGTAGGATTAAATCTGAATACTAAAAATAACAAATATATGAAATTTACAACTAATACAGTAATGATAAGCATGGGCCACTAATCCATTTGACCACCACGGTTATTATAAAATAAACTAAGTATAAACAATACACAAATAAGACTGCAACTTCTTTTTAAAAAATACTCAGTTTTTAAGTCAATTTTGATAAATGGAATATATGTCTAAATAGCAGATCTTGTAAGTAAAACATACTACTTTTCACTTTATATATAAATAAGACTTTGTTGTGAAAAGCAAAGTAAGTCTTGAAATTTTGTAATCTGTGGGCTTCATAGTTACAATGACTGGATTTTGCAGTGTGAAAGGAGGATGCCAAGAGATAATTCTAGATTTTCATTTTATTGTAACAGAGACAGTTGTGGATTCCTTTGAGATTTCCTACAGATTACAGTTTCAGTGCATTCCTTAACTGAACTGTGCTATACGTGAGGGTATTACTGATGTGCAGAGCCCATTTCATGAAGCCTAATCTCAGGATTCTCTATCACCTACTCTTCAATACTTCTATTGTTTCACAAATAATTACTTTGGGATTCTCAGGACTACGTAATTCTTAGTTGAGCCTTTTCTCACCCATATAAAAAGATACAATCACTCTTCTGCTTTAAAACAAAGTCTTTGTTTACCAAATGTGCCAGCAATTGTATGATATTAACATACGTAACTGATACTGTGAACATATTGTAATAAATCCCAGTAGCTTTATTTCATGGTAGATATACACATATAGATATATATTAAAAAAATTTTAAGCAAGGAACCGCAGAAGAGAAAAGTGAAAAAAGATTTGTACCTTGCAGTTGTTTCTCAACTCGTTTCAGTTCCTGTAAGATTGATGATATTTCCTAGAAAAGAAACAATCGAGCTTCATTACGGGAAAAAAAGACTATCAGTAGTGAACAATCCTCCTCCCAACCTTTGCACTTGCAATATGCTATTTGGGTTGACCTTTGGGTTACCATCAAGAACACCCTTGCTGGTGGTGACCCAGCCATGTCCCATACAGGTCCTGGGTGGCAGCCCTCGAGGATGGAGAGCTGTGTTCTCACTCACAAATCCAGAGCTCCTCCACACTGGCTGCCTGCTATGGTCCACAAAACCCCACTCTGTCCCCTGCTCATCTGCCTGTGCTCAAGCCCAGACTTACAGACTCAGTAGATATGGGGCAAAGTAACAGCAGATTTTTAAAGGGAAGCCACAGGATAAACCCAGTAATAAAGGGAATTGAGTGACTTATAACCTTGCTCAAGTGTGAGTCAGAAAGTGAGATGACTGCATCAGGATTCTGCCTGCAACCACTGGGCCCTGTGCCCATGAGACTGCACAGCACATCAGTGTTGGGGGCCTCAGCACTTGTCTTACAGACAGAACCCCACTGTGCTGCAGAACTTGCTAACACAGATGGAGCCACAGCAATGCACTCAGAAACACAGCAATCATCAAATGTACCACATCTTGAAGTACAGACTCATAGAATACACTGTGCTGGAAAGGACTCATCAGGATCATCGAGTTCAGCTCTTGGCCCTGCTCATGACAGCCCCAAGAATCACACCCTGTGCCTGAGAGCACTGTCCAAATGGTTCTTGAATCCTGTCAGGCTTGGTACTGCGACCACTGCCCTGAGTCATTTCCCTGGTTGTAGAATTAACATATTAATATAAATATAAATATGTAAATCCTATAACTGAAGGATACCACGCTGAAGAATAGTGTTAATCCAACTACTGAGGAGAGCTGTCAGTGGTATTCTGAAGCTGAGAGTTTTCAAAGGCACTGGTGTCAGAAAACCATTTAACCCATTTCAGGAAGCCATTCTGTACTAAGTACTTTGATTTTTGTGGGGGGCAAAGAGATGGATTGTCTTGAATTTTACACAGTCATTATCTTTAAGCAGATTCCACATCTGGGCTGGCCATAAATCTTCCAAGGACAAAATAAACATCAGTTACAACTGTCCTGTCTTAACATCTAATAATGATCTGTGGTAAAATAAGCAGTGCATTTGAATAATACATTGTTCTGAAAACTGAGCAGAAACTTGAAAATCAGTGCTTAGAGAAAAAAAACATCCCAAACAATCCACAGACTTTCAAACAATGTGAGATGCTTTAACACAATAAAAAAATTGTAAAATGCTGAACTTAGGACTAAATATACAACCAACTTTTTCCTTTCTTAAAGAATGCATTAAACCCTCATATTTAGGATATTCAGAATATAAACCACTAAACTCAAATCTTATTCTGGACATGGATAAGAGAAGCTCCTTATATTACAGTATTTCTAAAATTAGCAACTTCCATGAGGAACTTGCTTAATTAAAATTTAAAAAAAACCCAAATAAAACCCTATCAGTGAATCTATTAAATTATAACACTGTGTTACTAAAGATTTCTCTTAATAAATATACCATTCTGCAAAAATTACGGACTGAGTTTTCCATAATTCCAGGAAAACTCAATCTGGAGGAGTTTAATAACTCAAGATAACAGAGAAGTGCTAGCCTGCTGAATACCAGAGGAAATGTTGACTTCTGAGCAGTATGCAACATGTGAGCAGTTTGCCCTCCCACCTTTCCCTCAGTAAAAAAACCTTGCCTCCGTAAGCTGACATTCTGCACAGCTCGATGCTGCAGATGGATATCGTAGCTAGACTCTCTGCCTGCTTTCACATGCAAGGATGTTTTTCAAACACTACACTCTGTGTTTAGAAATAGAGGAGAAGTGTATTAAGAAATCACATGTGTGCTCTGCCCCCTCACACTATCACACAGTCTGGTCATGAAATGGCCTGAGTTAGGCAGGGGTGGAAGACTACATAAATCAGCTCAAGCTGTAGTGGTAGCCTATGGTTATCACCTCCAGACAAAATCAAGAGGATTATTTATCACTTTTTATCACCTTTTATTGCCATGTGTCTATGGATTATTTTCATCACATTAGCAAAACACAACAATTTCTCTAAATAACCAGTATTAACAGTATTAAGTATCATATATTTAGTATTAATGATCAGTAGGTATGGTGGTTTGAACCTGGCTAAACACCTGGTGTCCAGCAAAACTGCTTCAAGGTCTTATCAAAAAAAACCAAACCTAATCAGAGAGAAACTCATGACAGTAGGTAGTTTTTAGATTGCGAAACACTCAAACTAATGTTTGCCACCTTTTGCTAAACAAACTTACTGACAGTCTGTACAGTCTGAACTCATTTTACTGCATTCTTTATCTGAGAATTTCCCCTGGACAATTTCTTGTTTCTTTATAAGACAGTAAATCTTAGTCATTATTAAAGCAGATTAGATTTATTCTTGAAATATACCCAGTGCCTAAATAAAATTCTTCAGAATTTCTGCCCTTATGTCACTGAAAACAACACATTCCTCTACCAATTATTTAGACATTAGATAAGCAGCACAATCAGTCCTAGAAAACTATTCATACCATGCTCGATGTTTTCACAATAGGAACTTCACTTTCAGCTCGCAACTTGTTTTCAATTTCATCCCAATTTCTGTCTTTGTCCTTAAATAATATTCTAGAAGAAAGAAATTCAAGAACAGTATGTTTAAAATTAAAAAAAAAAAGTCACCACAAATAAAAACTGAAAGATTAGATTACATGATAGAAGAAAGCATCACAGGGAGTACCGAATAGAAGTAAAATCTGAAATCTGAAGCCTGACAGAATCCAACCACACAGTAGGGTTTCAGCAAAATCATTCTTATTGACACTAAAATGGCAATTCTGTAGCTAAATACCTGCCTAGGGTGTTGAAAAGACACATTATTATTTCTTTCAGCACTGAGACATTTTTTAAAAAATCCAACTATTTTACTGTAGTCAGAAAATTCCCCTTTAATACTGCATTTCACAACTGCAAAATGTAAGGTAAATAAATACAACTTTTACATTTGTGTCTTAGTTTAATAAAAAATAGAAACACTTTAAGAATTTAAAAAAGACATTTAATAGAAGTTTTCATTGAAAAGTCTCAATACATAAATTTTGTACACATATATGTTTTAGTAGTATGAATATCACTTGTATTACATGTTTAAAGAAGTCACTTCTATTTGTAAAACCCCAAAGCATACTGTGAAACTCCCCTTTTTTGTGTTTTGCTTCCCTGCTTGATAAATAGTTTTTGTTTTCATCGTCATAACATAAATATAGTTTAAACTGTCTAAACAGGCACACTTGGGAAAAAAAAAAAAGGAATATAAAGGAATGTGCAGATATTTAAGGTCTGGTAAGTGACACCATGATGACAGAGAGAAGCCCAAATCCACTTCTTCTCTAATTGGTATTACAAAGTTAAAAGTTCAAAAATAGCTGCAGTAAAACTGCTAAGCAAACAAAGCAATTGATTTCAAATCATGACCAAAAGAAGTAATTTGTGTAAGTAGGTCTCTGAGAAAATAATTTTTAAGGTGGAAGTTCATGATATATTGAATCTCATAAAGACTAAAAATTTGAAAGAAAGCTGGGAGACTTAATACTGCATTTCTTTTCATCTTTCTTCAGTTATTTATACCCAATGGAAAATTCCACTATTATTATCCTGTCCAGAAAGCCTAATTTTGCAAAACATGTACCCTGCCTTATTTTATCAGTGCACAGATGTCCATAGACAGCCCTTCCAGAAGCTGCTTTAACTCTTGAAGTCTTCACTCCCTGCTGCTTCAGTGTGTTTATGTCAGAGGTTTCACTGACAGAAGTGCTACTTTGATGACAGTGTCATCACATTGAGGCAAATGACCATTTCTGCAAGTGACTTCAGTGTATTCAGGTCAGTAATTCATTTCAGGAGTAAACATTAATACATATGTTTTCTTGGGGAAGGAAAAATAAATTAAAAGTCATCAAAAATGCAGTGAGAAAACATGAAACCTTTTATGGCCCCAAGTAGAGTCATCATCTTTTAACAAAGTTCATCATCAGAGGTCTGGCAAAATTCTTTTATGTTCTGGAAGAGAGTGCAAAAGCTTGCAACTTCTGGAAATATTTGGATTCAGTATATTTGGATTCTTATGCAGCTATACTTTCCATAATTTAATAGCATTTATATCACACTGGAAATTAGTAGCAACATAGAAACTAAGGCTTTATTTAGCAGTAAACAGCACTAGCAGAAAAACAAGATAAACTACTGTGATATTGTGGACATTGTGTGATTTTTCACTTACCTTTTCCCATGTTATTTTAAAATAATTCTGTCTTGATGTATTGTGATTAGTACCTTTGCTTGTGTGTATGTAGTGTTTTCAGTCCTACTCTTTTAATGTTCCTACTTCTCTTTTACAATTTGAAAGCCTTTCATTTCATAGGTCACTTCATTTAAAAGGAAGAGAGGAAAAATGAAAGCAGTAATTAGAATTTTTGAAACTGCTAGTATGTCAACTATAAAATGGACAGGTCAATTTGGTTTTACTGCAAGCTTAGGAAGCCTACTTCCATTTTACTTTCAGAATTCTTCATTTACTTAATTTTAACTTCCAGGGGGGTCTTCATGTCTCATCTCCTTTGATCTTCCTCTTTCTAATAGTACTCTTCAAGTTAAAAGAACATATTTATAAATGCCTGCTGCCTTCTGCTCCTGCTTTTCCCTACCTTCTGAGGCAAACCTTAATTGACTGTGCTCAATCCCTACTTTTCTTTTGCTGCACTTTGCAGGATGCACAGCAAACAGCAGAAACCAACAAGTAGTTCCTCCACGGATCTGAATGCTTTGCCTAGGTTTCGCCTGACTTAAGGGGCACTTGCCTGCTACAAGGATAGCCAGTAACATTGCATTCACATTGCACAGCACTGATAAAACCACGCAGGTCTTCTCACTGCAAAACCTACTTGCCTCTCCCCTCCATAATCTCCTAAAATTCCTGCAAATTCATTGTAACATATAAAAGCACAAGTACAGGCTAGGTAGAGAATGGACTGAGAGCAGAAGAAGGGCTAAGGAGAAGGGCTTTGGGGGCCTGCTGGATGAGCAGCTGGACGTGACCCGGCAATGTGCAGCCACATGTTCTGGGCTGCATCAAAAGCAGTGTGGCCAGCAGCTCGAGGCAGGGGATTCTGCCCCTCTACTCTTTTCTGGTGAGATCCCACCTGGAGCACTGCATCTAGCTCTGGGGTCCCCAGCACAGGAAGGAGCAAGCCTAGAATAGGGCCACCAAGATGATCAGAGAGCTGAAGCACCTCTCTTATGAAGAAGACAGGCTGAGAGAGCTGGGGTTGTTCAGCCTGCAGAAAAGAAGGATCTGGGGAGAGTTTGTAGCAACCTTCCAGAACCTAAAGGGAGCCTGCAAGAGAGCCAGAGAGGGACTTTTTATAAGTGCATGTAGTGATAGGACAAGGGAGAATGGTTTCAAACTGCAAGAGAGTAGGACTGCATTAGAGTAGATATTAGGAAGAGATTCTTTACTATGAGGACAGTGAGGTACTGGAACAGAGTTCCAGAGAAGCTGTGGATGCCCAATCCCTTGGAAGTGTTCAAGGCCAGGATGGATGGGGCTTTGAGCAACCACGTCTGATGGAATGCATCCTTGCCCACAGCAGAGGGGTTGGACCTAAATGATCTTTAATGTCCCTTCCTACCCAAACCATTCTGTGATTCTATGAAAAGACAGAAAAGCAAACAGACTACTTATCTGCTTCCTGAGAATCCACTACAGTAATTTGTTAGCAAAGAACAAGTTATAGGATATATGGCATTTTAAAATATAATACAATTTCGTGTATACCAGCAAGTAAGAACCTAACTGATCATACAAAGTAATGAAAAAAAAAATTATAAAAAGGTAATTTAGCAATACTCAACCTATGACCTTATCCTGAAGAAAATTACAAATATACAGGGAAACTGATGAAGGGAAAGAACCAGGCACTTGAATCTGGTTCAATCTGTACCCCATGCTAGTACTTAGGGAAAATAACAACCAGTTTGGCCAGCAATGGGAGGGTCTAGCTGAGGAATGCAGTGTCAAAAGCTTCTCTCAAACTGATTTCTTAATATAAAGCAGCAAGGTAGAAACGATGACAGAACTCAATGGAACTTGGAACATTACCAAGTAAATTAGAAATGGCAGTGGGGAAGCATGAAAGAAACTAGTCAAGCAAAAAGATATATATTTGATTTTGTCCTCCTACTCATTTATTTTCATGATTGACTTTAGTTCATTTTAATTTCTGATAGATCTGCTTGGCAAGGATGACTGACAATATTTATGTTCTTAATACCTTAGCCAAAGGGAAATTGATCTTTAGGTAGAGCTAACTTTTGTAACTATGACAGAAAGAAGAGTGTTCACACTCACCGGAAGCATGTCTTTCCCCATGTGGCCCCAGAGAGAAAGGATGCAATTTTTTAATATGTGTGATGCAATTGATAAGGACTGCAATTGCCCTATATTGTCTGTGCTCTTAGGAAATAGGTTTACATTGGTGAACAAGAAAATTTGAGGAAGGACTTGTAAAACACAGTCAAGCTTGTTGGCTTAGTCTTACTGGTGCCTCTAAAAATTTCTCCTCTCCTTTCAGATTCAAGTATTCCGGAAAAAGCCACAACTGCTAGCCTGGCAAATCCTGACAATTCTCATTGTAACTATTTTGGGCAGAAATTTTAACCGGCTTAACTCCAGTAAAAAGAACAGAAGCATACCAGCTGGCTGAAATCATGTATATTCAAACAAAGGTAAAAATCTGTAATAGGTGTTAACTGCCTTATCTACTCCCTAAAAAAAAAATCCTAAAACTAATGCTGTTTTTCTGATTCAAAATACTAATGAAATTATGAATAACATGATGTTATTCCAATCCATTCTGAGTATCAGGAAGAAGAGGTTTTGAACATAGACCTGGGGAATATGCTTAATAATTCCTTATTAATGAAAGTTTACTGCACTTTTATAGAAATAGGCAATTCCACATTTTTAAAATATATATTTGTAGGTATGCTTATATTTATAATATCATACATGACCACATCATTATTACAGTCATTACAATGTAACCGACTTACCTTTTAAGCTCAGAAAATTAATCAGAAATGTGGGAGACTTTAATTTAACTTTACCTGTTAGCCACCAGTAAAAACAACACATAAAAGCCTTAGAACAGAAATAATAAAAATGGGTTACAGGCTTTTAAAAAATTGATTCTTCACTCAGTGACATTCTTCGTACTAGAAACAGCAAAAGTAGAAATGGCAGATAACCTACAGTTCTTACCAATTTACACAGATTTTCTCTTCTTGATTTCTATGGTCAAATCTTTTTTGGTATTCCCATGGGAACACAATCTTCAGATATGTTGGTATTTTGCTGCTTTTACTATTTACGTCATCCTATGCTGAAATAAACTTTTGATGTTTAATCCGTCACTCATCTAAAATATTTCAATATCTGACAATTCCTAGACAAACCAACTAATCACAGATCTAGTATTTTCTCACATGCAAAAATCAGCCAAATGACTTATTTTTAACATTCTCTATTTTAAAATTATTAACTGCACAAAGACATGAAGAAGAACACGTGAATGATATGACCCTGAACTTTGTTTTTAGAATTTTCTTTTGTTTTTGTCAACCAAAGTGGTCACCGAGTGGTGGTACACTTGCACATTCAAGTTAAATGGAACTGTTGCTAGAGCAACATGCTACCACCTTTGACATGTCTACACTTTCTCTTAGCTACTATGACATTTTATGAAGGAATCTAGTTATCTCAGCAGGAATTTTCAATTAAAAATGACAGGTGGCTACACCTGTTGTTTTAGATGTAGAAGTCGATAGTGACCACATTATCTCCAGAGCAAGTTGCTTTTTAGAAGGATTTACTGGAACTGCCCCATCTGTTCTTTCTTCCTAAAATGCGGAATCCCTACGACAACTTGGCAAACATACAGGGACCAATTTTACAGTTCAGCAACATTTTAACCCTATCTTTTAAGGAAGGAAGTTTTACAAGACTTGCACACAGGTCATGTAGATTTTTCACAGCATCTGCATATGTTGAAACAGCTCCTCTACTGGAAGTATGATGCATGTTGTTCTGTCCATGTAAACTTTGCAGATATTTCTCTTCATATAATGTGAAATAAACAGAATGAATAATGAAAAAAGTATTCATTCCAAATCTTTCTGAATGTTGAAAAAGCCATAGGTAACATTGCTTTTTAAAAGACAAGTTGCCATTAAGTACATCTCTGTTTTTATTATACATATCTCTTTTACTAGTGGGAATATTGATGCGAGCAGACATTTTCAGCAATAATTTTTAAAAACCCACCTGATTTTGCCAGCTGTTTTGTCTATGGATTGTCTTATCTTGCGAGAAAACTGGAAGACTGAGGACAACAGCAAACTGTCCCCCATAACCTGCAATAAGTTTTTAATAAAAAAGGATATTATTAGTTTATTGGGAATTAAATACAAATAATTCCATGTATTTTGGTATCTTAAACACTAAAAAAATCAGACTTGTGCTTTAATTAGTATCATATACAATCATATTTGAACATTTTGCAAATAAAATAATATAGATTTTCCCCTCAATATTAATGCCACCTGCTACAGGTAGGAAAGAAAGGACAGTGCCTAGAATATTAAGTGGGAGATAAATGTGAAAGCTTAAAATAGACACATTACTCTAGAGAATCCTGTTGTATACTCACTTCATCTCTGCTCCAAGTCCTCCTCCGGGTAATTGTCGGGGGATCGAGGGCATCTGTTAGCTGAGGTCTGGCATCACTAGCCCGACCATTCCCCTCTGGCGGTTTCGAATGCACTATTGGAGGGATTTTTCTAAAATTGAGACTTTCATCAAATACTCGGTCCACCAACTGGGGGATAAAAGAAAAATGCAGTTTATGAAATCTACTGGATGCAAAAATCAGATTACTACTTTTTCCTCCTGAAACAGCTTACAAGATGCCTATCAAATAAAAATTGTTGTGTTGTCTTGTACAGTAAAAAATGATTCATCTCTTATGTAAGAATATCTTGTAAAAAAGAATTTTGGGCTTTTTTTTCCAAATATTAGACATATGTGGCAACTTTAGACTACCTCACAGAATGGCTAGGTAACATAACAGTTACCTATAAACTGGTACTGAATAATTTATTCCTTTGAATAATGAATATGCTTGTGGAATTAAGTAGAGTACTCTGAAATATTGGGGTTTTTTTCCATTAGTTATAGTGCTACAGAAAGACCTATACTACCTAAGGAGATACTGCCACCTGCAGTATGTACACAATGTACCATACTTATTGTAGCAGAAAAGAGTTACTTAGTAATATAAAAATGGGAGTGATCTGACTGGTTCTGAAAAAATGAGCACTTTATTTCCTTAAAGTTTAGCCATATTCCATGAGAATTAAAACCAAATATATGTGAGTGCATTTACTTTCCTGACTATCCAAACTCACAGATTTCGTATTACTGTTTATATCTTTTTTTCCACAGAAAAGGATAGTATTAAACTAACTACAGTAAACTAATGTATTAACCAAACTTTATGCACACAAAAATGAATCAAACACATTTTGAACGGAATACTATGAAGAAAAAAATGCAGTAAACATTTACATTATTACTGTGAACTGTAACATGGTAGAAAGTGATGATTTAAATTCAGATTAATGTGTACCAGCATTAGACCTGTGATGGTTACTAGAACAAGTTAGTCAATATATTCATAGAACAGCACAGCAGAGATAGTTAAAGAATATAAGAATTATTAGAAGCATAAGGCAAACTTATTTCAAGGTAGTTTTTGACAGTTATTAAGAAAGAAAATCTAAAGTTAACTGATGATACCTAAGTATTTCAGTGTTCAGAAGATGAAAGTTTTATGTCACCTGTGAAGAGAGTGACTTTTTTGTTTTTAATACCTATGCAAACAATTATATATATTTGTGCATACACACTAGTATCTTTAAATGCACTTAGATACTATATAGTGGTATCTAAGGCTACAGACAAGCAAGTAACATAACTATCTTGTTCCTATGTTTTGTGGAAAAAAAGAGACAGACAGATAGTATGCATCCTTTTGACAAGCTGTGTTCATAGAATAACTTCTGCATTGTTTGTTGAAATGTAAAGGAACTTCAAATTAAAAAAAAAAACAATGTAGAGATCATGCATTCAGGTTGAGTGGAAATAAATAAAAAGCTATGCAAAAATGCTAAAAGCAAAAGAAATAAAGAAAAGGAAGAACCTTATGCATTTCTCCATGAAGATCTCCTACCTCTTCTCTAGTGTCTATGGCAGAGCCAGGGGTGGTGGCAGCAGTGCTTACTGTGGTACTGGGGGCAGTGCCTGATGAAGTCACTGAATCTATCTCGCCTGCTACATCGTTGATTTCCCGTGCGATGAGAGCCAGATCTTGACTGATCCTAGTAATAAAGAGAGTGTTACATTCTCCTCTACAAATACTTTTGGGCCAGTAGAGCCCAACCTGCAGCCTCTGAGGTTTTAAGTTCTAATTCCTTGTAACTGTGCTATGAAAATGTGTATGCCCTTCTAAACTGAAAGTTTATTAGTAGAATCAAAAAAGAAAATTTTAACTGAAGCTTTCAACAGTATACCTTTCTAGAGGAAGAAGGTAGAAGGCAATCTCAAAAGACAGAGCATTCTTGTTTTCTTTCTAGGATTCACAGGCAAAGATGTGTGCAATATGCAGTATATCTAAGACAAGGGATGCACTGCAAATGTGCTGGAAATATTGCACAGAGCTGTGTACATGCAGTAAATCTGAAATGTTCAGAAAACATTTAATCTATATCTTAGTTTACCTGCTTGCAAAAACACATCTTCAGGACCTCTAACTATCTAGCAGGCCTGCAGCTTGCTCAGATTAAGCTGTTTACATGTCTGAAATTCCAGACCAGTACCCTAAATCTTCAAATTTAATCAAGACAAGTTTTCCAGTGGGAAAACCAGAACATACTTGTCAAAATCTGGGTATGATAGCACTACAAAAATACATCTGAATTGTTAGCTGAAGATTCCTTTTCTTTTCTTTTCTTTTCTTCTGATCCACCACTTCAAAAAAAAATAGCTTTGCTCTGTATTCTGCTCAGCACAGGGAAGAAGCTTGGCTAGCTCAGCTTGTGCTACTCCTCCCCAGGACATGCCAAAAGTAGGAGGGAACAAGAAAAAATAAAAACCCAAAGCAAAAGCTAAAAGCCCTTACTAACTATGGCACTCTGAATGTCCAGCTGGGATCACACAGTTCAGAAGACCTAGAATTGAGAGCAGACAGGCAAATGAGTCCCTTTCACACTTCTGCCTCAGAGGACTGAAGGCATCGGAGCCGACAGTGCTACCCCTGCATCACCAAGGACTTGGTGAAGTGCACCACCCACCACTCAGGTGGAAGAAGGTGAACAGCCATGTGACACTGACACACACCAGGCTGGACAGATATGGATTACTCAAGGTGAGCTTCCTTCTGCTCTCTATTTTCAATTTGTCTTCAAGTCAAAAAAGAATGGACAGCATTGCCCTAGAGATACATTAAGACTAAGTGAGCAGAATTTCAACTAAAAAGACAAACACAACTAGACAAATTTCCAGTCAAATTTCTACACTTAATTTTGTGGCTAACCATCAGCAATAAACAATGAAGTGCAACTTTGTGCAGCTTAGGTACATGCCTGTAGTTTGGGTAAGGCTGTAGAAGTATATGACCACTTAAGACAGTATTTCTGATTTTAAACTATCAAAAACTGGAACAGTAAAGCATAAAATGCTCATTTAAATAAATTAAAACATAATAAGTGCCTATTACCACATTAATTAATTTAACCTAATTATTACAACTTTTGGGTCAATTTTAATTTATATTTCATGTTCTTATACATACATGCCATTAAGAATCTAATAAGTAGTAGAGATACTAAAACACCTACTTCCTTTGTTTTACACAATCATCTATCTCCTTAAAGACAGAAGTTGCTAATAATCACATCTGAATTTCTGGGACAAATTCTAGTATTTAATGAATAGTTGTGAAGAAAATAAAATGCAGGAGATTTCAACTACCAGCAAATCCTCCAGAAGACAACTGTCATTAAACACCATAATGAAAAGTAGCATCAGTCAACTAAGACTTATCACAGAAATCAGCAATGCTTCAACATGCCACAACCACTTCATTTGAGTTCTTATCAAGCCATCAAAATTACATAAAATGTCAGATGTCTATATAAAAATGCATTCAAATGAACTCTGAAAGCATCAGAATAAACAAGCAACTTGGTAGACAATTATCATAGTCAAACATAGTCAAACACCAGTCAAGTGAAGAAAATCTGGAATTTTTTTCAATGTGACAATAAGCTATAATCAGTATTCAATTACGTTTCTGTATAGAAACAATATAGAACACTAAACAAAAAGCACCGTGAAAAAGAAAACTAGAAACCAGCTGTGAGCTGTCTAACTTTTCATAAATGAAGTTTTCAAGTGATTCCACATTAACTTTTACAAACAGAAAGTATTGCTTAAGTATAAGGAGCATGTTTTGTGTAATCAGGGACAGGAGACTTCGGCTTTAGGTACACACTACTTTCTCTGCTGCAACTGTAGGTTGCCTTGCAGATTTCTACTGCTTCTTGCATCAAACCTAGCAATTATATAAGGCAAATCAATTCACAGAGGCAAAACTAAAATAAACCTCAAATTCCTAATTCCCTCAACCTGCTTTGGGAAATACTGCTATTAGATTCACTCAGTGAGCACACTCAGGCAGCTACACAGCTACATAAGAAACAGATTCTGTTTTCAATGCATTGGAAAAGGTGAGAACACAGGGTTTGGGATGGGGAGAGCATAACTACCTTTTTCAAAGGCCTGGAACTCTAGTTCTTATTTAACTGTAGTGAAAGAATACCCAATATCAGAAAAACCCACAATGAAATAGGAATACTTCTAAGATATTTGTAATAGCGCTGAACTGCTGCATTACCGAAACCATTTTTATGCTTAGTCTACTATATTACACTTCCTATACTGATTCGGTTGATTTTGTAATAATACTTTAACATACTCAATAAAATAAATATGAAGCTCCTGTTATTCTGAAGGTGTATATTCCCACCATGTCAAAGTGTCTTTACATCAAATTTAGTTATTCCATTAAGTTTTTTTAAACACCTCTTTCTGTTTTTCAATTTTATGAACATCTGTCAATTGGGAAGTCGGTGAAAAGTGCAAACTGGGTCAGTCATGGAAGACCAGTCAAAACACAGTATGATGGTAACATGGATGCAATGAAATGTTTGTCATACAGTCTCTACACTACTTTCCGCCACACATGTATTTTATGAAATGCTTATCCTTACACCTGCCTATTATAATCAGTAATTCAACAACAGCAAAAAAATAAATCAACTGATTTTAATGACAGCATGTAATCACCTATTTTTTTTTTAAAAACTCTATTTAGATTTGAAGGCACTCTGATCATAGTGGTCTGAGAGCTGGGATGGAAAAAATCTCCAGGGTAGACAATGACAGAGACTGTGGTTAGCAAAGCAATGGGAGCAGAGACAAAAATCTTATAAAGGATAGAAGTTAAAATTAAAGCCAGGGGAGCAATAATGTGAATCATTACAAAGATATATGGAGGCACAGAAAGGATCAACTCGAGATGTACAGCAGCAGGGCTAAGCAGAGGCTAACCAAGGAAACTGGTAGTGGAGGCAGTGACGATAGATAACAGTAATCTGGAATTTCTCAAAAGCTGAGTGCTACTTTTCTTAACCTTAAATAAGCTCATTTAATGCAGTTTGTGTGAAATTTCTATATAAACCAAAAATTTGGCAATGCCAATTTGAGTCTCTCACTACTTCCACTGAAAATAAAGCTGAAGAGGTAGGATAACAGAAAGTACACAGCCTTCAAAACAAATTTAAAACCAGTATATCAATGCAGAAAAGGGTAAGAACCCCAAAGGAAGAAAAACCCCTAGAAATCTAACCCTCAAATGAGTTTAGACTGAATCATCAATTACTTCAAGTGTCAGTCTCTCCTAGATATGTAAAATGTACCAAGTTTCACTGACGTAGAGGTTCAGCAGTACTTTTTATAAGGAAGAAGTAATATGCTATGACTAGCATATTTTTCCCCCATATACACACAGTCCTCCCCCTATAACCATCTCTAACTTTAGATTTCTGAAACAACAGAGATATTTGAGGAAGATGACTTTGAAGCTGTTTATGTCACGATTTATCTAGATACTATGAGACTCCCTTAGGTATCTTCTGTGTGCCTCTGAGCCTCTACATCTTCAGATCACACTAGAAAAACAAATGCTGAAAAATAATACCATGAAGAGGAAACAAAAAATAATTATTCACACTAGGCAAAACACCTCCAACAATACTAAGATTAAGAAAATACTCCACAGTATTAAGATTAATTTTAAAAGGAAAACACTTTTCTTGTTTAGGCTTCCAAATTAAGTTATGTGAAAAGCTTCAGAACATGAACACTGGCATCTAAATACTAAATAACATTTGCATACTTATAAAGTTTTACTTATTTTGTGCAAACTATTTGAAGTTTTCACTGCCAGGGTGTTGCATGATATGGGACTAACCGGTTACCAGAACATAGAAGTACTTTTTCCTTGGTTCAGTTGAAGCAGTGATATTAGCAATAACAGAGGAATTGACACACTAATCTCAGGGACTCACAACAAAAAAAAAATTACTTTTTGATGAATACACATGATGTAAATCAGAAAGTATCTAACATGAAATAATGTCTAGATAAATCAAAAATTAAAATGAGAGCATGGTCTTTCACATTGCCAAAATCACTTTTACCTCTCTCTGTCATGTGCATTGACCTGAAATTTTACCTCAGTATGAATGTAAAGGTAGTACGAAAGCACATCTACTTCAGCCTCAGGAAATACACAAAGTACCTCTGCAAGTCCCACTAATGCAACTAGAAGTTCATATTCTGGGACTGGGCTCTCCTAAGTCAGAAATTACTATCATTTTCCATGAAAAAGAGATGTGCTGGTAACATGAGTGTTCTGCCATGAGTGTTCTTATTCTCATAAGAAGAATTTTAAATCACCCATTCAGTTGGTAAGTGAAAGCAGTAAGTGGAGTGATACAGCAAATGCACTAGCTCTCTTTCTCCTGTATATGCACCTGTATAACTGGCTGGGTACAATTCGTTGTTATTTTAGAGGCACTCCTTTAAAACCAACCTTGCTATCTCTTCTCGGTGAGCAGTCCAGTCTCGAATGTAGTCTTCCTGTTCCTTGATTCTGTGCTTGAATGTATTGCTACTTTGAGCTGCTGTCCCAGCGCTTTGCAGTCGTGTGGTTTTCAGGGCTGGAGAGGTACGTAGACGGGTATGTTTAGGGGAATTACGGTTTGATCCGAATTCATCTTCTGAGGTGGAAGCATAATCTGTAGGAAAGCGCCTCCATCTTGCACTTACTAAATTAGTTTAATTATTAAAAAAGAATTATTATTGCATCTTAAATAAGATAAAACAGTATTACTTCAGTAACATCACAAAAATACACAACTATTTGTTATCAATCCCCAGATACCTCACAAAAGGTTTATTTACTACATCTTAAAAAGAAAGCTACAAAATTTGTGTTAAATAATAAAAATTGATTAATAAAAACACAAAACTGATGCTCTTTGTATAATGATGAGTGAAGTAAGATGTAAAAGTCAGTAATTATGTAGGAGCTCAAGCAAATGCTATTACAAAACAAGGGCCCAATTCATTAACATTAAAGTATAATAGTCAGATTGCGCTTTTTCTGCAGATTTTTTTCCCAAATTTCATTCAAGGTCTATGTGATACACAAAAAAAAAAATGAAGAGACATGAAGGAAGGATGGAGCTGGCACCCAGCCTGGGACGCATGCTTACATAAGGAAAGCATAAAACTCCAAGATGATGCAAAGGTCTTTCCAAACCTTAATGATTCCATGATTATGTGTTTAGCACAGCAACAGAATATGCAAAATTAATATCGTGTTCAAAAAGTCAGCAGCACATCTACAAAAACAGCATCCTCAAAGCAAAAAGTACATATTCTCAAATGTAGCACATAAAAGCATTATACAGCCATGCTATTGAAAACAGCCTGAAATATAGGAGAACTGAAACTAAGCAAGAGGTATTCGTCCCCCTAGGAATTACTAAAGTCAAGAAAATGCATTTCAGATATGCTGTCCTCAAACATTCCCTGCAGGAGGAGATACCATTAGGTGTAAAGGAATCCTCATCACCATAACCTGCCAAATTATTGCAGGGGATTTAATCCCTGAACTCACTGACATTCATGAGGCTGTAGAAAATTAGAAAAACATGTGGTCACCCCTTGGTAATTTAAAAATAATAGATGCAAACGATGTATGTTGTTTTTACTATTACAAAATGAAAGAAATAATCTGATTTCTCCTGAAACAGAAAAAACCCCACAACAGATGTATACATCAAAATGAATTTAAGTAACAAATAATGAAAGTAATTTTTACTTGAGAAAAGATTAGTGTAATGTAGACTACAGTATGTAGAATATGACATTGGTGTATAAGCTTACATGCCTTCCCTCATATAAATAATGCATTTTTAATTGTTGAAAACAAAAATGAGCTTGTGTAACTTCCTTCAGGTTTAAATGCGGGCTTCAAATCATGTCCAGTTCCACTTTTTTTTTTAAATATTCTAACTTTATTGAAGAAAGTAAAAATGTCTCTCCAATCACTTACTGATCTCTTTTCAGAGGTTTCAAAGTTGTTTGATCTTAGGGAAGTAAATATAAGCAGAAAAAGCACATTTCCCCCACCAATAGCATGCAAGCAACGTGTGACCAAAGTCCAAAGAACTTTATGAGTTGGGCCCACATTTTATCATCCATTTTTGTTAAAATTCTTCGTCCTGGTTCAAGTAATATACATCAAAATAATTTTTTTCTTAAAATCTCTCAAATGAGCTAGTCCAGCAACTCAGCACTGTACAATGAGCATATGCAATAATATATTTAAAAACTAAAAATTGAATGAGAAGTGAAATATCAGAAACAGATTTGATTTCTAGTACTCTACCACTGTAAGTTTCAACATCAGGATCTGGGTCTGGGAGAAGCTTGGATTTCTCTGTGTACAAAATAGTGTTTTATCATGTTAATTCGTTTTAAAACATTCAGGTTAGAAGTATTTGCTTAAATAAAATATATTGATGAGATTAGTCTTAGGTCCTCTTTTCCACCCACACTTTTTTTCGGAAAAGATTATACATTCAATAAAAAATAATGAATTTTGCAAAGCCTTAAACATTTCAGAAATACTAACTGAAATGACATCAATAACAATTGCCAACACAGTATCATAAAAACTCCATCTTTTAAAGACCATTAAATTTTAAGGCCTTAAAATGTTGGTTTTCAAATCATCAAAGGGTATTATCAACAGGTTTCTCATTAATAATATGAGGAAGAAGTTATTGTAGGCGTAGCAGTAAAATTGTCAAAGTTGTATCATTCATGAAAAGCAGTATCCAAGCATGTTTCCCAGTAAGATAGCTATACATTTGCACAGATATGCTTTTAACAGGATCTATAAATTATGCAGCCACATTTATGTAGATTCTGAAAGCTATCTTGCAGTTGCGTATCTCAGACACCAAAGACTGAATATCAGTACCACTAACTAGAAAATCCTCCCAAACCCTGGCTAAAATAATCAGTATACAAGCCTCATTTAGTGACTACTCTGTGAGCTCTATAATATCCTGACACATTAAGTCGGCAAGTTTGGTGATTTGGACACCATACTCTCACTTTTAAGATCTGAGGACAAACTTGATTGAATATATTCCTTAAAAATTATTCTACTCTCATTGACACATTGCCTTCTCAAGCTTTATCCGTTTCCAACATCCAGTAATTCGGTGCTCAGTAGCGCAATACTAAAATGGGCTTAATACAGGTTGTTTTCTCTCCATTATCAAACCTTTCCCCTCCGCCCAGTTACCTCAACAGCTTTGATCAACCTGCCAGCCCTTTGCAAACACAGCTAGGTCACCGAGCCAGCAGAGCTGCCAAACACAACTAGTTGCTCAAGGTCTCTCTGTTCTTACTTGATGCTGAATTTGACAGTGCAGCTTAGCACTTCTGCACTAGCCTTGTTTTCCCAATACATAGCTCCTTCTGCAACACCATCTTCAATTTTCCTTCATTGTTGTGAAAATAGGTCTTTGGTCTTCTCATTTTATTGATCAAACTCTACTGTTTGATGAGATCTTTCATCGCTTGTGCTATAAAATTACTAATCCTGCTTCACATGTCTTCACAGCGTTGTCAGTTATCAAGCCTCCTACCACAGAAGCACCATGGTAATTACTTTAATGCTGGCAATTCTCATCCAAGATGTTCCATTTACCTGTTTGCCCTTTCATATAAAAGCAATCAATACTTCACTGCATCAAATGAGATTTTTTAAATTACTGACTTGCTGACAGCTCTGGCAATTTTAATGCTATTATGTTGCAATTCATCCACATGAAGTATAAGACAATTAAAAAAATCTAGTGACTACGTATTTTTCTTGCCATCTTTTTACAGGTATGTATGTCTGAACGTTGATTTGGGAAGCACAGAAATAACTTTCTCTTTGTAGGCTGGATTTAAGCAGCCCAATGTTTAGTGATCTGCAATGTGGTAATGTTAACTGACCTCTGATGAGAAAACCAGAAGAAACCTACTTAACACTTTGAGAGCAACCAGTCTTCTGGTAAAAGAAACAAAATCCTGAACCTTGTATTAGGAACAATCATTCATTTTCCCGTCTTTCTATGTCCAGGGAGAGAAGAAAATATATGCCTGTTATGCCCTGATTAAATGTGCCTCAAGTAAAACACATTAAAACAGTTGAGGCACTTTTGTCAAGCACTTCATTGGTACTTTACAAAAGTGCTAAAATGAAGTGAATTCTTGACTTTTCTGGAAACAAAATTAAATTCAAGAACTAAACAATTTGTATCGAACAGCTTCTGCTGTGTTCTACTTTTATGTACTGCATACAAATAACACATTCTATGCAAAGATTATTTGAATACATTAATCTAAGGATAAAATACTAAATAATATCAATAACTTGATGAGTTGGTAGTTGTTAGCATCATATAGCTAATGTGAAAATGGGGATGTACTGAGCAGTGGCTGATATATAATAGATGTGTATATATATACTTCGCTCTACACTAGAAGATTACACCACATTCAAAGCAATTCAGATTTTCCTAAAAGATAATCTAAACAAACCAGTAAAAAATTATTATATAATAAGGTTGCTAATACAGACAAAATCCAGAACTCTTAATTCTAAAGTAGCAATAATAATTTTTACTTACATAGTATCAAGACTTGATTGATTTTTTAAGCTATGATTTTCTTTTGAAAGTATCTGACTGCTTTATTAATTGCTTTCAGATTTTGGCCTTCACATTGATAGGCTACTTCCTGATCTTGATACATACTAACTGATAAAGTTTTTTACGACAGAAGCTGTTATTACTGTAGACATTTCTAACAGTCTTTTTTTAAATACCTAGCTTATTGTGATGGGGTAGCTCATGAGAAGATGGTATATTTTCTCTCTTGAAAACAGAGTATTGCATACAAGCTACAGTAAACTTTGACTGTGTAATGCAGGTAAATGAAGTGAACATTAAGCAAAGATGATGTGATAGATTAGTAAACTGGGAAGAGAAAGATACACCTGCTCCCTTTAAAAGAAGCAGCAAACCACTTCAATGTAGCAACCTTTGAAAAGTTTAGGAAGCTTGCAATACTCCACATGGACACAAAACTTAAAAACTTTAAACAGTTTAGTGGAAAACAAAAGAAGCAGCAAAGTAACGAACAACACTCAGGCTTTACTTTTTTAAAAATCAACTACTATTAATTATTAAAATAAACATATAGAAGTCTTAACTGACAGTCTTTCCTGACCTAACATTGCCACCTTTCAGGCTGCACAATTCAAAACTTCGATTAAAACTGAAAACATGCTACTTTTCCAACTATATCTTACAAGGAAAGACCAATTTTTCCTTTGAAGTTTAACCTTTTTTTGTACCTTTTTAGACACCTGCCACAGTATCAAACAGATTCAACTTCACAGTTCAGCAAACACCTCATTTGTATCTCAGCATAAATTTCTATTCAGCTAATAAATGACACAGCCAAGAGATACCTGTCTGGGGAATACACACTGCTAAGAATCTTAACAAGGTCCATTTGTGATATACAAGCAACAAAAGGACAGCAGGAGCGTGGGAATTTAGTATCACAGTTACTTCTATCAACTCTGAATAGGATGCAATAAAAGAGAATATAAAATCTCAGTATCAACACTCAACACTGGAAGCTACTCTATTTATTTTGTTCTTAGACCATGGATTGGCTGCAAATATGGTAAAGCTGGTAGTATGATAATTCTAAAAGCAAGTGGACATCTATTTTAAATATTCGTTTCACATTAAAGTTCACTTATTTATAATTACCACATTTTAATTCTGATTCCTTTAGTATTGCCGCTGAAAAATCTACCAGCCTTTCACACTGCTTCCACTCAGAGTGTTATGTTGACTTCTAATAGAATAGTAGGTTAAAATTCATTTAAAATTGTACGTATTTTTGCTTCCACACATAAGCTAACATCACAGTAAATGAATCATCACACCAAAGAAGATCAATATGATTTGGAAATCATACATTGCAAGATTTGGAACAGAGAATGGGAAATAATCCAAGGCAAGGCAAACACTTCAAAAGAAATTTACTTAGCTTTATGATATTTAGTTAAGTAGTGCATAATTTTTTCAATTAGTTACTTCATTGTTGTTATAAAAAAAATCTCACTTTTGTAGTTCTAACTGCATATTTACAAGCCTACCTCACAAATAAATACTCTGTTTTCTAGGTAGTAAATTGTGCTTCTGACCTTCTGAAATTCTACTGCTATGACCTGAGCAAAGAGATCGCTGCTCTGTTTTTGTACTAAAGTAAATCAGGGCTGACACATTTGACTGCTCCAATGCAGTTCTGTTTTACTAGTTTAAAGATGAAAAATACCCAAAGATTTAAAGGATTACAATTTCTTGTCTTTATGATGAGAAACCTTCACAAGCCCTGCCAAAGAAGCCTCTTACTCCAAAGAGAAAGACTGAATCAACTAAAACTCAATAAATGTTTCAGAAGAACTCTTTCTTAAGCAGATTTTTTTTAAAAATTCATATCCTAACAACATCTAGTATTGTATAAAATTATTTCAAATAATCTCACATACCTGAGGGAGAATTATGCGCTGAAGCCAAGGATTTGGATTTTGAATCTGACAGTCGAGAAATGCTATTGGCTCGAGTTCTAGCAGAAACTTTACTGCCATCTCCTCCTGACAGCAACCTTGAGCCACTTCTGATAATCGCTTCTGGGGTACGAGATGAGGCAGTGCTTCTGGTTATTGTTGCCTCAGAATCACTACGTGCTGATAAAGAGCCGAGTCGAGTTCTGCGAGGCTGAGCAAGTAAGTCTATTCTGGAAATATTTCTCCTCCCCGATGGAGGTTTAGATGTAGAACTTG
This sequence comes from Sclerurus mexicanus, assembly GCA_013396755.1. Lineage (NCBI taxonomy): Eukaryota > Metazoa > Chordata > Aves > Passeriformes > Furnariidae > Sclerurus > Sclerurus mexicanus. The sequence goes on from VWZF01003842.1 coordinate 3,850,659, forward strand.
TAGTGGACACTTCAGAAGCCACTGAAGCCTTATCGGCATCAGCAAGCTCGCTATCGGAGACTTCACCAAGCCGTGCTCTGCGCAAGAGAGAAGTCCTTGTGGGACGTGGTCTTGGAAGAGTGGTAGATTTACTAGACTGCCCAAGTGCAACAGGAGAGGTTTTTGATTTTGTTGACTTTCCTTCCATCTTGGAATGTAAAAGTTCATCTGCTGAGGCAAATGGAACTCTTCCATGTGATTTGCCAGAATAGGTTTCCTGGTCAGATGATAAGATATCAGAAATGGCAGAATGAGGTACACTAGATGTTTGGTCATCATCTGTTAAATCTACTGATGGTTGTCTCATTCTTCCACTGGATTGCACAGTTTTGCGAGTATCAGCTCTAGACCCACCATCTGAAGATCGACTTTTGGTTTTCTTTTCCATCTTTTCTCTGGCACTTGTAGAAGATTTTAAAACATCCTTTGAAGGGGAACCAGTGGAACATCTATCTTTATATAAAGTTGTAAAACTCTTCCGCTTCTGTGTGGATTTTCTTTCAGTGTCCCCAGTAACAAGACTGATTGTGCTGGCTGTATCAACATCTGATTCTGGTGATATGGAATTATCTCTGTTATAACTAGGAGTGTCAGGACCTTCATCAGTTTTATTTTCTTCACGCAATTTAGCTTCAAGGAAAGCCATTACAGCTTCTGTGTCTTTCAAAATGAGTGTTGTATCTAAACTGGAATCAGTGTCCATTGAATCACTTCTGTCGCGTATCCTGTTTGCAGATACTAAAGGAGCAGCAGATCCACTTTGCTTATTAATGTGAGGAATAAGTTCTATAGGTATATTTGTGCTAGGCTTATCTATTGTAAAGCTACCCTGCCTCACTAACGGTTTTGAAGATTCCTTTTTTTCTCCTCCAGGTGTTTTAGGACTTTGTCCTCTAATAATTTCCTCATGTTTTCTTCTTTTGCCCTCAATCTGTGCCAACTTAATTTCTGATTTATCTGTAACATGTCCAGGAGCGGTGTCTTGATTATCCAAAGTTTTGGGTGATATAACAATCTCCTCCCTACCTTTCTCAATCTGATTTGCAGCAGATTTTGCAGAGGATAATTTTGTGGGTGTCCAGTGTCCTTGCTCCTTTCTTTCTTGTTGTTGAATTTTTGCTAAAGCTTGTTTCACCACAGAAGTTTCTCTCCCAGTTTCAACTCTCTCTTTACTTGAAGAACTGGGAAAAGAAAAAACTTTGTCTCCAGTAGCTCTGGGTGAAAGACCATTCACTGTTCTGCTTGACTTTGCATCTGAGGCACGAGCTGGAGTTTCTTTCTCCTGAAGTTCAGTGTCTTGCTTTTCACCTATTTCTGACCTCTGATGAGATGTAGTTTTTGCTTTTGAGTTTTCATTCACTTTCTCCTCTTTGGGAAGCTGTGGAAGTGTCCTCCTCTTTCGCTCACCTTGGCTGGTCATAGATGCAGCTGAACCAGCACTCCTAACAGAAATACCAGACTCACTGATATCTGTGTCTAAAAATGAAGGAGAAAAATATCTAATAAGACATTCAATCGCAAGGTAAATAAAAAGATTATATTTTTACGACTGCTTAAGGCTAATACAACAACATGAAACAGAACTGAAAAAAATCATCAGTCCATCCAGCTGTTCTGTGGTAGAATTAATTATACTTAGACAAATACAGGCTTAAAAACATTGAACAAATGCTTTTAGCGAGCTGTGTAAACTGGGATCATATATACAAAGATCTCACAGTAGGTTAAAATAGGTACTTAAGAAATCATTGTTACATCATCATATCATTACAACAGAAAGTAGAAAGCAACTCTTACATTCCTAAACACCTTCAGGACCAGATTTCAAATCTAGCAAAAAGAGAAAGATCCTCCTTCTTCCTCCCTACTTGCCTGTTCCACAGCTCAAGGTCTTGTCTCCGGGAGAGACTATATCCTCTCCCTATGAGACCTCCCCTCAGGCAGAAGGCTGCGGTGCTGGGAGACACCAATATTGAAAAGCCCTGCTCCTGGACAAAGAACTTACTATGGTTGAGAGAGCAAGAAAAATGCTTTTGACTCAAACAAGACAGATTAGTAGAGAAATATATAGAAAATGTATAAAAAGCATCAAAAGAATACTGTATTACTTGTAAAGAACTTTCACTGATGCTGAATAATCCTGTTTTAGAAATCCAGCTACTTTTCCACAGTGATGACCATGCCCTCCTTGCTCATTTAAAAACTATAGCAATTGTGCTGTCAGAAACAAGCCTTTGTTACTGAGAGATAATATGAATTTCTCTATGAATTGCTCTGACTTTGAATACTTGGATAGAAAAAATTCTTTCTGCAGTTTATTTGCCAGCTGTTGCAATATAATGTGACACACTTATAAACACACATCTGCCAATTCACTTTTTGCCAGGATTGATCTATGAACAACTGTTCTGCACACCCAGCTGGGATTTTCCTGTCACTGCTTACCACCAACATTGCATGTTCCAGGAATATAAACTGGAGTACAGGGCTTCCCTCTCTGGAAGAATTCTCTAAGCAATTAACGGAATATCAGCAATTGTACTGTATGTATGTATACCTGCTACCTTCTATCCATTCTCTTCAATTTATCTTTTCTCTTTGCACAGTGTCACACCTTTGATGAAGGATGCAAAATTACCTTTTTTTCTGTAATCCATGTTATGACACTGATTTTGAGAAGATGGAGGTATCTCTGAAATCTAGGCAAGGTTGTCTAATTCCTGGACTGTTTTTTCTCGAAAATTATGACAAAAATAGAGGTTCAATGAAAATCAATAAGATTGCTATGTGTGAAGATTGACTTCTCTCAGAAACACCCACCAGATCAAATATTGTACATATATAGGCATGTAACTTGTTTTTTGGTGAATTTCAAACAGCTTTTAGTAAAAAAATGGTGTGGAGTGGTTCAGCGTTGTATTTGGCTATATACATGTTACGTGAAGTTTAACTACTAAGATTTCTAAAGAAGATACAGGCATCTACGTCAACAAGACAGATTTTGTGAATTGGCCTTTTGACATACATATCAAATTTCACTTTCATTACACCTTTGGTGCTCGAATGTTTTCTTTATCTCTCCTTAAGTATTTTAGAATTCTTGCAGTATGGGCATGTGCTGCACAGTAGTTGCTTCACTTTATGTCATAAAATTCTTATAATGGTAAAGGAAAATTTCATCTCTCTGAAGAAGATCCTAGTTAGTGCCCAATCTGAAAGTGACAATTGAAAACAATACAGAAAAGACTGACAAAGCCTGATTAACTACCTAAAGGATCAGTCTCAACAGCTATGAATTTAAGTGTGTACACTCAATCCTTCCAAAGAGTGCAAAATTTGATCTTGATTTCCATTATTCTATGTATAACAGATAATTTAATTTTTCCCCTTTCCCTCTCCTTTGATTTTTAGTGTCCTAGGCAAAGCTCAATGGTTAGGAGGGGAGGCAAAGCTATGATAGAAACAACAGTTACTGGTAAGAATTCTTTCAGACACTGATACAGAAGTTTGTATTACACAACAACAAAAGCAAAACTTCTTTGCAAAACGTCTCCCAAAGATGATCATAATGTCTAAAGTGAAATTAGGAAGAAGAAAAAAGGAGAGGAGAAGTAAAGTAAGCAACTCCTCTGTAGTCAAGAGTGCAGATTTTTAAAGAACAAACCATTTCAAAATCAGATATCTGAATAGGTAAACTCTGAAGAGACATAGCCTTAACACCTGGCACTCACAAGAAAGGGAGATAAAGTTGTTCATTGATAAGGTGGTTTCTGGCATTTTCAAGAAACAGAAGGTTTTCTGTACTTCCGAGGAAGGAAGGATGCTGTGCTTCAGCTGGATTGTTTAATAATCATTACACTGAAGTATAATTTGGGGCCAGTACTAAGAAAGACATAAGAAAAGAAACATACTATGCAGATCAACTCAGCAGTCAAGTGAAAGTTTCTCCAATATTAAACAGTTTTTAAACTCTCCTCTTTTAGTAACATTCAATGTAATACTGGCACTCCTCTGCCATGCCAGACAACACTACTGCTGAGCTTGTTTTTGCACTGTTTCTGCTCAATGACACAGAAGAATTTCTGGTGAAGATGAGGTATTAAGAGTAGGAAAGCTGCTTAAGTAGGGTACATAATGACTCCTTTCTCCCTTTGATAGGCTTCTTCAGCAGAAACATGATAAAACAACAGTTTTTAATACCGTTTTCTAATGGAGCAGGCACAGATGACTCCAATCTCATGTCATCTTGGTCATGACGTGTGTGATTAGCAGCCAAACTGGCCCACTGCGATACCCATCGTTTACCTCCAGGATTAGTAGAACCTTCCTAAGGAAGAAAAAAACCGGAAGAAAAATTACAACTGTGACAAAAAACATGCCATCTTTCCAGGTTTTTCCTGAATAGACATGTCAGATACTATTTTCCTGGAGGAAGTTGAAAAAATAGTTAAACTCAGTAAATTCTAGTGTTCCCAGCTCTGGAATGGCAAACAAACAAACAAATAAAATCTATATAGTTGCAGAATCAGTACCAAATAAACAGCTGTTCCTAGTGCAGTGAACTTTTAAACATCAGAACCTATATAAAATATATCACAACATGTGCTAGTTCTAAGTTCAGATTATTTCAGACCTCAGCTCAGAAGTGCAGGAAAAAACCATGGGGTGTGGGGGTGCATTAAAAAAATAAAATGTGCTTCAGGAAGACAAGAAAGTGACATTTTACCGGTTTAGAAGACCCTCTTGTCCAGATGAAATAGTGTATGTACTTCATTACAAAAAGACTACCTTAAGCATTGAAAGAGTAAGATAACTTATGATGGAAAGGAAAGGAAGCTCAGATTATTTGTTTGGCCTAAACAAAAAAAGAAGCAAAGATTAGTTTTAAACCATCCTACTGGGTAACAGTGAAGTCAATGTCATCAGTATATGATAATTTTTTTTGCAGCTAAACTAGAAAGGAAATCAATTTACTTTCTTGATGGTAAGCCTTTTGAAACCTTGAAAAATTTTAAAATGTATAAATAAGTATACAATCAAACCATTTTCTTGTGTTGTTCCATTTTTTTTTTCAAAACTGGATTTCTATATACAACATTACTGTGTTATCAAATATATTAGTCTCTCTTGCTTTTATCTCAAAAACAGACATCTGGCAACAGCGAAAGCCTATATATCTGCACGTGGAAGCACTCACATGGGTTGTATTCTTTCAAAAGCTTTAGAGAAATTTAGATAGCCTAATTTATTGTACTTAAAAGACAAAGTACTGCAAATGACAGAAATCACTGACTACAGTTCCAAAGGAGTCACGTAACCATCGGCAAGGAAAACAATCAAAAAAAGAGATGGGAAAGCTGTGGAGATGCCAGTAACCTGCTTCATAAAGACATTTGTAGGAGCGATTCCAAAGGTCAGCTGAAGCTCTGCTGCCTCTTCAAATCTTCACACTTCTATTCAAAATGCTGATTTTTGCCTAATGCCTTGGCCACTTTGAGATTCTAGTCTACCTCTACATTTTATAAAATTTATGTAGCAGAAGTGGAATGGTGAACAATGTCACCTAGTGTATAATTTCTTTCCAATTAAAAGTTAGACTTCCAAAAAACTTGAATTTAGGATCTTGAATTTCCCGTGCTTAATGCAAACAAGTGCAACATCAAGAATCTCTTCCAGAATATTATGAATGTAGTAAATCAGAGATGCAGCAGGTAATTTGTTTGAACTATTATAAAAATTTCCATATTTTGAATTAATTTGTTAGCATCAAAATGCTAGCATCTAATAACTGCAAAGGAAGGCAAGTCAATGTTTGTTATTTTTGGGCATTTCTGAACACAATGAAAGGAAAAGGGTGCCAGGAAGAATATTACAAAAACCCTGTGCAAAAACATGCAGCATTTATGCACTGACAGCTGCTGCTGAAACCTCATTTTTCTTTCATATCTCTAAACTTTCTTTTCTCTATTTCCTGTCTGTACGAGTGAATTTCCTTCTTTAAAAAACAATTAATTACAGCCAAATCCAAACCTGATAGATATCCCAATTGCCTTTGCTATACAAAACTCCAAATACTTCCTTCTGCAACATCTAACCAATTTCAGAGAGAGACACACGTCAGAAATCCAAATTCTACTTCACAATGCAGAAACATACTAAAGGCTTCACGGATTAACTTTGGTAAAGCAACCTGATAAATTACTTTTCTCTAAATTTACTTATACAGACAAAAAGTGGCCTCTACATTGCAGTGAATGTAAACGTGTGCTTTGCCAACTCTATATAAACAACCACAAACAACAAAGCTATGAAAAGCAGTTTCTTTTGATAATAATTTAAGCACATCCAAAAGGTGTGAGGTTTATAAAACACACATCTAAAAAGTCACATTTAGCTATCCTAATGGTCTCCCTATAATCGATATCTGCTTGCATCTTACAGACTCTCAAGCAAGCAAACCCTGAAATCTTGAGTAACAAAAAGAATTTCCTTGTCTTTCAGAAAAGCTGGGTTTATGTATCAGAGACCAACCTTTTAACTTCATGTTAAATCTGCCTTCCCTTATGCTTATTGCACATAAAAACTCAATAGGAGTAATAAATCTTTAGAAAATATACTGATGGATTTCTGTGGGCTTTTTATTCAGCCTGAAGATTCAGGACTTCAGGCTCCACACTTGAAAAAAATGCACAGTACACACATATTACAACTGGAAGCATCTCTAATACTTGGCATTTCTGAGCAGAATAATATTCTTTTAAAAACAGTTTTCAACTAGCTGAATAAAATTAATTAAAAAAAAAAAGATGCAAAGGTGTCCCTTCAGAAACATAAGTCCAGTTAGTTCAAGCTGTAAGAATCATATTATGTCACCTTTTCATAAACTGAAGTGCTGTCTTGAAAGCAGCTCTTTTAGTCCCTCCCCACTCTACCTGCCGCAGAACTACAGTCCTCCAGGCTGATGATACATGCTGCATTTATAGCCAATGTCTTCAGTTTGTTCCTGGAACAACACTGACACCTATCTCAAACAGTTATTTTCCCTTCTGTTACAGGTACTCCGTTTATACATCAAACTCCATCAATTGTACCCACCTCAGCTACTACTCTGCTAGACTAAACAAATAGCATTGATCTGTTCTTCTAAGATAAAGCTCATTCCCTTAATAATCTGAGTAGGCTTCTTTTTACCTTCTCCAGGCTTGTATTCACTGTTCTTAACCACGAAGGATAACAATTCTGGTGCCTTTATTACAGAGGAAGCTTCACCATGGCTATAAGCACTGCCCTTTTCTACTGACAATACATTTCCCAGGTATCCAAGTGTCCTATTTGCCTTTTCACAGTCATATCCTACATTTCAGTATAGCACCTAAATTCACACACAATGCAAGATCAAACTTCAAACTGAGTGGTTTGCTCTACAGAAGGACAAAAAATCAGTGTAATTAGAGAGGACAAACAAAAGGAAATAAAATCTCTAAATACTCCACTTCTTAGAAGCAATATAGAAAACATTTACATGAATGAAGTTACTCAATATTCAGAATGTCAGCACTATTATTTATTTTATCTTCAGTGGGAAAGACATGAAATGGCCATTCAAAACAGTAACACGGTCATTGCAGTCAATGGCATGGATGACCCTGCAGATGCAGAACCAGGTCTCTAACTGTGCTTTGGTCATACAAAAAAACGCCAACCAACCAAAAAAAACCCCACCAAAACCCCCAAAAACAAAAACCCCAAACAAACAACAAACCAACCAGAAAAGAGAAGCACATCAAAACCAGTGCTGACAAGCCACTATTTAAGAGCTGTGGTTAGCAAAGATGACTGACCACTGAAAATTAAATGAAGCTGGATGGACAATTGATAGCTGAAAATGCTTGCAATATTTTTATTTATCAAGTCCACATAGCAAGAATAAATATTAATAACAACAACAACAATACTCTCTTTGTTCTCTATCTTATTTAATTTTTGTTCTTAAATCACACTTACCTTCGTTGGCAAGTGGCAGCTTATAATATAGAAAATAAAAACATTTAAATATTTTAAATAGATGGGTTTAGTACTTTTACTGCCTATATGTAATCATAGAAAAGGGAAGAACCTGTGCATTCAGGCTCACTCCAACCATGTCACGACATTCACTCTGCATTCTATTTAGTCTTATGACAAACACTACTTCAAAGTACTAAAGATTGTCATATCAAAGGAAAAGCAGAGAATTTCTTTAATAAGAAGAGCAGCTCCTAGGTCCTTTCCAAGCATGTTATTCATGATAGTTCACAAGCCCTGTAAAGTTAAGATATTTAAGTTCAGAATACACTTTCAATCCCTGAAGTGACTCTAGGTGACCCTGCCTGCCTTATCAGGGGGCTTAGACTAGATGACCTCCAGAGGTCCCTTCCAACCCTAACTATTCTGCCATTCTGTGGAATTGTTTTTATAAAACCTTTATAATTTCCCAGGCCGTCTTTTCCATCTTCCTTAATTGAAATTTTCAAAACTTTTATTCTTTGTTTTCTTCTATGTCAGTCATGTTCTGAATTCACCTCTTTCTGCTAAATCATCTACAGGAAAATCTGTGATGGGCAGCTGGAGTAAGGTCCACCCACAATCTGAGTGGATGCAAGACTGGAACACTGAGCTACTCTGACATTACCTATTTATCCAAGATCTTCAACAAGGTTTATTAACTTATGATCTGCAGCTCAGTAACGCACTAAGTCTTCCAAAACCCAGAAGAAGAAACATTTGTGTATGAGAACATGATACCTACACACTTTAAAAATCAAATGTATTTGCCTCTCCCCTTCCTCATGACAAAACCAACTGAGGGCAAGTTTTGGCAGGTAAGACTTCCAATTCAATAATCTTCTCTGAGTAGTTATCCTCATGATTGTTCTCCCATTATTTCCATACAGAACACACTTCTAATATGCTGAACTACCTTCTCCTTTACTTCTATATATCTATTAATCAACTTCTAACTTTAACTTTGGCTGATAAGCCTTTCTTCCACCTTCATCTGGCCTCAATTCTTTTTACACTAATCTTTGCTATATCCACACTGCTTATGTCATTTTGGTCCTTGACTTACTGAACAATTTTCATTTTTTCCCCTACCATTATGCCTTGTAATAATACTTTAAATTATGTTAATAACCAATTCTCTTTCAATATAAAAGACCTTTTAGTGTAGCAAAGCAGCCACAGTAATAAAATGCTGTAATTCTTGTAATTTCACCATAAATCAAAGTGAGTTTTACGGTGTCATTGCTAGAAGGTTTCTTAAACCTGTCCTATGATTGCAGAACAAGCCTCAGTCTTCTAAAATCAAAGCCTGTTATTTGCAAAACATGACACCTGGAAAGCCCAATTATGATTATAAAATAAATCATATATTCTTCTTCTGCTTATGAAATTACAGAAGGAAGGAAAAATATCAATACTCTTGAAAACTGATATGGCACAAAAGAGCTGAATGCTGCAAAAGGCATAAAAAAAGAGAAAGAACGTGGTTATACATTTATGCAAAGAAGCAAGGTGAAAGGCAAAATTTGTCAAATTCTTCCACATGATATGCCTATGCTCTATGGCAATAATTTACTTGAAGCTGTAACCTTAGAGAAACTAGTCAAAGATACTACTCTAGACACAGTGATACACTTAGTGTCTCAAGACTTCACAGCAGCTAAAATACGACCATGATAAAACATACTTTCTCTAGGAGAAGCAAATTTGTAGACACTAAAATTAATGTATTTGCAGAGCAGGCACATTAAGTCTTACTTTAAGCTCCTGACATATTAAAAAAAATATTTATGATGTTTGCTAATTTATAGGATCATACTTCAGAAACAGTCTGCCAAGAGAAGTAGAAGCAAGTGTGATGTGCTTCATTACTGTTACCAGATTAATTCTGCTCCAGTGTGATCCTGTTCTGTTCCAGGCACATTTCAAGTTACAGTTTAATTGTCACAATGATATCACAATGTCTCCTGATTTCAATATGAAATACCATTAATATCTAGCTTATGTGCGTATTCTGAGCCATATATAAAGCCAGGCATTTTTCTCTGCTTCATCTTTCACTAATGATTACATTATACTGCTTCTAAAGCATCTAATATAAATGATTTGTCATGAGCGGCACCTCACCAGACAACTCAAACCACGAACATAAAATCCTAAAGTTCTTTGGCTTCAGAAAAAAGTCTGAAAAGTACTACCCACCACTGTATCACACATTAAATGCATACACCTTATTTCTGAATTTTAATAGAGTTACTTTTTTTGGGCTATAAAACATAATCAGTTCATAATCAGTTTTCTTCAGTTCTGCTGCATAACTTACAAGAAATGTAAACTGAGCCAATGTATGTTGAAAGGAAACTCTTGCTACATTTCCAATACACTGGTGTTAGTGCATATAGAAAGGTAGCAAAGTTTAAAACACCTTTGCAATGTAACATGCCTGTTTCTGATGGAGAAGTTTTGAAAATACAATAAAGGCCTAAGAAAAATAAATACTTATAGATCTCAGCCAATGTTTTCCAGGCAAGATTTTGTTTGTTGTTTAACACTTACTGGTCAGTTCTTAGTGCTCTGTCTTATTGGAAGAAAAAAGAAGACCGTCAAAAATTAAATTCTACCTCTGTGTCAAGAAATCCAGTTGTACTCAGTGGTCTTTTTTCTTCCAGCACTACTGTAGCAGAATTTATAGCCCAATCTTTTACTAAATCTTTCTGGTTCTCGTTGATAACAGGCCTATTATAATCCTGGCTGTCATCCACTCCAAATACCTGAAAATGAAACAACATTACATTCATTAACCCAATGCCATCCAGATACAATGTTCAATGTTAATGGATGGATGGTGGCATGCTGGATAGTGAGTTTATATAGCTTTTGTTGTGTTATACTTATCTGTCATCTTGGTGAATTCTACAAATTAAACAGAAATATCTAGAGTAATTGAAAAAAAAAGAGTGTAAGTCTATATCAACACTGTGAAAATTCAAGGAACTACTAATTGGAATGGTCAGATATGAAAAAATGACACTGATGAAAGAAACAAAAGGTAAAAGCAAAATCATTACCAAAAAAAACCTTTTACCAATTAAGAAAAAAACCCCAATACTGGAACCACAAAATTTTCAAATTTTTGCTAACATCTAGTGAAAACAAGAAATACAAATGCTTACATCTGCTACTAATATGCTTATTGAATTGTTTCTATAAAACAAACAAAATCTCAATTTTCAATTTGTTAGGAACTTAGCAGATTTTAGAAGTCCACCAGGCCTCATGAACCATGTGGACTCATTCAAGACACAACTTGCCATAGTTCTTTTACTACACTGTTTCCTAATGGTGCTTATATTAATCCCTTTCACTTACGACAGAATAATTTTCCCATGACACTTGAAAACCATTGCTCAGAAGAAAAATTCTAGAAAAATGTTATTACCAAGGCAATTTAGTAATAAGGACTTCAGCAGGAGAGCCAGCATACTGTCTGTCAAATTTCTTGCGAGTCACAGATACTAAGGAATTGCTTTCAGTCTTGATGTATACTTTAGAGGTATTTTAGAGAATTTTGTATCTTTGAAACGTGTAATTTATAACATTTCTAAATTTCTGCCTAAGAAATAAATTTACTACTTTACTACTAAGGGCTTAAACACTAAAAAGATTTTTACAGAATAAAATGAACCTCCCACACATTAAAATTGGATACTAAAAAGAAACTGTTAACATCAAAAATTGTTTTGTCTTAGAGAAAGACAAAGAGAGGGAAAGAAGGACATGATCTTCACAGGTGTTAGCCTCCTGTAAAAATACTACTAAGGCAAAAGAGCAAATGATTTACAGAATTATTTTTTCTGTAATTCAGTTTTGCACAGCAAAGCTAGAGAGGGCTGGTTTATTACAACTCCAAACAAGGTTAGTGTATTTAAAAATCGATCCACCACTAGATGGCCACAAACCACAATGTTATTAGTTTCTGAGAAGCAGACAAAGGAAAAAAATAATTAAGCACCATGGCATTCAACTGCTCGTGCCCTTCTAACTGCACAGAAAGAACTTGCTATAGCACATTTATAGACTTACACCTGAGGAAGCTTTCTCAAATGCATTGGATTTGCATTTTGCTCTCATGACAAAAGCCTGCTTTCCTGCCATTTTAAAATCCAGGCAGTATCCCCAATTTTCAATTTATACAGAAATCATGTCTAGATACGCTTAATCAGAAATTGCTTAAGAGTATTTAAAAAGCGTTCTCTTTCTTTAAAGAAAAGAGTGATATAACTTAAATTTTCGCTTTAATGATATACTTTTGATCAGTACAGTTGTAGCAATTTTTGAAGATGCGAACCAAATATCATCCACTGACTCCTTTTTTTTTAATATATCGCTGTTCTGCAGACACTTTTTTCTTTGTGCAGCATAGTTCCTTTGATTATGAATTTTACATGTTCTTTTGCATGAAAGGAAATTCTGTTTTTATCACATAACCACCTGAAGGAAAATATGAATTCCACACTTCCATATTTAATCAGGACTACAGGAGCAAATTACTGCCTGTAAATTGCTTCATATTATCTGATGGCGCATACATTTGCCGTGTCACATTTCTTTACTTGCACCACAAACAACAGCACCTGACACTTCTTTCTAATACTGAACTACTTTTTAAGCAAATTGGGTTATTATTCTTGTATTACTGAAATTGCAGCAAACCCAAATTTGCATATTGCCTACTTTTTTTCTGTGAAAGGTAATATGGGTAGCACTAAGACCCACATAATAGATTTACCCTCCTAATACCACTCCTAATGTTCCTTCTCTATTTACACCGGGGATATCAGAAGAGACAAGCAAAATATTTGGGGACAGTATTATTAGAAAGGAAAAACATATCCAATGAAAGTGTATTTTTGTACTACGATTTCATTCTACGTCTCAGAGCACTGATATGTGCATGCACCTGCCCTAAGTTCCACGTTTACAAAACTATAAAGCTCTTCTTCTTACAAGTGTGATATAGCCCAAGGACCAAATTTCAGACTTCTGATATATAAAATATCTTTCAAAAGATGGCCACTAACATATAATTAAGGCTTTAAATACAAAAACTATACAAATGACAAAATAACTCATGTCCAGTATACGATAAAATTTAGAACATTACTTACAAGACTGACACACTTCTGCAGTAAAGTAATACTATCAGAATTTCAGGATTAACAAATCTACATACTCAGTTCACCAAACAGTGAGAATATGCCTACCCTCAACAGAAATTGCCATGGATTAACTTGAATGTTTCTGAAATGGAAATTTTAGAATGGACATTTCTTGAATGGAAATTGAGAAAAATGCAATTTGTACTTTATGGGTTGCTACAATAAAGTATATGTGGAAACAGTGGGCTCTTGTGACTGAAGCCTGAACAGATAGACACCTGTATCTTCCTACAAAGACTAAATATATTCTTCAAGGCTTCCAATTCTTCAGATATTTCTGTTCCTTAAATATCTTCACCATTTCAAAGTAATTTAAGGGAGGTCTAGGAGATAACCAAGAGAATCCTGAGGAAATGCTGATGACATGCATCGCTGCATCTCTTACCTATTTACACAAAAAGACTGAAGTTTCTTTCTGTAAAGCTTTTATTTGTCAGAAGCAAAAGCTACAGCTCAAAACAGAAGCAACTCTGAGATGTATTTTGATTAAGTGTGTTTTGGGGAAGTAAAAGATGAAAACAGATACCCATGATATGGACATGTCGAACTGTTTGAAAAATGAGAAGTCTTTTTTTGTTTTATGTTTGATAAAGGAGGTAAAGGGATTCTATGTGTTCATCTATAATTTCAAGAACTTTCCCAATCATCACAAATCACACATATCCAGCACACAGCTGTCAATGGAAAAAAAAAAAACTTGACTAAATCTTTTACAATTTCTATCACTGTAAATACTGACTTTCACAAAAACATGATCTTGCATTTTTTAGAGAATCTGGGGAATGAGGAGTAAAAAGAACAAATAAATATAAACCAGTTCCTAAAAACATTAAAAACCCCAACAAAACAACAAATATTAATGCTGGGCCTTTTTAACAGATGTAATTTAAAACTGAAACTACCAGAAAAAGGTATTTCCAAACTAACAGCTTCCTATAAGCAATCATTCCAGAAAGATAAAGTTTTCTGCCCTATTAGTTTTATGAAATTATATTTTAGCAGGAAGATTACATTATTTCATCCTGAATACTTCAAATTTCATGAAATTACAAAACAAACAAAAAAAACCCCCAGGATGACAATTTTTGCAGAATCCCTGAAAATTGACTGACAGGGGAAAATCTAGGCACTGCACCAATCTGCATCACTACACTGGGTTTCTGCGGGGTCTATGCCATGTAGCTGCAATGGTAGAGCAGTCAGAAACATGGTATAAACTGTGGTGGTGGTGTTTAAAAATAACTACTTTATTGTTATGAAGCATGAAACAATTTGCATTGCAAATAAGGACATTTTGAATGGCAAGGGAATGACAACAACACTGCTGGTAAAAAAGTCAAGCCCCATCTATGAAATGTAGTCGACATAATTTTCTTTAACCTGCAATCCATTTGGCCTCTTAAGCAAACAGATTAACAAGTGATAGACTGTATCCAGTTTCGGTCCCCTCAGCACAAGAGAGACACGGTCTAACCAGGGGAGCTCAGCAGAGACCACCAAGATTGTCAAGACTAGAGCACTTTACCTGTGGGGAGAGTCTGGGGAAGGTGGGATTGATCAGTTTGAAGAAGGGAAGGTTTTGGGATTCCCTAGCAGCAGCCTCCCAGAACCCATGAGGAGTGTATCAAGATGACAGCCAGGCTGTTCACAGCGATGCATGGCACAAAGGCAAGGGATAACTCACGTAAGTTGGAATAAGTGAGGTTCAGACAGGACATGAGAAGTTTTTTCATTCCGGTGAATGCCAAGCAAGGTTGCTTAGTCTCTGCCCATGTAGACTGTGAACACCCAAATGGATAAACTCCTGGGCAACCTCTCTAACATCAAAGCTGACCCTGCTTTGGGCAGGGGTTTGAACTAGAGATCTCCTAAAGTCCTTTCCAGTTTGTGTGATTCTATGATCCTTAAAAACAGTGATCTTGCATAACTTAGCATCTCAGATTTTCTAGTGCAGAGAGCCAGTCTTGAGAAAGCCCCAAATATCCTAAATCAGCAGGGACGAAGGGAGTTCCTGAGACATACTTCTGAATTTCAAAACAGTGAAGAGTAAATCCTCCAAAGATCCCTTAGGATACTCCATTTACATTCTGTGGTTCAACCAGCAAAACAAAGGGATGAAACAGCAGGCTAAAACTATAGCAAGTCCCAAAGCATCATCCTGTTACTTGCTGGAATGCAAACTCGGCCTGAAAAATAGAGGCAAAGTACAAAATAACTGATGGCAAAATAATTGCACCTTGTTGAGGATATTCATAAACTTCATCACTGGATCTCAGCAACAGTTTTTCCAATATTCTGAGAATATAACTTTATCTATACAGGCCAGTAAGTTTTAAAATTCTTTATCCAACCACAAAAGAAAAATAAAATCTATATAACACAATACAAGCAAGATGCAATCGCTGCATGAAGTACTGGTGTATTTTTGAAGAAGGCATGAGTACAGGACCAAGTCTGAGCACACGCCTTACCCTCTTCTGCAAGGGCTAATTTTGTAGAAAGCAGAATAATCTGTTTTGGCAGATCATACACACTTTCCCTGTGTAAACAGCTCAAGACTCAGAGCTCACCATAGCTGAAACACAGACAAGCTAGCTTTAGCGATTCACTGTTGTTTGCTCTCCTTCCCCATGCTCTCTGCTCCCCAGTATTAATTAATACTAATTAATTAATTAAAATTAATACTTTTTGTAGCTTCAATGAACTATACTAGAGGTCAACCTAATGACTTTAGAATTAACTACCAAAAGTGAGGACTCTTTAAAACAACAGAAGGCATTCTTCTTTCTCAATGTAAGTAATACTTTCTAGAAATTAAAAAAAAAAAAAACTGGTCAGAAAAAAAATAATGGCAACAGGAACCATTTTCCTGAATCAAAGGGAAGACAGTGATTTAACTAAAAAACACCCATACCCCAACTTGATGTTCTCCTTATGTGCTTTTTATAAACTTTGAAGTTCCTGACTATGAAAACTTTTTGCAGCTGTATCTCATTTATATGCCTTCCAAAGTTCATAATGGCTGGATTTCATACTTACTTTAATTTTAACCTATTTTATGGTTTGTAATTATTGAGTACTTAATGACCACAGACCTAGTTCCTCATCCAAATCATTACTGAAGATCCTGACATCAATGGGGAAAAAAATTCTCATTTGAGACTTTTAACAGGTATGTTCACTTAGTTTTATAGCAAATTATGTATACTAGAATGGGGATTCTATTGTTCTTCATACATACTGACTACACAAAGCACTAGAAAGCATTTCTAAGAGCATGAACACAAGAGCATAAATTTTATTCAAAACACAAATCTGAAGAATCTTTTCTAGCTTTAAACTTTTGAGCTTCTGAAGTTTCCCCACTAGCCTTACTGCTGTAGTTGTAGCATAAAAGATATGCAGTAATTACTAATAATATTAATAAAATTACAGAAAGCCAACAAATATTAAGGATTCTAGATTCAATTCAGAGAGCTATAGCTAGGAAGCTATTCATTAATGATGGTATTCGAAACCTAAAATTATTTCAATAATTCTTTTTTAATTCTTTCAGATCTAACAACAGTTACAGACACAATCTGGAAACATATTTGAAAAGATGATGATTTAAGTGCTATTAATTTCAGTGCAGGCAACCTGTATAAAAGGAACAAAATAAAACCTAATGACAAAAAGTCTATAAGAGGGAATTCAAATAATAGTGGACTCACAGTGGAAAAAGTAAATCAGATCAGAAGACAGATAAGGGACAAGGGGCTACGTTGTACAGTGCAGTAACAAAAGGATCATGGCAAAATAAAAGAAAGAAAAGTGATTAAATTTGAAATAAAGTATTTGCCATTGTAAAGTGATGGAAATGTAAATTATGGTAGTAATTATGCTTCATAACTTTTTAGAGGAAAGGTAGATGACGAGTACATTTGATTGCCACCAAAGACAAAAGTAGATTTTAGAAACTGTAAACTGATACACTCAGACCAGGAAGAAACAAATAAAATAAAATAAAATAAAATAAAATAAAATAAAATAAAATAAAATAAAATAAAAGGCAAGAGGCATGACTTTAGAAATAAAAGTAGGATTTGAGCACAGTTTGGGTGTACTAAGAAAGAAGAAGAAATTAGAAGCCACACTCAACGGATGATTGATTGATGGGAGGAGAGGATTCCAGAGAGCAAGGAAATGGAAGAGGCTTGAGACCCATATCGCAGATCATCTTGGGAATGCCACATTTAGTGTTTAGACTGAGCTCCTGATAATTCTTCCAAAAGTGATTCAGACACTCATAATATACAGTAAATTGGTTGTTAAACGTTACTGCTCATATGGAAAAGACAAAAGGCAAACATTTCCCCCCACCTTTCAGAAAGTGCAGTAAGAGTACAATGGCTCAACTCCCTTTGTGTTTTACTACTGCATGAACTGTGTTTAACCAAGTTGCTTCTGAGGAGTCTAATTTTAATAGTTTTTGCTTGTTCTTGGCAGCCATCCTGGCCATCCCAGGCAAACAGACTGTTTTCCATGCAGGCCATATCTCATGAATAGCCATGGATTTTCACAGAAGCTGTTTATGTCATTTGGACTATATATTGAAGTTATAGAATCAGATGCAAGATGCTCTGGTATAAAAAAAAAAGCTACATAAGCAAATGAAAAGGATCAACGTGCCAAGTCTAAGAACTTCCTCTCAACAGACACCAGTTACATATTTACATGCATACATATTTTGTCCCTGTTTGCTACAGTGAAAAATTCATTTTCTTTATGATTCCAAATTCAAAAGGAAACAATAAGTTTAGAGAGTACAAAAGTCCTCTCAAGAAAAAAATTATAAACATGCCCTGAACGCTTGACAAAATGTATATACTCAGATGATTTGACAGACTTCAACTGTTCTACTGCTTTTTCAGCATTATATTCATAAAATACAGCCATTCTGCAGACAAGACCCTCTGTGAGGCTAAAAGGCATTTTTTTCGAGAAGAAACTGCTGAAGCAATGGTAAAAGCAATTAAACCCAGAGGGTGTAAAAGGACAGGAGACCTGAAAGTCATTTTCTGAAAATCAATATATCTATCTTGGTTCCTTAAACAGTCATTGAAACATGCTGAGTTTATTTTTTTTTTTCCTCTTAACTTACTCCCTTTCCGTTGATGCTTTTCAGGTAGTTTTCCCATTGTATAATACTAAAGAAAATTGTCAAGGGGAGTTCCGTAAAAGGTATGTTAACTCCATAACAAGAGGAGTTATAATAAAAACAATCTCCAGGATTATTGATAAAATTTTAACAGAGGAGACAAGATCTGGTATAGAAGTTTTATAAACACTTAAAACAACAAGAATCATTCATAAGTACACACTCCTTGAAAAATACATTAGCCAGTATTCTAATATGGTATGAACAGACATATCCTGGGAGCAGAAAGAATGAGATCCCATTTTATTATAACCATCTTTCAGAATAATTCCCATTCATACAGATACCCAAAAAAATCCCCCCCCCCAAAAAAACCAAAACAAAACAAAAAAACAAAAAAACCAAACCCTAAACCGAAATAAGTATCATAATGAGCAGAAAGTAGTAAATAAAACTGGAAAACCTGCTGTCTACAGTGAAAACCAACACAGTTTTCCCTCCAAAACTATCATTCCAAATTTTTAGAGCAAAAAGAACCTCTCTCAAGATTTCTTCAATAGAGTAAGATTTTACGTATACTCATTGCATAGTATATAATCAAATAAAATTCAAGACGATAGCATGCATATTAAAAACAAAGTCCTTACTATTACAGCCTGTCCATCTATATAAAGAAAGACTTTAAACATCTAAAACACGGACTTTGAATTGAAAAGAAGGTAATTAAAGTAATTAAATGGCCACAGTAACTCTTGTTGAAGATGGCAGAAGGTTGGGCTGAGATTTGATTTTGATGCATTTTTTTCAAGTTTACTTCTGCTTGGGAATCAGTATATTGAATTTGCCATCTGAAATTACATTGCTGATGAAAAAAATATCTATCAGGAAACCTAAATGAACATAACATAACTGAAGTAAAAAAACTGGGGACCAAAGAAAACTTCATCTGAGCCAAATATTTTTGTATGTATAGTCTACATTTCCTGGTTAGCCAGGCTGATGGGACTTTAAAAACATATACAGCCTCAATTCTATTCTTTCCCTTCCTCATAGAAGAGTTTAACTCTGCTATAGTAAGTTGCACAAAATATTTTCCTTTTTAAATACCCTCAAGTGAAACTGGTTGAAGAAGAACGACAACAAAAAACCCTACACAAAACAAACAAAAAAGACCCCCTTCATGAAAACCCTCAAAGAACTTGCAAAAAAAACAATCGCTGAGTTGCTTTTTATTTATTTCAATAGCCTCAAAGTATTTAATATTCCAAACACATCCAGAATTATTTGCACATTCATTTATTAATATGTATTACTGGCAGTACTTTATTGAAAAAGGAAAGTCATTAGCATGATAATTTGGTCTCTTTATATTAACAAAAAAGGAAGATGAACTGCAGAAGCACCATTCTGAATTCTTTCATCCACTGACAGACTTACCTTTTCTGTGGGGCACGTAGATTTTTTAACATGATATGACAGATGAGAACAACTTAACAACTTTCTTCTAATATATTTGATTTACTTAAAAAAAATGGATAGAAAATTCACAACTCAGAGCTAAATAGAGAGCAGTTGCTAAGTGTTAACAAAAGAAAGCACTGAATCTATCTAAAGAGCAGAACAGCTGGATGTAAGGGAAAAACAAACCCCATGACTGTGTCCCCTTTACTCATGTGTTTTATGTGGTAAAAGTAACACTGAAAACAAGTTCTAAATCAAGTCAAGATCCTGAATTTGTTTTATTTTGCACTTAGCTATTAGCTGCAACAATAAGACCCTTATTCTGCTAGAGAGAGTTGTGGCTTTCTAGAGCTAGAGGATATTGTGTGTTTGGTTCAAGGTGGTCTTTGTGGTACGTAAGAGTAGCTTGTCTTCTTTACACAGGGATGAAATTGCCTATTGCTTTTTTCTCATATTATTAATGTGCTTATTTTCTAAGCCTTAGCCTACTAACCAATTCATATTCTCTAGGAATTTAAGTGACATTTGAACACCTGCATAAGGAAATATCACTAGCTAATGAAAGGACTTCTGGAAAACAAGGATTATTGCTATTTTTCAAGTGTTCTCTACCTATAAAGAACATTAAGACACACCCATACATTTCTACCTTACAACTGAAAACTATTCGTGTACATACTCTATTCTTTTGCATTAAAATAATTACTTTGCTTAAAAATTCTTGCAAATTTGAAAGTTGTGTAAGTCACAAGCTGTAATGTTTTTGGAATATTTCATTGTAGGTAAGTGGCAGACATTTACCCCAAGACAATCATCACTACAGATACATAATTACACTTCTCTGTTGGGGAAAAGTACCAAAATTAATAAGCTTTTCTCTGTTATTTATAAAATGCCTTCTTCTTTCTGATAATTCATCTCTATCACATTCTCTTCTCAAGAGTCAGCCTTAAAATGGTTGAGAATAAAGACTGTGATTTTTGCTATTCTACTCTTTTTCTGCTTTAGTGAAAATACCTTTTTTTTATTAGCGACTAAAAGAGAAACAGAGGAAGAAACAGATTCTTAGCAATTTAAATAAAATCAAGATGTTGAATAAACAGGACAGCATGGTTTTGGGATTTTTTACATCATTTCACACAAACACCTTTTTTTTCTTGAGACTATTTCCTAAGAATATTGTAATAAAGGCTACATTAATTAACCAAAAATAATACTTTTGAAGGAAACAATATAGCTCAACATTAAGGTTTCCCTCCCTGCTTTGTTTAGAATTACACAGATAGATGGGTTTCTTCCATTTATTTTCAGAGAATTTTAACTCTGACTTCCTGCATGCCTCTCTTGGATTCTTAACTCCAAGAATCATTAATTACACCTTCATTTTTGACAAGTTAATACTACTCTTGCATTTGTATTATATCTTATATTCCTTTCTAGAGAAAAGAGTAGACTCTGCCCACAGAAGTAAGGCTAAAGGCTAAGGTTTCCCAAGCTAATGTAAGGAAATAATATTTGGGTATTTTGGTCATTTTCATCCTTTCCTCTACTAAAAGGGAAATATACACCCAAACACAGAAGTACTTTATTGCACTGGAAACTCATCAGGTAAAGCGGATACTGAGCTTAGCACAATTCTAAAGCAAATTGCTACTGACAAGACTGTGTTATTTGTACAAATATTTTAGAAAGGCATTCTTGCTATTTGCAGTGTATTTTCACCCAATCCTAGCAAACTAAACGTTTGAATTTCACCTAAACTTTTGATACAACAAATACTCTTAGATGAGATTCAACTGAGCAGGCATGGTGACTGCTCAGAAGAAGGACTGCCAACAATGAAAGAGCAGTTATACTGGAATTATTGATAAAATGTATATCAATAATTCTCAGTAAACAAAAGTCCTTGTCTTGTAACTCATTTACCTTTGGCAAAGTAAGAGTATCCAAAGCATTAGCAATTTAAAATAGGAGGGAAGTAAAACTGAACTTGGCTAGGGGTAGAAATTTTGGTTTCCATTTGGTTTTGATTTCCTTCATTAGCTGTATTTCTGCACTTCATAAAAAATAATACCATACTTCTTTCACATTACCAAATCAAATACAAATTGCATAGCAGGCCTCTTCGAACTGGGCATAAAATACAGTGTTCATAGTTCTTCAGTACAGATACAAAACTAAAAGATACAGAAGACCTCAAAGAAAAAACATTTCTGCTTTACTTCGTAGTGAATCTTTAATTTCTAGTGGTGACACTTTTTTTATGATATCCAAAAGCTTTTTACACAACTCTCAGAATATTAACCAATACTTTACTACTATCCCTTACACTTACACTCACCTCCTGTTCCTGAATCTCTAACAGGAGAGATTTGTTTCAAACAAAAAACTGCAGATATTGTGAATGGATACTGAAGACCACAAATAATATGAAATCTTATTAAGCGTTAGACAGTATCAACATTCTATAAAATATATAAATTGTCTATTTCCAAATGGTTTGGAAACTTTTTTCTGGTTTCCAAATAAACTCTGTTGAACAACTATACTTAGCTAAAACCTGACTTAAGAAATTTTCTGATGCAATTTAATTGAGGATTTATAACTTAAGAATTAAATGAAGAAATTTGTGGTCACTAAGTCAAAGCAATGATGTTCTCTCAGTTTTCTGTGAATACTGAATCAAAGAAGTCAAAAGTTTCCTTTTCAGAATCCGTAAGAGGTGAAACCATTATCTCTGTCTTTTTATTGAAGGCAATACCCTTTACTTTAATCCCCTTCCAAATGCTCCATAAATAACATTCACAAAATAAAAGCATCTATAATAAATTTCTTATTTCCCCACTACACCAGAATTTTTCTACAAAATCAAAGCAGCGAAGACAGCTTGTCTTGCAAAATATAATTTTCAACATTCACCAAAATTAATTTTAAATGCATTAATGTATTTGTTAAGCTCTGAAAAAGTTTAGACATGCAAAATGAATCCTTAGATAAATCTAGGACAAGTAAGTGATGAATTTCCTGTTAATTTAGCAGAAAACTAGCCTAGAGTTAGATGCAGACATTCTACAACAATGGATTATTTAGGAAAACACAACAAAACAGGAAAAAAAATGCATTACAAGGGTCATGTTAAGCCAAATGATTAAACTTAGTTTCTCCTACCCATATCTTTGTGTTGAATCCAAAGTTACTTGCACGTGTATAACACAGCTATACAATGCAATTTGCATTGTTATTTATATTTCTTTTGTTACCAATAACCAAACTAGGAAATTTACACTGCTCTCATATAAACACTTTTGGAAAATGAAAGCATTTTTATACTTACTCTTTATAATGAATGCCTAAATTTAAGTTCCTGTTATTGGCTACACTTTTTCTAAGTACAGAAAACATTTAGAATCTATATCTATATGATAATTTGGATGAAACCAATTTATATACTGGAAACTATAGAGATCATAGGCTTTTAAGAATAGGTGAGTATTTCCACAGGGACATACAAATTCAAAACTAACAACCCTCATAAAAATACAAGTTAAATTATTTTGCTGCCTAGTACTCTTACAGTACTTAAATCTTTTGAAAACAGAGCAAAACTATGAAATGAAGGGTAGTATCAAACATGAGTAATTTTTAGCCAAATGCCTGCTGCTGCTCTTATGACATTCTATATTTCATCACTATAGACTGGCTTAAATAAATAGTAGACTACTGCCCACATATCACATAACCCTTTACCATCAGTGTACAGTTGAGGTTTCTCACCTTGTCAATCATTTTACGGGCTTCCATTTCTTCAGAATTGGGATTTTCCAACTCAATAGTGTAAGTACCTTTGTCACTCTGGTCATCCTCATTGTCCTTTTCAGTAGCAGCAGAAATATGTTGGCTTTTCAACTTTTTGTCCATCTCCTGATTCTGATTAGGCCTATGGCCAAGGCTTCCCGAACTCCTTAACAATGCAGCTTGTAAGGCAGGTAATGCAGCAGAGGGTTCTTCTGATTTTTGTTTTAGAAGTTTGGCAGGAACACCGTGTACTGCTCTGTGATGTGATGAGCTGGCTTGCACAGATGAAGGGACTGCTTTCTCTCCTGATGTAGGTTTCACTTTTTCAGCTCGTGCATGAGGTGTTGGAGATGGAGATTCAGCACACAGAGCTCCTACATTCTGAGAAAAAGAGTAAGAACGTCTCTTTCGAGGATGGTCTTCATCAAAAAACTCAATCATAAAGGCAGTCTGGCTCAAACCGGATTGCTCTTGCTGCTTTTCTGGGGAATGGACTTTCTGGTGTGACTTTTTCACCTCTGTATGATGATGCCTTAAGTGTTCCTCAAGTGCCGCCCGTTTACTGTAATGCCGGTGTGCACCAATATTTTCTGAATCACTTTGTGTACCATCATCATGCTTATTCCCTACAAGCAAAGCAAAAGAATATATAGCACAATGAAACAAAGAAAGACCCAACCCAACATATACAAAAAACCCCAAGTGCAATACTAGAAAGGGAATTATTTCAAACTGGATTTCTCTTTAGACTCCAACAGCTTTCAGTACTTGGCTCTGCAAATTTTGTACAGTTCCGGGAAGGGCAATTAACTTTGCTACAAGTCTAGCAAAGAAACACTTTAGAAGTAACAGGAGTGCATTTGAATTACCCTTATCACCAGTATTTTACTTTGTGAATTCTTACTAGTGATATACAAAAGTATTTAACCAGCTGTACAACAGTGTTTTCAAATTATACTACTTTTGTTACACAGCCAGCTGTTTACAGATGACTACTGACATATTATAGGCAAGGTTAAGAGGAAAAAGAAAACCTTAAAATAGTCCTTCCTGTAGTGGATATAAAACATTGAGAGCCACAGATCATATTGTTGGATTCCTGCCACATTTACAACTGTTTATCATAAGAAATGTCTACTGAAAATCAGATTGAATTCTTTATTACTCTTTCAAAGAAGAACAATGAGTTTTTCCATCATTCACCCAACTCAGCATGTGATGCATGCATGTAAAATGGTTATTTCTTATTCATTCCACAAATTACTTTGAGATCAATGAATAAAGATTATTTAATAAATTATGTATATACCTATAAAAACACTTTGCAATGATACCTGAAAAGGTAAGCATGGAAGGCTGGATACTTACACATAATAAGTCACATTTCACACAGAGTAACTTCTTGTACAGTGAAAGTTGCCCATAAGTTTTAGCTCAGTTCCTGGGAAGGAACAGTTTCACCTTCTCTGAACTCTTGTGGATCAAATTTTACTCATGTATATATAGAATGGACAATTTCTAGGTTTTCTTTATTCTCAAGATGATAGCTTTTTTGTTTTCTCACTTAAATAGGATACGCAGCTATTATTCAGTTAAAGAGTAATGACATATTGGCTAATCCTACTTATCAAAGTAACAGCACTGAAAACACAGCTGAAATCCCAGCTTACATTCCTGTTTTCTACTTATTTGAACAGTGCCTACAAAAATTGTGTGATGGTTCATATACTGTCAAATAACAAATAAGTATCAACACCACCGTGAAAGTCATACAACGTAATTTTAGCAGTGGGACTTCAGTACAGAATGTTGTAAGCAAAAGCTAAGGAGAAAAAAACAGTAAGTTTTGGTTTTCTTTAAAAAAATGCAACTTTGAAAGCAGTTAGGTATATTCTCCACCTAAAAATACAAGCAATGAGTCAGAATACAAGCAGCTCAAAGAAGATTACAAAATTCAGATATTTACTATGGCCATATGCACCCCATAACTTACACCTCTTTCAGATGAAAATTAATCAGACTTTGAGAAGCTTCTGCCAGGAAAAGGCTTATAAACAAAGCCCCTTCCTATTTATCAAAGTGTCATGGATAATATTTTAAAGGATGTTCATGAATACAATACAGTACCAAGAAGATCAAAGAATTCTGTTCTGTGATATACACCGGAAGAAATAATACATTATGATCTTAACGCTAGCATATTACTAGAATTCTGTTTCAGAATTTTTAGTTTAACTTGAAAGAGTCAGCCTTAAAAAGGAGACTTTGGATAAGTAAGACAAAGCATGTTGTACTGAGTTCCAGCTGGTTTAAGAGCTAGATGTGATAATACTGCAGAATCATGGAAGATAGGAAGTGCAGGGTTAACCCACTGAAATTAAAAACAGAAAATAAGAGAGACTTGAAGAAGTTATTCAGCAGTTTTCATTCTGAAAGTTCAAATGGCACTGGAATCTTCATCTGAACATCAAAACTACTTTCTTCTCTATTCTGCATTGGCATTCAAAAGAAAGTGCACTTATCATATTTAACATTTGATTTAATTTTATTTGAAATGTCACTGTCTGCAGTAAATGAACAATTATAATCACTTGAAACTCCATTTGAGAGCAGCACTCTTACAAATACAATATTCCACAAGCTTAGTATAAAAATTGAAGCTCTTGGTTTAGTTCAGATTCCTGACTCAAACTTGACTCTACTAAACATGATCCATTTAGGGAGAGTAACTTCATCATGTATTCTTTGACATAAATTATTTTCTTAGGGCACATGAATATTCACAGAACATACGATACTGAAAGATTTGCTAAAAGCATAAATTGAACTTCAGAGCTTTTATTCTAAAAAGCAATTCAGCTTTTTAAAGTAACGCATAGGAAAATGTGAAATATATAAAATTCAACTAAGGTTTGGATCTTTTCCTTTTTGAGATGAATCTTTTAAATACCTGATGCTTTCAGTAGTACTATAACATCTCCAGCTATTACATTCACTGTAAGAGGATTTAATGTTTGGTTTCTTATCCTCTTTTAAGACTTAATACCACAGTAAAATTTCCCAGCCCAGATCCTTGTGCACATGTGGAGTACTTGTGATTTCAACTGAACTCCACATGGGCTCAGGGATCCTCTCACTGGATGCTGATGAGGAGTCGCTGCTTTCAGAAATAAGCATAGCTGGAATTATTCACGTTACCTTTCAGTCTCTTCAAGTACACTGGAACGTCACTCTTAATACTTTTGGAATCCTCCTCTGTTGGTTCCCATATCATTCTAGGCGGATTGTTCTGTGCCAGCCAATCTGCCACTTTGCTCTCTGCAGCCATCATCACCGTTTGAAGCCCAGGCAGGTCCTGACCACTGGAGGAAGAAGCCTTTTTGGACTTGTGACGCTGTTCTGATGTGAATTTTGTCACGTGATCTTTGATCTTCACTTTTCCTGGAGTGTTGTCATCGAATTCAATGGTAAAGGAAGCATGCCCTGCAGCTGCTGCATGGGAGCTTTGGGTGTCCTTTGTTGGAATTTCATGGATAGTGCTCTCTGCTACCTGTGAAGCTTGCTGGAATTCTTTAGTAGGGATTTCAAAATAACTTGGCTCCCTACAGAAAGGATAAAGCTCTTCACTTGCAGATGCAGATTGCTCCTCAGCTTGCTTGGCTTCTGTGCTGCCTCCTATTAAGAAAAATGAAAAAATAGATTTCACAACACTTGGGAACTCCAGGTTCTTCAAAAATTTTCCAAACTCCTGTAAAGGCCACTTGAGTAATTTCTGGAATAAACAGTAAGATTGTGGAGAAGATTTGAGCAAAGTAGTTCTGGAAAAATAATTCCAGAATTACGTATAAAAAATATCAAGGAAAAGAGTTCGAACTTCAGCTGTAAGGCATATAAAGTGGCAAAAAGCTCACTTAGAATTTGTCAAGAGTGCACCCTAAATATTTTTTGAAGACGCAAACGTCAGATGAGTTATTTGAACACGAAAAACAGATAAATCACATCAGAGAAATGGTTGAGATGATCATTATTGCAACTCCAAACTACTGGAAAAAACATCAAATCAAGGTGCCCCCAAACAAGTGCTACTGTTCAGCCTTCCATCTTCTGCAGTGGATAGATACTATAATTTTGCTTGGTAAAATTCTTCAGATAAACAATTCATGCATTAGTGAAACATAAACATTAATTTTGGCTTGAAAAATTTAATGCTGATAAACACTGGAAAGTGTTTTGGAATTCAAACCCTTATGTTTACTACAAAGAATAAAACCAAAGAATTGAACTAAATCCTGCTGTCATCTGCTCTTATTTGTTTCCTTAATTTGTACATGAACAGAAAATGAAACAATAGCTGGAAGCATCAGAATGTTACCAAGCCATGCTCTCACTGGCTAAAGAAAGCACAATGTGGAAAAAGCACATGGTAGTAACTCCAAGTTCCACTGAATGAAAGTTAATGCTTCCTGTGGTTGCAGCAAAGCTACCAATGTGCCTTTAAGAAAACACACCTTCTGGCTGCATTTCATGAATGAGTAAGCCAGCCAAAACATCTAGTGTAGAGATGTGCTAAAAGCAACACAAGCTTGAGAAGTTAGCAGCAATGGCAGGTTGGATTCCATTGGAGGAACTGTGAATAGCTCCTGTGTGATTCATCATGGACCACATTAAGGTGTTAAAGAAATCATTTCAGGTCGCCAAATAAAGAAATAAGTAATGAAGAGATTTCTGGGGCTAAAAATAGCCACACTTGATCAGCTGAGACAGTTAATATTTGTCTATGAAACCATTATGCAATAAGGGAGCAACAAACATTTATACTGAAGTCAGGAGTTTAAGGGGTAAAGGATGCAAGATGGTGTAATGCACCTATGCTATTGCTCATAAACACAGGCATCTTGTGAGGATCTAGGAAAAGGTTAAAAATAAAAATTAAAAAAACCAACAAAAGGATGGTAATTTGATATAGAGAGATATTTAAGTGAAAGAATAATAGCTGGAAAAGTTAAATAAAGAATGATGTTATGGAGTGAAAACAAAAATAGTATACACTCTTTATTATTGCCATGTTTGGATACCAACTGGATAAAATAACTGATGCAGGCAATGCAGCTGCTTTAATGTATTTTTTCTAACAGTGGCTGTTGCAAACACAAAAGATGTTCAGAATTCAGACAGATTTTTCTATTGTGCTGTTGCATGCTAAGAATCCCCCAGTTAATGCTTTTCACTGCACTATCAGCCACCTTATGTCTGTGGGGCAGTTTGCAGGCACTTCAACAGCACCTCACTACTCCTCTCCCTGGGAAACAGAATGTCTTTTTAGTACTAGTACTGAAAACAATTGTGGCAGCAGACAAACATTGTAGAATTAATCTATTTTACTGATGCAAAGGTCATTAAAAGACCTTCTGTGTTTATACAGAAAATATACAGAAATAAACAAAAATCACACTTTGCACTCCTAGATTTTAGGGAAATTACCATCACTCTCCATTTGTTTCATCTAGCTAATGAGCTGGAATGGATCAAGCTCTAGTAGGATCAGGTCTAGAGCCTGGATCCTTACAATATAAACCAGTCACTGAACAGGAGAGCAATCCACCACAGAGCAAATTCAGATACCTTAATTCCCCTCTCCTCCCCCCAAAGTTCCATTTAGTCTTTAAAGTCTGCAATTCCATGCAATTCCTGTAACCATTAATTAAGCAAGTGTTCTATGCTCCTCCAAAAGATAACTGGCTAATACAGTGTGTTTTGAGAAGTATTTCTAGTTTTGGGCAAGGCAGGAGCAATCTACTGGCCACATAAGAAACAATATTTTTCAGTAAATACGAAACAGCTGGTTCATTGACGCCTTCTGAAAGATGCAAGATTGTAGCCATGTGCATCAGCTATATGGCAAGGAGGGGATCTCTAACACTGGTTTGTCAGCATTAATGAAGAACTTCATAAAAAAATTTTCCATAGAAAACTTGACTGCACCAAATTTAATACCTGAAACCACTTTATATTATGATGATATGCACTGTATTTGATTCCAGTATTTTTTATTAAACAGATGCTAGAATATAGTTTGAATCTAAATTATGACAGTTTAATCAAATGAAGTGAGAAAGTGAACTACAACTAAATTGTAAACTTTACTACGCTAGAAAAATTTTTAGAAATTATATAAAGAAAAATATTTGAAATTAATATTAATTACTTAAAAAATCCTACTTTCAGTCTGAAGTTACATGGATTTTTAGAAGAGTCAAGTACATCAGAATTGACTAGAATAAGGAATTGAAAACAATGAGGAAACAAAAAAATTAACACAGATCCTGATGTGAACCACCGTTCAGTACTTTTCACCCAAATTCTAAATGCAAGTCCTTACAGTTTTCTAAATGTTACAGAGAGTGATCTATAAAATAGCCTTACCTTTGAAATCCTATTATAAAATGTCATCTGTCAAGATGAAGGAAATTATATATCAGACTAAATACAGACAGATTTAAGAGAAAACCTTCAAGCAAATATTGAAGGTAGTGGTCACCACAGCTCTATAATATTTTAAACAAAACAAGCAGAGTATCTGCATAGCAAAAAAAAAAATTGCATGGAATTGGAAGTGTGTTTTGGGAAAATGAGGGGACGGGTAGGTTGTGAACTGCAATCTCTTCAGGGACTAAAGAGATTTCTGAACTGGCAAGAGGGAAAGGAAAGGGGCAGAAAAGAGTAGCAGAGTACCTGTTAAAAGGGTGATCTCATTCGACAAAGGTCCGGAGATACAAAAGACAACTGCACAACTGTTTCTATGAGGCAAGTGAGGAAGCAATAATTGGTAGCTGCTACACAGGTGTAGCGAGACTATAGAAACCATGAGACTAGGGGAGACTCGGAGGGAAACTATATAATATTTGGGAAATCACAGGCTTTGCCAAAGGGAGATTCAGGGAGACAGACCCCTTACTAGAGAAGATGTCTTATGAGGAAAGGCTGAAGGAGCTGAGTTTGTTTAGTCTTGAGAAGAGGAGGCTTGGCGGGGACCTCATTTCTCTCTTCAACTACCTGAAAGGAACTGCAATGAGATGTAGTGTAACTGTGCCTGCAGTGAGAGGGCCAGAGGAAATGGCCTTAAACTGAGACAGGGGAGATCCAGGTTAGATATTAGAAAAAAATTTCACAGTGTGGTCAGGCATTGGAATAGGTTTTCTAGGGAGATGGTGGAGTCACCAGCTGTGTTCAAGCCCCATCTGGATCTGGCACTGGGTGATTTGGTTTAGCGGTTTAGGGGTTACAGTGACAGCTGAGTGGATGGTGGGATTGGATGATCGTGAAGGTTTCTTCCAATCTTGATAATTCTATTCTATTCTTACATAGCCTTACATACGCAGCACTTGCACATATTCCACACCAAAACTCAGCAAAATTCTAGAGCAAGCTTCTGGAAACTTTCCTGTTAATACTAGTGATTACACATCACACATTACAGCGTTATGTAATCTACACACTGATTACATCGGTAACTTCTAAACTCTCAGCCTGCTTTACCTGAAAATGACACTATTTCTTAAATGTAAGGCATGTTTAATCTGATATATTGTTATGCAATACTGGAATTAAAAGACTAGACTACTTCATGCCAAATGGAAAAAATTACTTTAGATTCTAAAAGTCTGCTTAAAAACTTACTTCTGTCTTCCTTAAATTTTTGGTAAAGGCATTGATGTAAAATTCTACAACTATACTGAGATAAGCAAAGAAAGCAGTTCTTGCTTTTCCAGGAAATAACATATGGCAATAATAATAATACACACCCAATAAACTTGCCAATAACATGGATATTTAACAGCTGCAGCACAAAGTCACACCAGAGTGTACATGCAACTCTTCATTTTAATACTGACTAGTAGATCTATGGTCATTAAATTAGAGCAACATTCACGTCAAAAAACACAGAAAGGTTTTTTCTTTTTAAAGTTTTCCAGACTATTCTGTTCTGTTTGCAAATAATTTTCACTAATGAGTTTCTGTTGTGATAGAAATACAGGAACATTGAAATAATCTTGTTAACTTGAGACTGTAAAGACTAATTGTCTATAGCAGGCTTAGTAGAAACAAATCTCCCACCTCTGTCTCCTCATTAAACCTTGCCCCATCTCTTAGAATTCATGCCTTCCTTTTTATTTAGTGAATAATCATGTATTAAATCATTAAAGCATGATGCAGAATCTCAATAGGATTAATTTGTTAAAATGATATCAGATTTCACTGATTTGAGTTAAAGAATTCACCTGTAATGTACTTACTTTTAGGCAGTTTATATTAAGAAGTATGTCCCAAATCAGTGTTTTAAACACTTACTACAATTTAGCCCATGGAAAAACAATTAACAGGGTCAACCATGAACATTTATTACTAAAGTTTGCTTATATTTGAAAAATATCTAAACATGACAGTCTTGCACAGTTTCCAGTTTTCTTTCATAGAAGTGTTTCTTTATATTGATTTCCTATCATTACATTCCTCTACGTTACAAAACCTAAGCACATGAAGAAAATACATACTAACTTGTTGAAAATAAGAGAACGTTTTCATGGCAAGAAATTGCAGGCCAAAAGGGTCCAAAAATCTTATGACTTTATTTCATAATTGCATTAAAACATTCAAAAAATCTTTTGCACACTTCTATGTAGAGATTGGAGAAGTGTGTCCATAGAAGCAAATGTCAACTCTTACATGGTTTACCCTTTCAGACTCTCTGCTAACACTACTAAAAAATACTTATGGCAGTCAAAAACCAGACTAGTAGAACATCCAACTGATGTCTAATGAGAGATGAAGTGATCAAGATAAATAAATCATTTGTCTATACAAGCGATTTTAGTCCTACTTCCTTCCATACTAAATGATTTCACAAAAATATCACGTTTGGGATTTGTTCCCCTATACAATTCCCCATAGGCTTTTGTTCAGTATGTGCTTACTCAAGCTGAATTCCATTCTTACAGATTTACGAGTCTTTCAGTTTGAGAAAACAAAGACTATTCCCACACTCCACTTAGATCAATACCATTCAGAGGAAATAAATTCACGATGAAACAACAACAATAATATAAATAAAAGGCATTTACAATATTAACAAAAAATAAAAAGAAAAAAAAGGTGTATTTGTCAGGAAGGCTTTGGGCTCAAATTTAATCTTTTATAGTGTGCATATATATGGAAAACAAACAAACAAATTTAAATAATTTAGAATTATTAATACATTTTCTCTCTTCATCATTTATCTTTATGATGACGTAACAAAGGCAAATCACACCAAAAATACCCCTCTTGTAAAGATCTGTCTAGAACAAACTTACTTTTGTCTATTATTAAAACAGACGGCAACTCCATGATTAGTTTGAAAAGGAAGCTGGAATTTAATTTTTCTTGGAACTCAGGAACTAAGACAGAAACACTGATCATTTGCTGAAAAATCTCTTGATAAAATAAATACAAGAGCATGTAAACCATTTGATGCAATACTGCTTCAGAAAAAGCAAGTTAAAATTATGAAAAAATAGGAACAGACACATGACTAAACAGAAGCTGGAATCTTGTGCCATACCTTGTTAATGGCATGGCATTGCATCAAAACCATGAACTTTGGAATATTACGTTTTAATAATCCTATATATAATGAGGGCAGAAAACATGCATGTTTTTTACATTAAAACAATGTAGGTAGATACACATGAATATGAAAAACTTGATGAATTCTTACTTTTGTTTTATTAGTTCACTACAGAGACTGACACCTAAGCAATAAACCCACAGATGCCAGAAACTTTACTATCCCTGTTTTGACATGTACATGCTTTGGCAAAATACTGAGGTATCAAAGGTTTCACAGACAATACTTAATGCTTCCCTGCAATCTGGAATGCAAGGAAAATCCCATGGCTAGCAAGTGTATCAATGACATGACTTAAAGGCAAGAACTTAATTCTT
Source organism: Sclerurus mexicanus (assembly GCA_013396755.1). NCBI lineage: Eukaryota > Metazoa > Chordata > Aves > Passeriformes > Furnariidae > Sclerurus > Sclerurus mexicanus. Next base: position 3,884,337 of record VWZF01003842.1, read on the forward strand.
TTTCTTAAGTGATGGCATAAGCACTTTCGCTTTCTGTTGAGAAAAATGGAAGTGGAAAAACATCTAGTAGTCATTGTCTCTCATTATTATTGCCATTAGGAACAAAACTTCTATTCCTTAGAAATTCCTCAGAAGTGTTTGAAGAACACATTTCTAGACAAGATTTGAACTGTAAAGCTACAAATTATTAATGTAGTATATTAAAGCTGTAGTTAAAAAGTCCCCACAAGGGCACACAATTGCATACTCTACTCAAGCTGCATACAGTAGACTTTGTTTCACCAAACAGACAACCAAACACGAAAGTGTTCTATAACTACACTGAACTATGATGCAGTTCTTTTCTATGTGACAAAATTGTTTAAGTTGCACACAAAAGTTCACTAATTTAAATGTTTTCATCTCGTTTCTTTCTACTGGTCCTAGTCTTAAGGGACTTACTCTACTGTCTGAGTGATGACAACTTTAATGTAATATGAAAAAGGTCACTAAAGGCTCCGACAAAATGTTAATTCCAAAGACCTTGACTTCACTACATTGAAATGCTCATTTAGTTTGATTTTGCATTTTAGACTTTACTCCAATTCCTGCAAAGTATGATCTATGATAACCATAGCAACTACTATGACAGGGAGAGAGTAATTCTCACCTCAGTTAAAGTACTTTAAAAAACTGCCAACTTAAAACTGCTGGACCTTAAAAGCATGTCTAAAAAGCTAAACAAACATGGTTGAATTTTGTCCTAACTTGACTAAGGTTTAAGGTTCTCCTCTTTATTAGAATAGCAGTCACTTTATTTATATGCCTGACGATAGAGAAAAGCCTAATTATAGGCACTGAGATTGACATTTTGGCAATACACACTGTGTCTAGACAAGCTAACGAATAAAACGGTCTGTATTATGGGGGAATAAACATTACCAGTTTAACTTTAGACTACACAAATCTTTACTGCAAGAATTATTAAATGCAATTCCCAGTAATGCAGCTTTATTGAGTTACAAAAGATAAAGTTAGCACAGATCACCTTATATAGCTGAAAGTCAAACACAAATATAAACCAGCACCATTTATTCTCAGGAATTGTTTTGATAAAATACCCTATGCATACAAAGCAACAGATACAGATGAAACTGAAAAAGAAGACACACTAGATCAGGTAATGTTATTTGCTATACTTACTGATAGAAAATTGTATTATATAAGCTCTATGTGAAATTGGTGCCTGGAAATCCATAGTTTCTCACAAAATATTTGTAAAGTAACTTAAATTTTAATAGGCTTTTATTTTGCACATTATGAAACTTCCAAACATTAATATCTGTTTAGTTCTCTACTTAAGAATATATGAACATCAGTAAAGAGAAAAAAAACCCCAGACAAAAATAAGACAACTTACCTGAAGCCCCTGTCTCTTGCATTTTCTCTTCATGCTTGCTATCTGGCTTGCAACCACTCTTTTCATCAGCTTCATCGTCACCCCACCAGGCTGGCTGTCCATACAAAGGTGTCCCACGAGGCATGGCCGAAAGATCTATAAAATTATCCCAAAGCAAAGGAAATTACTTTTCTATTTAATTGTGTTATTTAGGTTAAAGTAATATGAAGAGAAAATAATTTGCTTGGATCATTTCTCCTGGAAGTTGAAGTGAAACGGTTGCATGCATTTGCCAAAATACAAAACAAACTTGGAGGCTGGATAACTGATCTGGGTTCTAAATATAAAAGCTTACTAATGACCTGATCAAAACTTTTGGCTCAAATGTTTATGCAAAGGCAGCTGACATCTCTTATTGTCACCCTGATATATCTGTAAACCCTATTTCTACTTTCAGTTTGAAGTCATCAGGATAGCAGTACATTCCTAAAAGCTGTTTGCTACTATTTCTGTGAGAAGATTCTCATTCTTACCCACATTGACCTTTCAATGAAATCTGAACTCATTGCATGAAAAACTGATCAAATTTTGCAATGTTGCCAAGGTTCCAAATTGCTGACAGCTACTACACAGTGCTGAAAGCTACCTTGTCTGTAAAACATTACTGAGCACAACCAGTTTTAAAGGTTGGGGTTTTTTTAAAGGTATTAGTTAAATTACAGTACAATTAAAAGTGCTGTTTCTGATATAGGATGTATACACAATTAAACATATTTACAGTGAAACATTAAATAAGAAAAAAAACCTACTGATACAATGAAGATTTCTACTTCGATGATAAATTGACTAGATTAGGTCTGACCAGATCTCTTTAAAAAGAGATTTAGCTATTCTAGCAACATATAGCTGTCCTGAATATACTTCACGGAGTCTTTATATAAAAAAACATGATCTGTTCAAATCCTGCTTGGTAGCTTGTCTGTTACTTTAGCTCTTATGAATTTCAACATTTTGTTTTCAATGTTTTATACATTTGCATTCCAAAAATGATTTCATAGCCATGCCAAAAGTTTCAGTATGATTTTAAGACATTAGGTACTTCCTTTTTTGAACAGCACTATGCTTTAGTCAAGATGGAGTTGTTTTTAAAAACTTGATAGTTGCCCAGAGAATTTGTTTATGCCCCATCCCTGGAAGTGTTCAAGGGTGGGTTGAATGAGGCTTTGAGCAACCCGGTCTGGTGAAAGGTGTCCCTGCAGATGGCATGATGGGGGTGCAATTAAATGATCTTTAAGATCACCTCCCACCCAAATCATTCTATGATTCTACGCCTGTGCACTGAATTAGCAAGAGCAAACAGCTATGCATATATATAGCAACAGTGAGAGAATCCATCCCCAAAAAGCTTCTGAGAATTGCACTCAAATATAAATTGCTATCATTAAGTTTGACTCTTACTTTTGGAAGAGTGAAACTTAAAATAGGAGATGAGGATAAAAGAACCCCACTGGGCTACTTTGTGTACCCTTAACAGACTGCTACATAACCCAACAAAAGAAACAGGTAATTTAGTTGTAACACAGAATCTTATATGTGGGGAAGAGAATTTTTTGAACTGTGTCTTCTGGAAGAAAAGATTAAACCTAAACAAAACTGTAAAGAGTCAGACCTAGACAGTTTCATAATAAGGAAACAACACCACCTGATTCCTTTCTCCTTCTTATGGTTATCTCCACTACATTTCAGCAAGCCTCATGCTGAAGTTCCTCACAGAATGAGAGAATGGTTTGGGTTGGAAGGGATCTGTCATGGGCAGGGACACCTTTCACTAGATCAGGTTGCTCAAAGCCCCATCCAACCGAGCCTTGAACACTGACAGAGATGGAGCATCCACAAACTCTCTGTGCTACCTGTGCCAGTGGCCCAACACTCTCACTGGAAAGAATTTCCTTCTAACATCTAATCAGTATTTCTCCTCTTTCAGTTTAAAACCCTCCCTCTTTTATCCTAAGTCTCCTTTAGGTACTTGAAGGCTGCTACAAGGTATCTCCAGAGCCTTTTCTTCTCTATGCTGAACAACCCCATTTTCTCTCAACCTGTCTGCTCCAGCTCTCTGATCACCTATGCGGTCCTCCTCTGGACTTGCTCCAACAGGTCCATGTCCTTCTCATATTTGGGGCCCCAGAGCTGGATGGATTACAACCCACGTGAAGTTAAGACAACCACAGCAGAGCCATCATGAAACATTATATAAATATGAAAGATGATGTAGAAACAAGACTGAAACTGCAGGATCTACAAATTTTTAAACCACAACAGAACACTTAGGTTCTATCTTGATGTATCTAAGAATGAATGCTAGTAACTATACAACAAACTAAATTCCCACCCATTTAAAAAGGAAACCAAACCAAGCCAAAACAACCAACCGAACAAAAAAAAGAGTACCTGAAAATTATGGCAAAAAGTACAAACTGTTTCTGAACAGATACTTTCAGTTAAACTGCAAAAAACAGCAATTTCCTGCCACAAATGCTGCAAGCTTGTGCTTTTGGGGAGACATGCAAAAATCTTATACATGCTGATTAAATCTCTCTTTAAAAGTTTATGTGGATAGTACTGTAAAAAATGGCAGAAATTCAATTACAAAAGTTTTTATTTAAAGTATGTTTAAAATTTCACATATGTGGAATTTTTACTATCTACAGAATTTCACAAGCATCCTACCAAATGAATATCCTTTCTAAGTTTTTGTGCTTCTGCAGGTGAAAAATGAAGCTTACCCATTGATTTTTCTTCAGATTTCAGTGCTTCTGTAGTTTTGTGGTGCACTTCTGCTGTAGAATCTGTTACCTTGGACTCTGGGCTTTTGGAGCTGCTTTGCTTCGATCCTTCTGCCTCTGAAGATTTTTGGGATAACTGGAGTTGGCTTGTGAATTTTTCGTGCTACATGATATTAAATAGAGAAAAAAACCACAAACCCTCAAAAAGTGGGAAAAAACCACCTATGTTACTAAAAACTACACAATGACAGATGAACATCAAGGAACTGCACATTGTTACCTTAAGTGCTTCTTCAGGGACCCTCATCTCTCCCCTGACAACAGTGAAAAGATTAGTATGTAGGAAATGATAAGGAAAATACTGAAAAGTTTCTGAGTTCACAAGAGGATTTTACAGAACAGCAAGCTGTGCAGACTATTCTGCCACTGGAACGGTGACAGCTTTTACAAATATGTCACTGTTAGGACTACCATGCACCATCATACTCACCAAAGCAAATACACAATGAAATTATTTGTTACTTGTGAACAGGACATTGAGTGGATACCTTAATGTTGTAATAACGCAAGTAATTTTCTTTTCATTCAGTAGTTTGATGAGTATTTACTTGTGATCTTATCCACTCGTATACAGCTGCATGATACAAATATTTGTGTATTTGCCTCAAAGAAGAGTATTATTTCTTAGCAACACAAAAGATGCACATCAGGTTTTCAACTGTAATTGAAAGTTGAGGTTTCTTGCAGTGAGAGACAATGAAATGCACTTTATCAATAGTTTAGACCAAGGACAGTATTCTTAACTCTGAGATTTTTTTCTAATATAGGCATTTTTGCAGTAATGAGAGAAATAAATCTTTCAAAGCTCCTCAAGTAGCATGAGAACCTTTCACTTAACAGAACTGCATTTTATGGCAAGGATATCATATCCAAATCTCAGTTTATCTTCTAACTTCAGAGTGATGTATGTCTGTTCTGGAATCCTCACATCATTCACAAATGTCTACAGAAATAAATGAGGACAGAAAGAAATACCGTTACATTCCAAAATAATAAAATGACATCACTTAAATAATTTCATAATAAAGTTTTCAGCACCACAAGTTTTCTACTGGTGATTCACTGGGGAGCCATAAGCTCAAAGTGCCACCTGCCTCACAAAATATGTCAAAAGAAAGGTTAAAGATCAGTTGCTAACCAAGTTGCTGACATCATATCAGCTTTGAAAAGTTTCTTCCAAGTTTGATCTTGTTAGAAATATTTAGTAAATTGTTGATTAATGTTCCCTCACATTAGCATCTCCACTTACTATTTTTCTGTAGTCTGCTTTTTCAATCCCAATTAACTGTTGGAATTGATTTATCGTCATATTTGTACACCATTTAGCATTGGGTACGAGAGTTCTGAGGTAGATTATTTCTAATCATTGCCAAAGAATTTAAAGAAAACATGGACCAAGTTAGTGCATCTGAGTAACCCCAAAAATCAGTAATAAGAATTCAATATATTGCAACTCCTGAAAGAGTAAGCTTAACAACATTTGTGAGCAGAAACTGTATTATCATGGGAGCTAACAACAAAGCAGAGCAAATTTCACAGGCTTAACAACACCTTTTGAAAATTCAGGTACTGTACAGTAAATAATCCTCCCCTCCCTGAAATTACTGTTGGAAACATAGTTAGAGAAATCAGATAAGCTTTCAGTGACTTGGAAAAGGATTTATGTACCTGAAGGTTTGCCCAGTTTCACCAGCCATATTAGTTGGCTGTTCCAGGCAGCAGAGATTATCAATCACTCTGATTTCAAGGTTCAGATTAAACAGAATAGTGAAAAATAACAAGGAATTTGAAAAACCATGGTGGTATAAACTGGCTGAGATATAGAATGACTAATTACAGAAGCACCAAGGACAAATAATACACATTCAAGTCAAAATGAATCTCAGATATAATTTGGAAGAATTGGAAAACAACTTCATCTCTGTGGGAAAGAAATTAACTGAGCATATAGTTTGAAATTAGATTACTCAAACCCTAAATAAAATTGTAGAAAGTTATACATAAAAGTCTGAATCAGGCACAAGCCTTTCTAAGGACAAGGGGAAAAAATGGTTTATTCCTTCATCAGAACTGTCCTGTACCTTCAAAGACTGATTTACCAACTTGGGAAGGCAGGGTATCAGCATCAGGCAAACTGCCCAGGTTGAGAACATCAGCAACATTTGAAATCACATGTGATGATTTCAGATATAAAAACCAAGGAGGACAACACACTAAGGCAGGAGTGGGTGTCAGGACCTGAGAGTGCCCTTTTCACAACTCGCCCTTTTGCCGTTGGAGGGAATCCTTAAATCTTCAGTTAGAGATTTCTCCCAGAACGTGCCACCTTCCAAAGGCAGCTCTCAAAATGACCCTTCTGCTTATCCCAACTCATACCACTGCTTCTAGTACTCTCCAAATTAGGCTGATTTCAATACTGTAAAAGTGAATTGTTTTTTAAACTGAATTGGTTACCTTCAGAGAAAACTGTATTGTGCCAAAGTGTTCCCTCAGTGATACAGAAATATAAGAGGGTGAAGACAAGTTTTGTCTAGCAGAATAGAATATCAAGCTCTCAATTAAACAAAATAGAGATCAAGCTACAAAAAAGCCTATAATCAAAACAGTAAATATAACTCTGTATAAGATTTAAGACACTTTCAGATACACATATCCTTAAAGAACCTTTTTACAGTGTGAACTGACAAAAAACTTCTGCACAGCACTTTGCCTTCAACTATTCCTCAAGGCTCAATTCAAACCTGCATTAAGAAGCTATTACACTCTAAGTTATTCTCTCCCACATTCTTCTCTGGCTTTCCTGAAATCTTCCCTCTTCTTTTACCAGAAAACAATGCAACAGCTGGACTTATAAGAATGCAGCATCTTCCTCATAAGAAATATGAATAATTAGGTATACGTCAAAAGTCTCTTGTTCCTCAGCGCTACTTCCTTCATCTTATTTTAATATACAAAATGCTTTAATTTCGGGCAAATTTAAGGCAAATAAAATAATTGTGGATTAGCTGATATGAGACTGTGTTATTCTATTAATTAATTATCAGTTGTATATTTTCCATAACTTAAAAAAAATTGCAGCTCATTTTTGCTTTTGGTAGCAACTACATGTTAATACTAATATACAGATTGGAGATTAAATATCCAGGGTGCCTTTCTGAGACATATTTTCTACTGATTTGTGCCAGTTTTGGGAACTCAGAATATTGCAACTACACAGGATCATCCAACTTGTAACTTAAGAATTCTACAACAACATGTCCATGTTCCTGAAGAATGAAGCAGGTGAAATACGCTGTTTTATAAGCACTTTGAAGTTAGGTACCCATACACCCAGAAGAAGAACCTGAATAATTAAGTAAACCAAGAATCTGAATCTCTGAATGGTCTTTCTCATGCAAATCTAGTATTAAATGAAGTCTGGAAAGACAGAAACAATATCCTTCCCCAAAACAGTAAGAGCATATCCCATTTTATTTTCCCTTTCTAAAGGAAAATAATGGTTATTTCATTATTAAAAAAACTGCTTACCTACTTGATAGAAAATATTTTCCACAGGAATAAGAATAAAAGTTACAACAATCTACTGGTTTGTAACCATGAGACTTTGAGTAGTGTTTAGCGCATTATTTATTTCTCTTTAACATTTTGAGAGTCCAAGGCAAAAACCCTATATTCAAGACTATATTCAAGGCAAACAGAATTTTGGTGAGTGAACAAAATTTTGGCCACCTTGCAGACATGTAGGTATATATGCATGTATGTACTTTTCCTCCCTGGTCAGAGTTGTGGAATTGCAGTATACTTAGCTCAGATAACTGTGAAGACAGTTTGTGCAGTCTACTGACACCCCTATGGCTAAGCTGATGCCTTAAAACAAAGTCGCAGTTGCTTTGCCACTGGAGCTTTAAAATCTCACCACATACTTTGAGATGCACGACAAAGCTAACTTGAAAAAGCTAGTTACTATGTGAATAAGGAATCCTTCCCCCCTTTTTCCTCTGTTAAATCATTCCATACACATCTTTATATATACACGATTTCTAAAGCTTTATTCTTGAAATAGTGAGTCAACTGTCTTAAAGCCTTCAGAAAAATTCACCAAGCTTTTCACTATGCAGTCCTGAAACATCAGTGTGAAAGAACTTTGCTATCCTGCAAATATTCCTGAGAAGAATATTATTCAACAGGGCCATGGATGTTTGATAAGTCTTCTGGTATATTTTTGAGTTTGTAAGTCAAAGGAGAAAATACTGTTGAACTCTGTTGATACTAGTGAAATAACAGATTACATCTTAGCAACTGCACACATTTTCTTCAGAAAAGAGAAATCTCTTCATCATTTTGGTATAAAATACAAGAAAAACAGGACTATCTAGAATGAATCATTAAAGACTACCAGGAATAAGATTTCATATCACGTAAACCTGATTAAAATTACTTTTGCTTTATTTTTAAATCTAGATGTCCAGGATAAAGAATGCTGTAACCTTTTCACTGAACTGAGCATGAATCAACCATACAAGTAAGAATATTCAAGTATTAGGGTATCAGGTGCAACTACAGTTCAGCTTGTGAAATTATTTAGTATTCATAACACTCAAAACAAAAGTATTGGTAGGAGTCATCTCACCTTAAACACTGAATTATCTTGAGTGGTTAAAGTGTGTTACACCAGGAACGGATTAATCCCGCATACTAAGAAAATCTTATCTTTTGATGAAGTATGCAAAATAAGAAAGGGTAGAAGCTGCTGAAGCACTAGAAGAGGCATTTGGCTGTGGTATTCTCAGTGGAAACAGTAGATAGGCTAAAAGAATTATTGCCTAGTTGGCAGTTCACCGCATGGTAGTGAGGCATTGTATACGTTACTCTGTCACATAATTAAGTATGGTGTTACAAAAATAATGTGTTTTCTCTTTTAACCTGAAACCAGGTAGGTAGAGGTACGTAAGAAAAGCACAGTGGGAAACCAATAGTAAAGAAAGCACTGTGAAGACAAAGAGCAAGGACTAAACTCCTACGACTTAATATTCCTTGCCCTAAAGCTGTGGGAAGAAAGTATTCCTTTGATGTCTCTGAGTAAACAGTTCTAGAGCAACTGAAGTTTCACCTCAAACTTGAGAATCAGATCAAGTGAAGCAAATCACTGAAAGCTCTTTATCAGAGGCAAAAAAGATGAATGAAGGGCCTTTAAAATATATTTATTAAATTCCAGTTTTGTGACATGGCAACAAAAATCTGAAGGTATGCCTATTGACTACAGGAGCTACAGAATTAGGGAATAAAATCAAATGGCTCAGCAAAAAAATCCTGTGTGCTGAATTTATTTTTCATCAGTGCCTTGAAACAGTGTACTGACTTTGAAAACACAGAGGTATATTAAATATTTAAGGACTAAAGTCCTTGTATGTCTACAACTGCTCAAAGGATATAGCCCTTCAGGTTACAGTGGTTTCACGTGGAGTTGAGCCTGACTCCTTGGAAGGCTGAGTTAGTCACCTTAAAGTACAGAAAAGCTAAGAGACTGATGGGAGCTGCATTTTGAAATGCATTTCAAGATGAAAAGGCAGTAACTTGAGATTTCTTTTTCATCTATTTTTTTTAAGCATTTGACAAAGCTATTCACTATCAGTAGCTTTCTAAATATTAATTCAAATAAGTAACACAGATGAACTCATGATTTTACTCTGGACACACTCACAACACAGCCAAACATTTAAAGTTGACAACCATAGCTAGTGCAAATAAACAGCTCATAACGAAGTATCTAAAGGGCTACAAAAATATGACAAACTGACTATGTTTTTAATAATCTATTATAAGATCAAAAAGTTTTGTAAAAAGTGATGCTTACCTAGACCATTGTATACACAATTCCTAGAAAAGCCTTAAAATGTGAAATGCCATATGAAACTTCACTTTGCTCATAACTTTGGCTTTCTCCTGTATTAGTTTGTAATTACTTGACACACAGTAATCAAACATTTTAACAAAAATGCTTCTGAAAAACTACATGCAAATATAAAAATTAATTAAATAGGTTTACATACAACGTGGTTATCGCACACTTCATTTTCTCCCTACATATGAAGTACAATATAATATTCTTTCCTGTATTGTAACAGGAGAAAAAAAAAGGAATAGCGTACGAAATAAAATCTATATATTAATCAGACACTTTAGAGATTGAAATACATTGGTTTGGTTTTTTTACAGGTTTTTTTTACAAATCTAAAATACAGAAGTATAGCATATTCCTTTTTATTGTTCTCATTTTTTTTTCTACTGCCAAGGTTCTCTTATTAATGGAGTTAACTGCAGCCTTTTAAAAAAGTGCAGCAAATAAAGCTTGCAAAGACTACATTTTCCTTTTGAATGTTGCCCCATTTTCAATACTGCACTAAAAAGACATTAATGTACAATTGATAATTGCTAAAAAAAGTCCCCAACCAAACATACAGAAGACCACGGGGAGTTATCCCTTTCTTTTGTTAACTTACCCCATTCAAGCTGCCCAAATCCTTCACCAAGTGTTCATCTGTAGAGGCATCGTAGTTAAGTACAGCGTGTTGCTTGTCCACACTCCGTGACTAAAATACATATAAAAAAATAAGGTATTGAAAAACCAGATCAAAATATTATTAATAGCTATTTCTTAGAGCAGCGTGAACATTTCCTTTCTACATAGCACATTTATTCAAATTACATTAAAAAGTTAGTTCCACATATGAAAAAAGTCAATCTCTAACCCTACCCTGGGTGCCCATAGCAGAATCCTAAAATTAATTCAGAATAATTATTTTCTTAATGTTCCACAAATACAGTTCTAAGTCAGATCCACCTGTATCTCATCCAAATATTCTTTTTTTTTCCCAGTTCACCCTAGTATCACTGGTGTTTGATCTCACAGCATCAACTTCACCTTTATTTCTCTCAACCACATGCATCTTTCAAAACATGACTATGATTGTGGGGTGTTGCTGTTCTCTGCGAAACACACTATTTCCTGTCACGCATCTGGGATAATTACCATAGTGTACAACTATTCCAGTTGCTTCTCCTTGATATCAATTTCCTGAGTCAATTAGCTACAGCCTCTTTTCTAATCGTTGGAACAGTTCCTGAATTACTATTTCCACCAGTTCTGACATTCTTAGTCCTGCCTTAAGCACTTTAGTATCTATTATTTATTTCTATAATGAATTCTTTCACATCCAAACATCAATCCATTGACAAGGAACAATCCTTGTTCCTCTTTCTTCCAAGAACAGCACCTCCCTCTTTCAGCACTTGCTTGTGGCCAAGTGTTGGCAGCCTGAGCTGCAGATGGCAAGCAAGGAAGAGGTGAGACTGGATGTGTGCCTCCTTCACACATGCATGTGGTTGGCACCTTGTCACCTCCAACAGTTCCCAAGTGAATGGAGCCCACAGCTCATCTTCTACAGCTGTGCATGCCTGATCTCAGTCTGTTTGCTGGTAATTCTGCTAGTGCAGTGTCCTGACATGATAGCATAGCTTCCAGCAGCATTCTTTCCCGTTTCAGGTTTGCATCTTCTATCCTTGCTACTTAACTCATTTTTCAACTATACTGCACAGAGAACGGCATATTTCTGTCCAAGACTTCTGTGATTGTTTCTGTATCAGCACCTATGGTCTGCCAGTTCTAGGAGTCCCAGGTTACCAGTGCACACACCAGTTCAAGGCATCAAAACACACCATTAGTACTCCTAAGGAAATGTGTTCTCCTAATTCCACATTTACCACCTCATTCCTTCCTCATTTCTTGAGACTTGCTGCTATTATTTTCCTTCCTTGCTTTCAATTTACTTCCTCCTTCTTTCTTTCCATGCCATCTTCTGACGGCTCTGCTTTCTACTTAAAGTGAAATCAGTCCTCTACTGCCTATACTTACTATTTTGAACTTTTCATTTGAGTCAATTTGCTCTGCATTCTTGAGAGGTATTATGGGGAGGGGTGTGGGAAACAGGATATCAAGGGGAGGAGAGAATCAAGGAAGAGACAGACAAATGAACAAGTTCCCTGCCAACTTAAGCTGCAGTAATATACTACATCAGTTGAGCACTTTTAATGGCATATGAAGATAGAGCAGTATAGTTCATTTTCTACTGACTTAGTAACCTTTTAAGTGAAAACAAGCTAACCCAATACAATCAAATTCACTGGTGTGGGTGTTCTGCTGAGCCAACAACGTCAAGTAGAGACTACACTTTTCCACACTCAAGTGATGCAGCAATGCATCAAGAATTATCCTATTGTTACCTAGGCTCTTAAAAAAAATTCTGAACTTCTTTCAATGTTGTTAGTCAAATATATACTGCATTAAGAATTATTTACTATCTTTATGTGTTATGCCCTATTAAAAATAAGTTAAAACAGAAAGGACACAAAAAGAACATAAAAAGGACACAAAAAGCTTCATGATACTTTGTCACATCTTCTGAAATGGTAAGAATGATTACTCAAGTCCGTGGCCATTAGAGAAACAGTTGAAATTCTGTAGACCATCTCAGGCTGAGATACAAGGCATATAATTGGACACATTTTTATTAACTGTAGCTGATCTTTACAGGTGTAAAGACTGTGTAAATCTTTCAACTGCCATTTTTCCTTTGATTTGTTGCTGCAGCCTTCCATTCAAATTTATGGACTACCAGAATTACTTTTATAACACTGTAGTGCTTTGTCTGGCAGCTAAGTGCCACACAGCTGCTCACTGACTCTCCCCTGACCCAGTGGGATGTGGGATAGAACAGGAAGAGCAAAAGCAAAAAAGCTCATGGGTCAAGTTTAAGCAGCGAAGGAAAGAGGAAGAGGAAAGAAGAAATAAAACAAACCAAGTGATGCAAAGGCAATCACTCACCACTTCCCACAAGCAGCCCAATGCCCACCCAGTCTTTGAGCAGTGGGTACCTCCTCCAGACCCCCTTCCTTCAGTTTTTTTTGACAAGCATGACATTATATGGCACGGAATATCCCTTGGGTCAGTTTAGGTCAGCAGTCCTTGTTGTGTTCCCTCTCCGCTTCTTGTGTACCCCCACACACATGAGACAGTGGAGCAGGTTGTCCAGGAAAGCTGTGCATGCCTCATCCCTGGAAGTGTTCAAGGCCAGGCTGGATGGGGCTCTCAGCAACCTGGTGTAGTGGAAGGTGTCTGTACCCATGGCAGGAGGGTTGGAATGAGATGGTCTTTAAGGTACCTTCCAACCCAAACCATTTTATGATTCTATGATAAATCACGTGTGTGTAGAGGAACAGAGCGAGAGAGAATGCCTTGAAACTGTACATACACTATTCAGCAATAGCTAAAATACTGATGTGTTATCAACAGTCACAAATCCAAAACATAAGGGGTTCCATAAACACCAACCCAGCCAGAGCCAGTACAAAGATTTATTTATGACTGCAGAAATAATAAAAATCACAGAATATCTGTTAAGACAGACTCTTCATTTCAATCCAGACAACTTATAAAATATTCAGAATACAGAAAATAAATGTTGTCTTCTTTGAAAACAATTACGATATTGAGAATAATGTAAATGGTTTTTACTCTTGGAGGTGATTTCCCCATCAAGATTCAAAAACTCTAAACGTAATGGTGAAAAAAGGGGAAAATGTATATATCCACAAGCAGGGCAATGCATTGGAGCAGCTAGACACAAAGACTTCTCACTATGTTTGAACATACTTACAAAATAACATATTTTAAGCAAACCTGTATTCCCAGATGTGAACAAAACCTCTCTGAACAACAGTGTTAGGTACAGATCTGAGGTCTATCAAGCATGCAACACAGTTGAAAAACTTTTTATTAAGGTCTTTTTAACATGTTTTCTCTAAATCAATTATGAATAAAAGCACTAAATTCTGCTTTCTTTATCATGCATTGTCCACATGCTTTGCAGTAAGAGAACAACCAAGTTGTCAAGAGTGGAAAGGAAGGTCCTACACAAAGAGCTACACATACAGAACAAGAACACATTATTAGCTTCTCTTTTGGTGAGTTCCTCCCCCTGAAGCACTATGTGGTGTTGCAGTCATGCTGGCATGTAGACCTAATGTTACAGCAGGCTAAAAAGAGTATTCTTGAAAATCACCAGGCCCTTCGATTCTTTTTACTAACTCTGAAGTCAATACACAACAAATAACAGTTGCAAATAACTTAAATCTATTCATAATTCACCAAGACATCATCCTGCCTGTCTTTAAAGAGAAATTAAGAGTATTTTCTACTGCTTCCTAACATCATCAGTAAAACCTCTGGATGCCTTCTGAGGCTGAAAGGCAAATGCAGTTTACTAGAGATATTACATTCTGAGTAATATACATGAAACTAGGTCTTTAGGCATTTCATTTGCAAGTAAGATACTAATTTGGCCATTTATAGCTGCATACACAACTTCTGGGAACAAAAAATCCAAAAGAAAATATTTTATTGAATGGTTGGAAGGGCTGAGAACATTAGTTTTGAAATTCAATCCTCTTAAGAGCTCTACAATAAACAAAGAAAAGAATTTAAGAAGAAACTCCTAAAATATTAACATTAACCAGTCAAAAACACCGCATTTTTGAAAAAGGTAGCTCAGAGGACAACTTTGGTAGGGCAAAGTGCTTGCAATACGGCTACATAACAACACAGTTATACACATCTAAGAGTTCCACACAGCGATCCTCAAAGTTGAGGAAGCTACTGAAGCATCAAGATATTTTGACTTATATATTTGCAATTCCACTGAAACTGAGTCATTCAGCTTTCTCAAAGATGGAGAAATACTCCTCTCTACTAATTTCATTTTCCTTTGTATAACACAAGCAGGGCATGGGGATAGAGTTACATCAAATCATGTGACTAAATTAGATTACAAGTTGCAGAAAAAGAAGGCCCTTTTCAAAAGCATCCAGTGCTTAACATTATTACTTTTTATGGAACGCAGTGTACTTACTGATGATACTGCAAAATTTATTTAATCTTTTATTCTTGCATTTTGTATGTGACATAGAAAGAAAATATGAATCTCTGCACTTCAGTGAGTGTATGATTGATGGCAATATTTTTAAGCTAAATTTTTTTCTACGGACACAAAAGACTTATCAAAACAATTGCTCCAACATCTGAGAAATTTACTTTTCAAAACGAATACATGAAACTGGTGCATTAAGTTCGCTATTTCCAGTTGTACATGGAAGGCTTTTCAAATTACCTGTAACATCAGCTCACAGTCATCTCTTCCAACAAAAATCATTTCTCGTGGCAGCCTATGTCGGGTGCCTCCACTGCTCACCAAAAACCAGGATGTTAAGCTCATTTTCTGCTTAGCTGATAAATCCCTGGCAAAGCTACGTCATCCTACAGTGAGAAAGAAAGAGAGACAGAGAAATTCATTTTAGTTATTTTTAGCTACAGTTCCTGCTCAGCAAACACTGTGAGCAGAATACAAAAAGCCTCCAAAAATACAGCATTCTCAGTAGCATGTACCGAATCCAGCAATCACAGGAAGCGACAGGCTTCAGATTTACATACTCCTAAGCTCTGCTTCATGCAAGTAGGCAAATTTAATTGGTAACCTTCTGCAAAGGGAGCAAGCAGCTAGCTAATGCTAAAGTCATATGTCAAGCTGTCAGAAAGCTTTCAGCATTTGACCGCTTATTACCAAGATAATTGCTACATTAGTGCTTTACTATCACAACCAATAAACAACGTGGCAAACATTCACAAACTACAGCAGTAACTTGCATGTGTGTCGTTACATTTTCCTGTAGAAAGGAACTACCTCATTTGGCTTTAAGCTCAAGTCCTCTGTACAGAACCAAACGAAAGCTTAAATTAAAGGAACTTCTGCTTCTTATTTAACCTCAGATTTTCTCAATAAAACTTACATTTTGAAAATTTAACAGTGAACATTTAGGATTGCAAAAAAGCAGACCAAAATGAACAAATCAGAAGTTACCTATAAGTGATAAACCCAAAAGAAGCATTCCTACAAAACTTTACCTTAATTTTCCAATAAAAACTCCAACACTACACACACAGAAAATAAAAGACATAATAAAAATTGTACACCGGACAAAATCTTTTATGGAAAACTTCTTGCCATAACATGATCTACTTGAAACTGGACAAAAATACGATTAAAGGTCTCTCCAGAGTAATTCAGTGGCTGATAGTTGGAAAAAACTTTAAGAAGTATTCCAAATCTCTCTTTAAGGAAATGTAAGCCAAGCAATTATTTCATTCACTCATAACTGCTCTGTACTTATTAAAAGAGAAGATAATCAAAACCAACCAGCCTGGATTTCTCTGAATACCAAAGACCCAGCATTTATCTTCTCTTTCATTTATATGTTATTTAGTGGATTTATGCAAGGTTAGCAAACGTACTGTAAGCAGACATAAGCCTGTAGTGGACTCGACCATGATTTGCATAATAACAAGAATTCAGGGAGGTCCCCAAAACCAAGACTAACATGGAAGCAGTGAGTGAGATGGCAATGCCAGCACTGGTGCATTAAACAAACTACAATCAAGGAGAGACACTGCAAGCTACTAGCACTTATAAAGAGGACTGAATTAAGTCAAAACTGCATTTGAAATGACAAAGCAGATATTTACAAAACAGTAAGTCAAAAGCATATCATGTGTAAAAATGTACCAGCCTAGCTGTCAGCTGAATATAAAAAAAACTTCTGCAATTCACATGAAAGAATTAAAAATTATTTAATATCCTAAAGAGCTACTTAATAAAAAAGTAAATGTGTTGCAAGTGTTCTCTTCTACAGTGATACCTATACTAGGATTATCTTTCCACAACTGTATCAGAACACATTCTTCAAGTGAACTTATGTCTAACTTAATGTTATCCAACTCAACTGAAGAAGTGATCTAGCATCTCTAAAATACTTTATTCCTAGAAACTATGAAGATTAAAAATTACATCTACACAAAGAACTTGCTGAAATAAAATTTAAAGATATCTAGTTACCAAATGAGTGTTCATTAAACCAGTTTATTCAGCACCTCTGAAGAAAATTGAAATTTGTATTTTTAATTTAATCTAGTTTAAAACAAGAAAATAAACTGGGTCGATCAAATTACTTTTTTCCATTTACTTTAAGAAGGCAAACGGAAGTATCAAAAATGGCCAGCCTAGGCTCCAGCTTTGAACAAGTAAATTAAACGGATGTTTGACAGCAAGCATGCTGTTCAATATCAAAGCTCCTTATTCTGTTTATATTTTACTACCTTTTACAATCTCCCATCTGTTTATCATAACAACATTTGCACCATTTGGCCTTCCTGCTCTAATTGGAAATTCATATGAAATCCTTCAAGAAGATATAAAAAAATTAGAAAAGTAGAAAAATCTCTTAGTCAAAGACTATGTTTTAGTTTACACAAGTAGACTGTGTATAAAGGAGAAAACCTATTTTTATTTATAAAACAGACAAGTAGGTCAACAACTAGAGCTAGAAGAAAACAACCCAAACCCCCAAACTTCCCACAAATGATAAAGCCTGACAACAAACAGATTAAACTAAGCTATCTGAAATAATTTTTAAAAATGTATTATACAGAGCAATCATTGCCACACGGCTTGGTAGCACATTTGTAGTTAAAAGCCCATCACCATTTCTATTGAACTTAATAATGTTGTTCTTTTCAAACAGTGCTGTCTCAACTGCGATGAACCATCAACCTAGATACATATTTTATTTTAAAGTATACTTTAGAATAAACCAATGCCTTTGATCAAAGCTATGCTGAAATCTGCACAGCAAAACTGGCTGAAAACAGGATACAGTAGCAACAGTTGCTTAATATCAGAACAAAAAAAGTACATTGCACCCCAAAAACTTCATGAAAGCTTACAATACTTAGAATACACTACTGTGTTAAGTACTCTGGCTGTAGTATTCTGAACCACACAAGGATGAAAGAATCTTCACTGTTTAGGAGATATCAAATTAAATTACTCTATGACAGATGCAAAACCATCAGAAGTGGCTCTTTGCACAGTGTAAATTTAGGTCATAATAATTGTTCCAATAAAATGTTATGGATACTAAAAGGTTACACAGGGTTCAAAAAGCAATTTTTTTCTTCCATGAATGCTTATTATCATGCCTGGTAAATGCACTGACCCCACTAATAGCTGAGAAAATAGGTGTGCTGTACATTTTGAAAGGCTAGGCATATGCTTTAGTGAGGTTTCGCTATAGTCCCACTCAGTGGAGGGAGTCCCTCTCTTCCTTACCTAGCCTTTGTTTATGAAGAATGGGATACTGACCCAGATGGACTTGTCTTACTCCAGTACAGAGTACAGTTTTCAGATGAACTACTTACAAAAAATATTTCTACCCTAGAAAAACTGAATTTTAAATGTTCATTTGAAGCATTTTATTTTCTTAGTCTTTCCTAAAATGGCACTACTGCCTCCAAAACTTTAAACAAACATTTCATCGAGACTTGATCATTCAAAGCAGTTGTCATTCTAGATACCTGGAAGTCATTTGCTGAGACATCTACTGCAGCTGTAAAGTATTTCCTTTCCTGTAGAAAAAATAGTATTTTATGGTGAAGGACTAAGAATTTCAAAAGGCAGTAACCAGCACGTAAAAATGAACATGTGGGTAATGAGTCATTTGAAGCAGATGATGCAGCAAGAGGGAAATTGGCTGCATCATCCCTGTAAATAAAATTCACGCCTAAGAACTGAGGCCCTGCATTATGTAGCCAAAAGATGGGTGTAACCAATTTCAAATGTCTAGAGAAACACTGTCAAGATTATATTTTTGATAGTTATGTTATTGTAAATAAAAATCCTTAATAATCTAACATTTGAGTAATCCACATTTTTTTTATTTGCCTGTAACTGAAAACAGCTCCAACTAAACTATTAGTGAATACTGAGAATCCAGTCCTACAGAGAAACACAAAGCTATGTATAAAATTCAATTTAAATGTAATATGTGCCTGAAAATCCAACTTTTAGGCACTGTAGCTCTCCAAATTAATGTTAAAAATAATGTAATTTTAATGGTACACGATTATCTTACTACTGTACAAATTTCACTTATGAATATTTTAAAATAACATTAAAAAAGCCTTGCATCCAGCTGAGACACATTACTGACTAAGCTAGAAGCCCTATATTGCCCATTATTTGCCCTTGTAAATTCCCATTTCCAGTGGCTAAAATATTTGCTAAATTTTAGTTTAATTCCTCATACAATCTCCTAGTATATTTGGGTAAATTTTTGCAGAAATGACTTAATTCTAAAACAAGGTCAGAGTAAATTATTCTATGTCACTACCTTTCAAAAAATATTAGCAGTACCTCATGTGTGTAAATTGGTAATTGAAATGTGGCAGGAGGCCTTAGTATTAGTCCGCATGTTGTACTATTGCTCTTGTGCAAATCTATCCAAATGCAGATAAGCCATGGGCTTTTGAAAACTTTCCATGTGTTTATTAGTTCAAGAAGGACAGAGAAAAATTCTCTCAACACATCCACCTACACAGACGTAGCTGAAGAAAATTGTGGAGCATGCTGTTTTTAATGGTATAGTGCCAGTCAGAACCAAAAATAGGGCATCTTTCCCCAGCACTCCCAATTCATCTGCCATTGAAACAAACATGAGGACAGAAGACCCAGAAGAAGAAAACATTAACCACATCTGAACAAGACACTTGAGCATGATAGGAGCTAGGCAGATTCTGGAATGAGGAATCAAGAAAGGTAAACATCAGGTGTAAGCCACAACAGGGGAGAAATCAGAACTGAGACCACTAATGGAGTCAGTAATGACTGAAGAAGACCTGAAGTAGGTAACCAAGTCACAAAGAAATGCTGTCAGTAAACACCAGCCCCTGTCAGCAGTTCTACTTTTGACTGAAGTACGCCAAAGAAGGAAAAGACCAAACTGAGGTAACTTCAACCCTGAGAATATTGTATCCATGTAACTGGTATTAAAAAGTAATTTATAAATGGAATTGATTTCAACCTAAGAAGTTCTAAGTGGAAAACAGCACAATAATACTGTCAATCCTATAAAATACTCTGAAGCGGGGCAGTATCACAAAGTGTTCCATGTGCAATCATAATTAACCTACTTACACACATGCATTAGAAAATAACCTTTAACTACATCACCACATATTTTAATCAGGACTATCACACTCAGATTAAAATGAAGGCCTTAACAGTGAGTTAATCAGGGTGGTTTTTTTCTCTCTTCATCAATTGATTAACCTGTGCCTTATTTACTGCACATCCCTAAAAACCTTTTGTGAATTATTAACTTCCTACTGACTTCATCTGCTATGCTTATCACCACCATAAGAGAAATTCATTAACACTTGCAGTAAAATCTCCACAAGTCGCTGTATAGAGGGTTTTATATAAATGGGGAACAGTAGAGAGCACATTTTAACACTGAAGTATCTTAGTCCTGAATATTTAAGTTCCAAACCATTAGCATTTCATCTTAACATACCTAGTTTCACACAACACTGCTGGTATTCAAATGGTCTCACTTATTTCTGTTACAACTCTGAACACCTAATTCTTTTTTAAGTAAGGTTAAAACCACAGGTAGAGTGGCTAGAAAATTAGGACCACTTTTCCAGTCTAAGGGTAAATGGCTCCTCTGCCATCATATGATGATAAATACAAGAAAATAATTCATACTGTAGGATAGCTTCTAAATGTTTAGCCATGAAATGATCCTTGGTGCTTTAATAATACTCTGCTTCTTTCACTGCTCACATTGCTGTAAGCCCAAAAAGGGAGACAGAGGCCTCCATAGACAACACCCTCCTAGCTGAAACTATTCTTACCAATTCTTACAGCTAGTAGATCAAGTGAATTCATTAACAAAGAAGGGATCTTGTGCAGGGTAAAAAACCCACAAACCCGCACAAACAAACAAAAACCCAACCAATCCCAAAAAAACCCCACAGAAAAAAGAAAAAAAGAAAGGAGCAGGGCTGAAAAAATTTTAATTGGGAGCTGGAATTCAATCTACATAAGCCATACGTCATGCCACAGTAGTGTGCAATGTTGCTCCTCAAAACCCTTAAATAAACAAATACTCATCTAAATTTAAATTGTTTATGTTAATGATCAATAAAATATTTCTGGAAGAATTTATGGACCTTTTGTACACATTTTTAGTGTACTTCACAAGTGGAAGCAAGAAAACTAGTGTTGGCCATTGCTTGCCAAGCAACATGGGATACAGCTATAAAGGTTTACCACAGTGAAAAGACACTACCCAAAGTAATGCTTTGGTTGAGTCAAGTTATATCAAGTTGTCAAGCAGCAATACTTTTTAAGGCTTGGTTAATATCATAACATAATCCATGGTTAGCGTCATAACAACATCCACAAAGGTTAATCAAAATATTCCTTTAAAAGGTTGTTAGCAAAAAAGTCAAAAGAAGCATAAATAAGGTAAATTATGCTTAAAACCATTGAAACTCTTCATCATCATAGGAAGATGATCTCACATACTTAAGAAAAATGACAAACACAATCCTAGATTTTTGGGAGTTGTACAACAAGCCAGAATAGAGTACTTTCAAATATTTCACTGACTGGAAAATTCACCTGACCACATCCCTCTAGAAACATTCAAATGCTATTTACAGTTCTGAACAAGAAACTGTTCCCATTCATTTCTCGGGCAGTCTGTGGCTAGGAGAGAAAAGAAAAAGGGAAAAAAAAACCAAAACAAATAAAAAAGGAGGGGTAAGAGACATACAGCCACACCTTCTGCTTTACAGCAGTGCAACTGAAGGGTACAGGCTGGCCCTCTGTCCATCTGGCCATATAGTAAGATTATCAAAGCAGACTTCTCAGCATCATTTGAGAGAAGAATCATTTCTTCCTCATAATTTAATTACAAAAAAAAGGCATAAAATCCTTCTAGCTGTGAATGCTACTAAGGATAGAGATTTTCCTCCTGCATTCAAGGAATTTGAGATCTCTACAGAAGGGACCCAGATACTCTTCTTGCCCTACAGGCCACTCCATGTGTCTGATGGAATAAGGACAAGAAAGCAGCTCAGGAGCTGTTGCCCTCTGTCAGGCAGTAAATCTGTCATGTAATGTTGCTGCAGCTCTGGGGCTGCATGAGCATCCTCAGCCTGCGGTCCAGATCAGAATTAGATCCATGTCTATTTTGTTGCTGTGGCACCCAGGAAAAGCTGTCAGAACAGCAACTGAAATAGACTCCTTTTTCTGCCAACAGTGCAGCTGCACTGAAAGTTACCTTTGGGTTTGATTTTGAGGGACAATGACTTAAAAGACCTTATCCTACTCTGTTTTTGATGTAATAATGACTAAAAAAAAAACAAACTGAGATTTTGTCCTTCACTACTATCAACATACAAATACTGCAAAGAAATGTACAAAAAATATGGCTTACCTGATGGCTATCAATAATTTGAGAGTCACAGTATGCAAAAAGATACAGCCCACTGGCTATTATTTGCTGCTGTTATTTCATGTGGGCACTACTGACACAGCCAGGAACAGCCTGAGGAGCATCAAGCATTACAAAGCCCTAGGAGCAGTGGTAAGGCACTCTGGAGAATCAGTAAATGGTTACAGAACTGGTGCCACAGCGAGAGGTTTGGCTGCTTAAGACCATGGGATTTACTTTGAGAAACCTGGTCTACTGGGGCCCATCTGCAGAAAAGAGGAAGAATATCTTTGGACATAGGTTTGCCAAGCTGGTGAAGAGGCTTTTGAACTACAGTTTTCAGGAAGGCATCACAAAGACATGGTGGGATGGCTTCTGTGACTGGAGCGTTGGAATGAAAGGATACAGGCTCTTTAGGGAGAAACAAGGCAGACAAAGAGGAGGTGTCACTCTCTATATCAATGACTAGCACAAAGCCCCACCTGGGGATGGATGAGGGGCTGACTGGGTCAGGATTAAAAGGAGGGCAGAGACAGGTGACATTACAGTAGGGGTCTGCTATAGGTAGACCAGGAAGACCGAACAGATGAGGCCTTCTATAGAGAGACAGGCATGTCCTCACATTCACAAGCCCTGGTCCTCATGGGAGCACTTCAACCACCCCAGTATCTGTTGGAGGGATAACACAGCAGAGCGTAAGGAATCCAGGAGGTTCCTAGAATGCATTGATGATAATTTCCATCTCCAATTGACAGGGGAGCCAACAAGGAGACATCCTACCCTATGGTGGGTCTTGTTCTCACCAACATGGAGGGGCTGATGGGAAATGTCAAACTCAAGGACAGCCTTGGTTGCATGAACTCCATGGAGGAGTTCGAGATCCTTAGCGCAGCAAGAAGGGTGGACAGCAAACTCACTATCCTGCACTTCAGGAGGGCAGACTTTAGTCTCTTCAGGGATCTGTTCCTCAGACTACCATAGGCTGTAGCCCTGAAGAGAAGAGGGGTCCAAGAAAGCTCATTAGTATTCAAGGATCACCTCCTCCAAGCCCAGAAGTGATGCATCCCAACAAAGAGGAAATCAGGCAAAAATGCCAGGAGGCCTGTGGATGAAAAAGGAGTTCCTGGAAAAATTCAAACACAAAAAGGAAGCCTACAGAGGGTTGAGGCAAGGACAAGTAGCCTGGCAGGAATACTGTATGAGCAGCCAGGGATCAGGTTAGGAAAGCTAACACCCTGACAGAATAATCTCGCCAGGGATGTCAAGGGCAACAAAAAATGTTTCTATAGGTACGTTGAGACAAAAGAAAGACTAGAGAAGACACGGACCCTCTCCAGAAGGAAAAGAGAGATCTGGTTATCTTGGATATGGAGAAGACTGAGGCACTCAACGACTTTTTTGCCTCATTATTCCCCAGCGAGTGCTCCAGCCACACTGCCCAAGTCACAGAAGACAAAGGCAGGGACTAGGAGAACGAAGAACCACCCACTGCAGGAGATCAGGTCTAAAGAGAGATTCAGATCTAAAGAACCTGCAGGTGCACAAGGCCATTGGACCTGAAGAGAGACATGTACAGGTTCTGAGGAAACTGGCAGGTGAAACAGCTAAGCCACTATCCACAAAACAAACAAAAAAAACCTTGAGAAGCTATCAAGGAGGAAAAGAAAGCAAACATCACAGTTCCTAGTAGAACCTAGGAGATCACATTGCTTTAAGAACAGCAGATAGAAACAACAGCTTCACCAACTTGACAAAATATAAAACACTGGGTTATCTTTACAGAAAATGCTGGTAAACAAGCAAATTCTTAAAAGACTGATTAGAAAAATTTGCCCAACACTGGTACGGTACATGAATATAGTCCTACACAGCAACCATATGCCTTTTTATGTATATATTGTTCTTATAACACAATCAGAAGTACCGGAGGATTATTTTTTTTATTTTAAAGTTTTAAGTTATCCTGTGTAAACACTAAAAGCATACTCTTGTTATTGGCCACTAGTATAAAGCCATTAAGACTTAAAAAAATACTCCTATTTTGTCTTTCGATAACAGACAGCAAGGATATTTTGCATTTATTAAAGAAACAGATAGCTCATTTTGCATTCCTAATCTTTAGAATCATGATCAAAAAATCATTTCTCATGAATGTTGTTCTCTGCAACCTTACACTGAACAGCAGCACTTTCCAAAAGCTGCTTTCAACAAACAGCTAAAATAAAGGCTAATGACTGCTTATAAGAGTAGCTTAATTTATGTTCAAAGAATCAAGTGTTCATTTTTTTGTCCATCACTCTCATTCAGACTGAGGAAATGCATAAAATAAATTATTTTGAAGTTTTCCTATTTCACCATGATCAAACGAGATCATTTATCAAGAGATTAGCATACTGAGTATGCTAATAAAACAGTATATCTGATAAGCAGCCTTTGGAAATTATTGTGGCAAACAGGCCAAAGAAATCATAACCAAATTTTCTTTGGGAAAAAGCTTCCTGTAATGAAAGCTACAGAAATACTTCCACCCCCTCTCCATATCAGACTACATTACTGCCAAGATAAGCAAATAGAAAAAAAAATAAAAAAATAAATACAAATCAGGCATTGCATTGAGGCAGAATGCAATCTTGAAAGAAGCAGTCAAGTCCTCCTCCTCTTCCACTTCCTATTCTCACTACTCCATCGTGGCATATTCCAAGTGATTTTGTAGGCTGTGTGTGATGAGGAGGCTTTATTTGGATTGGCCAAGTACTGACCACAGCCCTGAACACTACTGAAAAGACAAACAGCACTTTGCAAATAAAACTGGACCTCTTAACCTCCCAGGGGTGGTGACTTCACTTTCCCCAAAATTGTGAAATATATGGGGTTCAGTCCATGTCTCAAGATTAAATTACATTCAAGGCAATATAATTTTTTTTCTTCCTTAATGCAAGGAATTATTTGTTTTGTGGGTATGAAGATAAGTTTACTCTCTAAATAAAAGCATGTATTTAAGTAATTTTAGCATCTATCTTTCCACTTTCAATTTGATTTTACTTCTTGACACAACACATGAGTACACAGAACATGAAAGTGGAAGTGATAGAGGACAATTCTTGGTATCAATGTCACTGATCTCCACACACATTCACGGTATTACAGATACACAGCTTTAAAAAGGAATTCAATTATTATTCTTCGCTACATCTCCACTGTGACATGAAAAACATATTTATCATGCCAAGGCAGGCTCCACACAAAATATTTGATACATTCTATCCTCTCCCTTATGGAATCCTTTGGAGCCTTTTACAATTACCCTCAACAGCCAAGTCCACAGATGTATTTTTCTTGGAAATTCATTGAGTTGTTTGTTCCAAGATCAGTAACAAAAGCCCTACATTAATTAAGGGGGGAAAAAATAAAGAAAAAAAAAAGTTGGATGTAGTTATTTTACAAAACAACTAAAGGCTCAAAATTTTGCCTTAAAGTTACAAGAGATGTTTGCTCCAGGCAACCTTCACTGTCTGAAGTTCATGCAGAAAGCCTAAAAATAATACAAAAATTCACTGATTCTGTGTCATAATTATATTGATCTCTGTGGGTATTCTACAAGTATTTGACAACAGGACAAGCTTAGAAACAAAATTCTTTACAAATTAGCATGGTAGCTGTGATATAGAGATCAGATTTTTTGTTCAGCATTTTTCAATCTCAGACCAAAACATGGGAATTGATTTTTACGATCTTTACCTCTTCCTTGAGATTCATATAAAAACAGAGTAGAACAAGGCTTAAAATGCCTTACATTTTAATTACTTGTTCGGTTCTTTAATAAGAGCCCAAGTCGTTCAAAAAGAAATCTAGTCTTGCACTTTCGAGTATGGAACTTCTTTAATGTCTGTCCTCCCATCTCCTTCCTTCTCATGAAATGAAACTGAAAGGTGAAAAAATGTAATAGAAACACCTTCTCAATATATGATCATATGAAAACACCTGTCAAAAGACAGTATCAAGAATTTGGAAAGACACAAAGCAGAGTAAGGCATTTGCATAAACGACATGAATACCCTTGGTTTCAATGATTAATACTACTTACTGCCAAGATTTTAAACCAGCCTGTAATTAGTGCCTAGCAAATGGCTTCCCTGCAGAGCTGTTCCACATCTGCTTGCGGTGCCTACTCACTCCTTTCTTGTATGCAGCCAACAAACAGGAACATAGCTACTAGCAAGGTAAGTCTTAATTCTATTTCTTCTACTATCTCTTATTGACTAAATGTGATCAAACAGCTTGTGAATTGTCAGTATAAACTTCTAGAACTAAGACGGAGAGTGAATATGAAGCTTGTTTTTATGCAAGGGCTTGTTTAAACAGGTAGATTACAACCCCTCAGCTAAATCACCATCAGAAGCCCACACTGCTAAGTAAGTAGACTAATTTCATGTGGACCTTTATAACTTGGTTTAAGAATGATTGGGGATTTAAACTTGATTTTGTACTTTAGCGTATGTTTTGCAGAATGCTACAATAAAAATCTGGTTAACTTCAGAATACTTGGAGACCACCATAAAGCGCTTTTATTAGTATCATACTATAAATATTTTCAAATGAATGCAAGTGTGTCTTTCAATAGACAGATAACTGGAATTCAGCTCATTCTATTGGAGGAAACCTATATAGATTTTCCTTTGTAAGTTCAACAATTTCTTTGCCTTAAAAAAATAATAAAAGGAAGAGATGTGAGAGGGAAGGCAAAATGGGAAGAGCTCCAAGCCCTACACACAATTCTCCAGGCACCGAAGGAAACGAGGAAGTGGTACTGTAACCCCATCCACAAAAAGGGATCAAGTCATCCCTTTTGCCTGAACTTTAGTGAACAAGTTCAGGGGCTTGAATTTTGGTTATTTTAAGAACTACCCAGAGTTACTATAGAAGTTACCCATTTTATGTCTCCAACAAAAAGACGTGACTGGAAACTTAGTTAAGCTTAGCTGCCTAAAAAGCAAAAGGTACATTATGTAACACTGACCACACTACTGCAATAGGGAAATTATCTTCTGGTATACCAAAAATATTTTAAATCATTTTAAAATGTAACTAAATATGGACAAAAGCATAAGAAGTTAATTAATACAGATTACTATGAGTTCCCTTTTTAAAGGCTGGAGCAATTTGTATCCTGAATTCTTTAAATTACTCTGTTTCACAGAATCTCTGAATGGGCAAAGTTGAAAAAGGACCACAGTGGGTCATTTGGTCCAGCCCCTCCGCTTGAGCAGTTCTATTTCATGTTCAGGTGGAAGTTCCTGTGCATCAGGGCTTTTTAAACTGTATTCTCCTTCTAACTCAAAGTTAACAATTAAAACTCTTACTGACACCATTTTTAGTTACCTGAGGAAGTGAGGCTTAAAAAAACACACTTTGCACCAATCGCTCCCCCCAACAGCAAGCTTTAGAGAGCTGGAGATTTCAGAGATACGAAGCTCATTCAGGAAAAAGGAGGGCTGAGAAGAACAAGTTCAAAAGAACAAGTCCATCATCCCACTAGCAGGAACACTGCGTTACAAGTTTGACAATTCCCAGCTCCTTACAGCCCGACCTGTGCTCATGCCTCCTCTGTGCTCTCTCTGCCTTTGCAAGATATTTGCCACTCGGGTTATTTTTCCCACAGAACATTACTGCAAGAGTGAGTATGTGTGCATGTTGAGGTTTAATACAGTTTGAGATACAGGACACATCTCTAAGAGACCAGACATTACTTGTTCTCCTGCATATGTTTTCCTCTACATTTTATCTTAATAGAATTACTTTACTGTGAATCAAAAGCAAAGTGCTTTCCCAATGTTGCCATTAATTTAGAAGTGTTTTTTTCCCTTTAGCCTTGGATGTACAAGCTATGTACTATTACAAGGTAGAGGAAGGGAGAGAGAAAACAGAAACATATTCCTTGTGCTTGGTCCCCAAGATGAACAGGTTGAGCACCATCCCATGCAGGCACACAAGCATTTTTAGCAGTGCATTCTTGTGGTATTGTGAGTATAAACATACAAGCACCCTAATGGATTAAAGAGATGTTTCAATAACAATGGCTCGAGCATGTCTGCCAATACTCTCACAAAAGTTGAGCTCTACAGCAGCTGCTCTAGAATTTACCAGTAACCACCAATAGACAATTTCTTTTACAGACAGAAAGGCAGATGAAAAAGAAAAGAATATTGAATAATCATGACAAAACAATTATACTTTATTATTCGTATTTTAATACTAAGTAGTTCTAAAAGCTCCATGAACAACAGAGCTCCAAAGATTGATTTTTATGCAAATTTTATCCTCAAGTTTAAAGTGCTTTTCAGATGTTTTTGCAAGTTTGGTTAGAGAGAAACTCTCCTCCCCCCCCCATTTTATTTTCAAATTCTCCACAGCTTTTAATATCTAAAAAGTTGATAAAATTCCAGCATACCCAGAATTTATGAGACTGAAGCAGTCCCTGCCCAAGTTTTACTAGCTGAAATTAGGAAGTTAGCAGCTGAATTAAATGTAAAGATCTAAATATAGGAGCAGTATGGGATGTGAAATTTACAGTGCGGCACCTCTTTCTTATTAGCAGCTCCTGCACATGCATTTGTATTGCAGCAAATCTCAAGGAGCCTACTTTATGTGAAGTACCTTGTGTTCCCTGCATGTGCCATGCAGCAGGAGTTACTACACAAAGTTAATACATACAGCACTAATACACAGATTACCCTGTTGTAAGCTGCTTGCATGTCCAGAACTTCACTCTATTGACTCACTTTCAACTTTACTGTTGAAGACTCAAATGATAGGCAAATGAGCAGTCTTAAGTGTCATCATATAAATGCTAAAGCAAAGAAGATGCGCTTCCACATCAGCCAAAGCCAATTTCTCTGCTGTCAGGATTCCAAACCTCCTGCACTGACCCAGCCACAAAGTCATGACTCCTCCCTTTGCCTTGGCTGCAGGACACACGCGGCTGTGCAGCTGAGCTGGGCTATTTAAATGTTCAACTAGTGACAGAGTAACTCTTGTGCTCTTCTCCACTCCTATAAACAAATGAACGGTTCCCCGAAGCTACACAGCAATCTAGCACCAAAGCAAAAGGAGTGAGGCTATGCACCAAGGGGTGGAGGAAAAGGCAAGAAGAGGGCAGGACCAGGAGAGTCAGCAGCCAGGTCTGCTTAGGCTGCTACAAGAACACAGGGCAATTACACCAAACCCATCTAAGCCTTATAGGACTTTTTATATTCAGACAAGTCTATAGTAACTGTAAAGATTATTAACGCAGAATCACAGAGTAGTTTGGATTGGAGGGGACTTCAAAGATCATCTATTTCCAACCCCTCTGCTATAGGCAGGGACAGTTTCCACTAGACCACATTGCTCAGGGCCCCAGCCAGCTGGCCTTGAACACTTCCAGGGATGGGGCATCCACAACTTCTCTTGGCAACGTTTTCCAGTGCTTCACCACAATTACTATTCAAATATAAAGGAGTTTTTCATATTTATCCATTACAGATTAAAACTATATACTTTTTAAAAAGTTTCAGTGTGTATTTTTATTCTATTTGTCACTTGCCTCAACTCTGTTTTGTAACACACCCCAATCCAATGCTCAGACCATTAGTCTCTCACTTCGTGATGCATTAATGCAGTCTGTCTTCTAAATCTGTTTTAGATCAGTGAATCCAAATGTGAACATGTATCTTGAATAGAAAGAAAGGAAGAATTCCTATGGAAGTAACTATACAAATAAAACAATACACGGACATTATGGAATAATTTTTTTTGTCAATGGCATTGTCCCTCAAAAACCACAATAGATAAAAATAGCAGGGCATAATGCTTTTCTTGGTTTTGGAATGAAACTGCACCACAGAAAAGACTCAAAAAATACAGGAACTCAAGGATCCTAATCTGCCAAAACTAGTCTTCTCCCACAGTACTGTTTGAACTCATTCCATTAAATGTACTAAAAAATGTTTGATTTTTTTTTTTTTTAACTAAATTAAAGGCTTCTACTTGCCTCAAGTGGACAAGGAATGACTCAGGACTTCGTGGTTCATTCTCATGTCTTGATGGTTCATCTGGTTTTTTTACTACCACAATACAAAAGACTTTACTATATGCTATAGGCTGCCCAGATAACATCAAAAAGAATTAATTTTGTCAGACATTTAAGTGAATACCCAGTAATATTAATGAAACCATCTGAAAACGGTTATTGTGTGAGGTACCTAAACGAGGTAAGCAAAATTTGAGACCATAAAAGCAACATCAGAAACTTTAGCAGCAAAAAACTCCTCACTTCTTAACAACCTACAACTCAAGGCATGATGAACATTTCAACTATGCGCAGGTTTTGAAAGGTGGTTGCTGGATTGTTTAGTTCTTAGTTCTGTTACAAACACTGACCTCCTCAAAGCAAGTAACCAGGCAGCATCCTGAAACAATCTCCATGCAATGACCATCCCTCAAGAGTTCAATACAAACCAGACTCTGGAGTCTCAGTCTGCCCTAAGGGGGAAGCTGATTGTTGCTATTTGCAGCTTCAACAAAGCAATACCTAACATGTTTGACAGCTGAATTTGCCAATAAAGTACGCAGAAGAAAATGCAATCAGGCCACAAAAACAAAGAAAAGCAAGGGGGTGTGTTTGTTTAAGGAATGGTAGAAAAAATACACATGCAGTATGCACGACAGTTATATGTTATTTAGAAGTTGCAAATACCGGAGAAAGAAATATTTATTTTAGGAAATAAAGAAGACAGTATTGGTTAATGCTAAGCAATAAACTTCCTACAGGAAGCTACAGAATATAATGCAATAGAATTATACTGGGCCTTGCACTGTTGTCTAAAAACAGATCCTGCCACACACAGAAGTCGTCTGCAGTACCTGAAGATCCACTAATGACACAAAGACCTAGGGAAGCCAGTAATTTACCCATGCTCAAGGAAGTCGAAAATAAAATCCTGAATGAGATAAAGTGGCAATGAAGCAAACAGGGTACAAAGATACAGCACAAAGTGGCAAAGTATGATTAATGGAAACAAAAATATATTTTCTTCAATGGCTACTTTGTTTCAAATACTGTTGTTGCCCAACTTAACAAAAAAGAGTTTGTGATATCTCTGGATTTTCAAGTGATTGACTCAATCTATGTCCAAGCTTGAGTTCAGCCTGACTTTTGTGTACATCTATTTTCTATTCCTCATTCTTGGTGTTCTTTTTCTAGTTTTGTTTTCACTTTGGGAAGGGTTTTCTTTTAAATATTTATTCTTTTTTGCAATACTCCTTCTGACTATATCCAGATACTTCTTTTCACTAATCCCAGTATTGTGCCAGCAACGTTATCCTTCCTCCTGTTCACCAACTAGGATGAAAACTGAAGAGAACAAAGCCGCACAGTACTGTCTAGAGAAGGAAGAAAAGCCTCCCTGCAGCTCCCCAGAAAACAAATTGAGACAATTCCTTGAATCAGGAATGTGTTTTTAACAGACGAAAAATATCTATATGCTTCCATTCTTCAACTGGCATCATAGACCTTGATGAGTTTGTGCCTCTCTTGGATATGCTACATAAAATGTATCTGTAGGACTGATATTGGGCATACAATTGTACCTCTCAAAAGAGCGCTCAGCAAGAAAGTTACACAGAGGATTCCTTTCAATATATTAGGACAGGAGCTGGTCGAAAAAGAATCATAGTATGGCTTGCGTTTGAAAGGATTTTAAAGATCATTTAGTTTCAACCCCTCACCATTGGCAGGGACATCTTTCACTAGACTAGTTGCTCGGGTTGCTCAGATCCCCTGCAGCCTGGCCTTGAACATTGCCAGGGATGGGGCAGCCACAACTTCTCTGGGCTCAGTACCCTCACAGTAAAGAATGTTTTCCTAATATCTAATCTAAAACTACTCTCTTTCAGTTCGAATCCATTCCCCCTTGTCCTGACAAGAGTTAACAAGGTGTTTTTAGTAGCTGATGAACTAGGATTTGATTAACTAAATATGCTACAGAATTTGTGATCAAAATGGTAACAGTTAAAAACATTCATTTTAATAAATAGGCATGCACTATGGCATACTTAGAATTAATTAATTTAATTAAGGTTGCTAAAGATTCAAGTTAGTGTAGACTTCAAAATAAAGGCTCTACACAATGATCACCAATATGCCCTAATAAAATGATTAGCACGATGTTTAAACTATGAGAGCATTTAGAAGAAAAACAGTTTTAGAAAAAGACCTTTTATTATGTTTAGCAACAAGAACCGTGGTAGTAAAACAAACACAAAATGCCACAGAGGACAATATAATCTGTAACATGAAAAAAAAACCTGTAGTGGTTTCATAATTCTTATGTCAACCAGTGGCCATCAAAACTCTCTGCAAATCCAAAAGCTAAATAACAAGTTCTGGGTTCTCAGTGGTTCCTCAAAGGCTTCCTGAATAACTTCTGGTTAAAATTTAAAAAAAAAATATATTTGTAATGGCCAGTTTCACAGTCAACTTATAGCTAAAATTCGAGTTGTGTTTTTGACTCGTGAATCACCTTAAAGTCATTCCTACAGGAAGGGTTTCACTCTCACTTTACATGACTATCCCCTTTGGAAGAAAGGGGAGATGAATGAGCAGAAGTGTAATCATCATTCATCTCACAAAACTGAGGCAGCTTTTTTGTAATAACAAAAATATTTGAAAAATCAAAATTTTAATTATTAAATTAGGCTGATATATTGCTGAACAAAATTGCTTAATAAAAAATGAAGTCATTTTTAGTGAATTGCCTTTTCAAGACACAGCTGAAGAAATGAAGATCAAGTGGAAGGAAAAATCCTTAATAGAAACTACAACTGACTCAAAAGTTGCAAGCAGAAAATAGATGGAAGACTGGCAGAAATTACTGCATTTTGCTTGTACCTTTTTTAACTCTCCCTCGGAATAGATACAAGTTGTATCTATTCTCGGAGAAATGATAATGGGCATGAGTAAGAACAAAGGTCCACTTATGTGGCCATTCTTACAAAAATAAATAATAAAAAAGTAATACTTCAATATTACCCATTGTCTTCTCCTTAGTAAATTAAATTATAAAAGTAAGTAGAATGACTTCTGACATCAAGATTCCTGTGATGATATTGCTCCATAGAACTAAATAGTCAGCTAAGTCACAGGAGGCAGAGGAGAGAAGGTTAAGATTAATGCAAGCAGGAAAAAAGTATGTTCATGAAAAACAGAAAAGGTATCATGACATTTCAACTTCCTGTATTTTTCTTCCTGATTTTGAAATGCAATCCACTATGAGAAGACAAACAAGACATAATTGAAAAGGCTTTGGTTTTGAACACAGAACAGAATGCATATTTAGATAGCCAAATATTTGCAATTCAACAGAAAGATCATCAACAAAATTATTTGGGCATGTAATTTTGAGGGAAAAGTCGCAAGTACATCTGATTTAATGCACTGAGCATATTACTACTTTCAGACCATAATGATTTGCTAATGGATTGATTACAAGTTTTTCATATACCACAGCTGAAGACTAACTAAATACCCTGTGCACAAAGAAACATCTTGGAAATGCCAGGGAGTGGCATTGCTTCTGTTATTATGTCTTTGAAAAGCTCAATAATTGCAGTTCTTCCTGGAAAGAAACAAAATGAGCAGAACCAGAATTTCATTTGGAATGAAGTACAGAAGGAGATAATATGACATCTGGAAAACCCACCACACAGACTTTAGAAGATTCAGCGATTTGTCAAGGACAATACCCTCTTAAGCTTCATAGACTAGATCAGAATATAAAACATTTTAGTTCACAAGAACAGAAACAAGTGAAGAGAGGACCCTATTAAAAAACACCAATCCTTACAATAAATGCAGCAGAACCAACCAAAGAAGCCAGACAGTAAAAGGGCTGCCATTGCTGGACCTGAATGAGCCCACTAGGCCCACCAGTGGATGATGCTGAAGCTCGAGGAATCACCTAGCTAAGGAAAAATCTACTTTTTCAGTAACAGCTTCTCAGAGAAGAAAAAGTTGACAAGAATGATGGACTCACATGGGAAAAACTTACCACATTCTACCGAGTATTCTACTCAGGGGATAAAAAAAGGACTATGGTTCAATCTTTGTTTTGAATTAATAAAAACATTTTCTCTATACACATCTCTAATAGCACTTCTCTACAATTCACAGAATCCACACACTTCAAAACTAGTAGCCAGGAGACAAAAAACTATGAACATATTTGAAAATTTACATCCTGAAATTCCATAAAGGAGAAGATACCTGGCACGAAAATCCTGCTTATCCTAGTACAAAGGCCACAATGCTTAACAGAACCACTTTTCCCTCTTCTCACATTTACTTTACAGAGAAACATTTTCTTCATCCAGTGCTATGTTTCGAATGCTTAGTCTGTGGCTGTGGGCATTCTACATATCAAGGACCACAAATAAAGACTAACAACAAGAACAAACCCAATATCGTAGTAATTTTGTTTTCTTGGATTTGTGCATAACCAACCTCCTCTCTGACTGCAGTAGCCTACAGTGGCACAGGGGACAGCCATGTAGGACAGTAAAGTAGACCAAATGCATCTTTTCTACTGGAAAGATGAGTATTCCCCCCTTCCTGGCCTTGACACTGCTGTCCCCATTCTGTGTACTTGCTCTGGCACTCATCTGACCACACAATAAGATAATTCAATTTGCTAATCCAAGGGAGGAAGAAAAGAAGAATAAAAAAAAAAAGGCAAAACAAAAAGAAAAGAAATAGTGTTCTGCTCGGTTAGTGGAGTGAATTAACTTCTCATGTACTTAGAAAACTACCAGAGTCACTGCAATAGAGCAGTACAGCCATGCTGTACCAAACCCAGAGAAGAGCAAGCAACTGCCTCCATGCAGAGGCATTAATGTACAAGAACTACGAGTCAGTCTCTTTAATATTCACTTACTCCCAGACTTGTTACCCAGTGATGCAGCACAGAGTACTTTCCCAAACACAGGCCTTCCTCTCTGAAATCTAATTATGTCAGTAACATATTTGTGGCTTTTATTTGAAACTTCTATCTTAGAAACTTCTATGATAGAAAAATACATATATTAACGTAAAATACATGGGGTTGTTTGAAGGTCAAACACAACTTTAATTGAAATTATCATTCTAGCTACAAACGCACCTGTAAAATAAAAACAACCTCTCTGGTTTTGGTGGTAGTCAGAGAAACTGAACTACAGGAGAGAACCAAGCATTTTCAATCTATTTTAATATTTTTATGCACATATAACTGTACAACAGACACACATGAAGTTGTTTAAACAAGTAGTTTGTACCCTCTTCCCACCCTATTTTAGGTGCATTATGTTACA
Organism: Sclerurus mexicanus; assembly: GCA_013396755.1. Lineage (NCBI taxonomy): Eukaryota > Metazoa > Chordata > Aves > Passeriformes > Furnariidae > Sclerurus > Sclerurus mexicanus. Next base: position 3,920,388 of record VWZF01003842.1, read on the forward strand.
GTTGAAGTCACTTGATCACACACTATTTTTCCCTATGCCATCTGCCCCATTCAGTGCCCTAGATGGACTCTGATCCAGGGAAACATTAGCACCGTACACTGACGGAAGCTGCTCTCTGTGGACCAGTGCATTGAAAATGTGTAGATACAGGAGGATCAATACTAGAACGGAAGACATGCAGGCATTCAGTAAGAGCATTATAAACCTAACAGACAACAAAAGAGCCCCACAGGCTCAATTAGTACAGTGAAGACCTGTACCTTAGATGAGATACACATATCTAACCCCAGCTCCCAGCTAGCAGATTTGAAGCTCCATCCCTCAATGACAAACAACTTCCTTTTCTCAAATTGCAGTCTCCTGGTTCCAACAGAATCAATTTATTTTTTTTTACATTAGGTGGCATGTTCTTCAAAGAGGGGGAATTGCATGCCATTGTGTCCTTTTACAACCTCACAAGTGCTAGAAGCAGATAGGAGAAATTACTTGTAGAAATTCTCCTATCTGCATGGATTCCATGCCTGACTCCCCTGTTCATAATCTTCTAAAAAAACCCCAGAATTTCACAGCTTTTCTTTGCTTTCTAGCTAAAGTAAAAACAATCTGTTGTATCTCAGTTCTATTCTGCCTGCAAAGCTAAGAAAAGCAGTGCTATCATGGAAACTGTCCTTATAGGAGGCTCAAGGAGATATGATGGTAACAATATACATTAAATACCTTTTCCGTGCATTTGCAAAAACTGGAAGTGGTATTACAAAATCCATTTCTGCAACTACTCATGCCTTGGGTTTCATTTCAGTCATTTGAGGAAGCTTCCAAGCTCCCACCTACAACCAAACACAGACTTTGCCAGTTCTTTCTCACAACCTGGATCTTTTCTGGCTTGTGTGTTATCACCAGACTTTTAAAAAAATTCTGCCTATTAAGTCCATTACAGCTGATGAAGCACAATATAGGAAGAATCCATTGTTCTTTTCAAAAGAATAGATACGGGAAACAGCCACCACATCTCAAAAAAACAAATGTACTACCATGATAAAGTAAGTTTGGTAACAACCTACACGTCAGATTGTTTCTCTTCAAAAGAATTAAAGAAAGCCTTTTCTATCCGATCCCTTACAAATAACTTCCAGATTCTTGAGATTTTGACAAAATTCTGCGTATCCCCAGCTGCACTATTCTCTCTATTCAGCCAGCCTTCCTGACCTCCTTCACACAAAGAAAGAAAGAAAAAAAAAGGCCAGCAACAACAAAACATTTACATGAGGGTGACAAAGTGTCAGAAAAAAATAATAATCAAGAAGGAAAGGGAGATTCTTTGTGGTGTTTATGTTTCATTTCCCCTCACCCCTCCCCCTGGTTAAATAAAATTTAAAGTTGAGGAGCTCCTATGTCGGCAGAGTTCAGCGAGACAGCCTTCTCAGTATCTGGACATAAAGTAATTCCCAGAGGAAATTAATCATAGGAAATCACAGCATATTTAATCATGTCTTAGTTCAGTTTACAAAAACTGTCCCATCCCACACATCAGTTTGCAGACACAAGCCCAAGGCCACGCACACTGTCACAATGCATTGAATGGCATTTCAAAGGAGAAAAGATGATCATCGCAGTGCTGGAACAGGCTTTATTCTTTCAAAGTACTTAAATATTTTATAAGCACCTTTGCTTTTACAGGGAAGAAAATAATTTCCTCCAAGTGCAGATCAGTGGATGCTATCTAATCTCCTGTCACAAGAACGCGATCCTTATGTATCCGCAACTCATGCATAGCATCTGCATCTCATGTTTTGGTTTTTTTTATGGTTTTTTTTTCCATCACCCACTGATGGGCTAATTGTCGGCTCGACTTAAGAAGGGCCTCAGCATACCGCCGCAAGCACCGGCGGCGAGCGCTGGCCATCCCCGCCCGGGCACCGCCGCCCCGCAGCCGCGGGCACCGGAGCGCGGGATGCGGCCCGGGGAGCGCCCCCGCCCCGCCCCGCCCCGCCCGCTTCCTCCGCCGCGCCGCGTCCTCCGCCCGAGCCCCGCTCGCCACCGGGGTT
>VWZF01003842.1:3923550-4178921 GCA_013396755.1 Sclerurus mexicanus
GAGGCGGCGGAGGCAGCGCTGGAGTTGCTGCCGGTCCGCCCCCAGCCGGCGGCCGTCGCCCTGAGAGCTCTGACACGTGCCTGTCTCATCCTCCGAACTTGGCTCGGGTGGCGCCGCCGCCGCTTCCTCGGGCGCGCTGTTTGGTTCGCGTAAAGGGTTTTGGTCGTGGTAAAGATAAAGGCGCAGACTGGTCATAATAGGAGTGGTTATTTCCCGTGTCATCGACTGTTTTCGTACCTGGGGCCTCGTCCCCGAAGTGTGGTATATAGCGTGGCAGAGAGCACTTTGATCCCAGCTATGGCACCTGGGCTCTGCCGGCTCTGATTGTCTCTGACTAGTCAAAGGAAGTGTCCAAATTCCGACGAAAGCCTGTAGGTGGTTTGTGGGTGTCACTCCAGTTGACACAAAAAGTTGTGTTCTGGGCAGAGTGCCCAGAACGCGACCTGTTGTGAAGTTATTGAATTAAAGGTATAGTTGTAATATAGGACACGTGATTGCAAAAAACCTAACCAACCAAACAAACAAAAACCCAAAAGACAATGGACATATTTTTAAATATCTAGTTGATACTTGATTCTTAGCAAACATTGTGCATTTCCTTCTTGAAATAGCGTCAGTTCTTTACTGACGATATATTTTATTTGTTCCACAAGATAGAAGTTTGAAGAATGATATCTGTTTACTTCTCCTGTAGATGAAGTGGGCATGGTAATGCTGCTTGATGCTTGCAGGTAGAACAGTTAAAATGACAAATATTAGGGCCATTTAACTGTGTGTAAGACAGTTGGATAATGATTGGATACGTGTATTCTGGTCATACAACTTATTTTCATTTTATCTTTATCTGACTGGATCCCCTTACACTGGATCCCTTGTGTTTAAATAATTTCAGAACCCAAACCTCTGGTGAGCTGTTTCCCTTTACATTCTTGGAAGCAAGGACTTCCTTTTCATGCAATGCCAAGATAGGTTTGATTTCATATATCCAGCGGTTCCTTTTAGTAGAAATCAATAGGATGTTGCACAAACATAACCCCAATTCATGGTGATATAACCTAAATTCCATTATATTTCTCAGAGAGCATCTTTATTTCTCAGTGATATACAATTTTTGACTCCTTTGAGCTGTACAGCATTTCTCACATGATCAGTGTTAGGAATTTACTGTAGGACAAACAGATCACCATTATTTTCAAAGTGGTTAAATCCAATTCTTTACCTATTTTTCTTATACAGCTTGTCATTTTTCTCCTCATTGGTTTGGCTCCTGTCATCTGGATTCTGAAATTTGAAGTGGCATGCCTTGAGCATTATTTGATGGTTTTAAAATACAGCATTTGTAAACTGCCTGCAATGCTTGACTTTTTCTGGGCCCAGACTGACACATAGAAACAGGTTATCACCACCCATGCTGGACACGAGAAGAATCATTTTACAGCCTTACTCAGTTTGAGGGGAGAGCGTATAAGTTCTCAAAGAGTGATTGATTATGTCAGTGCAGTGTCCTTTGTTGCAAAGGGAAATCCCACAGAAGATAGGCAACCCAAGTGTTCAGTAAGCTGAGTCTGGTGGCCAGGGGGCAGAAAGCTGGACCGAAAAATCTGATTAAGACCTAACTGATCTTAGAACCCAACAGAGTGGCTTTGATAAAGTAACAAAGGTTCTATAATGTGGCTTTTCCTGAACAGTGTAGACCTTGTATAATGAAAGTGTGTAATGCTGTGTATAGTACTGAGCTAAGAGAGTGGTATTTTTACAGCTGGGGTTCTTAGGTTACTGTATTCACTTTCACAAAATTGAGACCATTCCAAAAACCTTAAAAACTTTAGGAGATAACATTTCTAATAAGAAGTTATTCTCAAGGGAGTAGAAATATTTTCTAAAGGAGAAAAAGTGGCATGCTGTTGTATTCACATTAATAACTAAAAATTTACAGGCATAACGTTAATGTACGATGGGCCTTCTACTATGTCATTGCCAGGAGCAGGACGTGATGCCTTCCTGTTACTTTCCAATTCCAACAGCATTAAATGGAAAAGGCAATTTAGAGCATGCTTCTTTTTTTCTAGAATTTGTCTGGTTCCCCAGAGAAGTATTAACTTATTTTTTTATATTAAGTTTTCTGCCTCTTCTGTACAGAGCACTGGCTCGCTGTTGGGCCGAGACAGTGTAAGAGAAGGAGCAAAGGAGAGGCAGACCATCCCTTTTGGGTACAGTCCCTGTCACAGACATCTTTTAAATCCACCCTAAGAAATTGTGGAAATTATGTTCTGTATTCCGTTGCATTACTGAGTGCAGTGTCCTTTGTAATTTCAGAGAATGAAGGTACAAACTGTAAGAGGAACAAATGAAAATATAGGACTTCTACAAATAAACTTTCATTTTGTGGCTGTGTTATGTGACTCCAAAAATAAAATAGGAGAGATGTGACGGCAAAGCCATCTTAGGAAAAATGAGCATGTGGCCTGGTTACCATCTCTCCAAGTTAGCCGTGGCACTGAAGCAGCCAAGAATTACATTCTAAATGGTAATCTGTAATTGTAATTTTTTTGGCTTAGGCTTTTTGCTTTTATTTGGCAGTTGTTTCTAAGTATTCTTCTGAACATACAGTGTTCATTTAAGGGTGGTGAATTTACCAGAGGGAACTGGGAATTGCTTGGGAGTCTTTCACCTGGGAGGGTTTCTAGACCTTAGGCAAATGCTTTATGCTCTGCAGAAAGTGCAGGTTTAGGAACTCATGACAATGAATGCTGCAGCTCCAGAGAAAACTTCCCTCGTAAAGATGGTAATTTGGTAAGCAGTGTTGAAAACCACCTATTGCTCATAATGCAAATCAACTCCTAAGAAATCAAATTAAAAGGGTTCATTGCTCATTACTTTGAAACAGCTGAGCATTACACAAATATTGGGACTTTTTTGAGGCCTAGCTAATGAACAGCCTGGTGTCCCTCTTTGTTGCATGTAAAATCCTAGCAGCACAGGTAGTAATTGATAGGATACTTTTAATCTCAAAACTGTCGCATAGTGTGTTACTAACATGGGAGCATACCTCTGTTTGGCAAGCAATAAAGAAAAGTAGCTGCATGACAGAATGGTAAAGATGGCAAAAACAACAACCCAAAAACCCACTTATAAGCAAATCCTCAGTTTCAGTATTTTTTAGCAGTTACTTGGCTGAAATACTATCCCGGAAGTGGTATATAATGTACTATTTTAGATTTTTAACTGTCAATAGAAGAAAATTAAAATTTGTTATATTTTTGCACAGGAAAGTTTTCTTTAAATGGACATAATCTTTCTATTTTCTCTAACTTGTCTAATTTTTTGTCTATTTTGTCAGTTACTGTTTCATGTAAATTTTACATTTTTCTGAGACCTAAAAATTGGTGTTATTCCTTCTCTGACTTTCTAAGGCCATTTTCTGATTGGGAACCATGAGATATCAGAAAGTTACAGTGTTTGTTGAATTTATAGCCAGTAATTTCATGTTCCTGTAAACATTATTAGCACTGTTAGCTTTAGATGACAGACTTGTGGAAACTTTTTCATGCAGTTGTAGTTTGTTTTCTTCAGTTTACATTGCTTAATGCTTCTACCAGATGGAATTATTTTCCATGTCTTTCAGGCAATTCTGATGTTTTGGATGGTTGATTCCTTTGCTAAACTCTCCATTAGCTCCCAGAGTGTTTTCTATGGCATTTCCGAGTTCATGAATGAGGTAGCTTTGGTGCTTTCATTTAAAGGAGTACTCTTTATAAGCAGTCTTGTGCAGTGTCTTAAAAAACATCTCTTGTTCAGGCAATGCTAACCCAGTTCAATGCCTTCACTGTTTTTTCACTTCAGTGGCAAATTGTTCTTACACTGATTTTATTTTAATTTCTTAAAAATTGTTTTCCTTTCCCCCAAAGCTGATTGCTATGAAAATACAGCTACCTCTTCATGTTGTATTTTACTTCGGAGTTTCCTGGCATCTATTATTTTTCTTTTTTTTTGATAAGTTGAATGGATATTTAATGTGCCTCCAATGTAAAAAATTGTTGTTCAGCAGTAGTATTGGCATTCCCATATTGAAGAAAAAAATCTACCTTTTATACTTGTGCAAAGATTCTTCTATGGAAGAAGCATACCTATATTATATTTTCAGGGAGCAATACTTAGATTTTATAGTTGCAATAAGTACAGAAAATATGGTAGTTATGCTGCTTCAGGGCAGAGAAGTATCTTTATTCATCATGTAGAATATCTGTGTCGTGATTTTTGAGCATTAATTAGTTTTTCAGTCATGGCTCTGTTGGTTTTGTCTAAAGCATTATGCTTAACTGAATTTTAGCCAGCATTGCATTCAAGTTGAGGTTAATTGAGGGGTAGGAATGTCTTTGTACCTAGAATGGTATGGTCTTGGTCCTAAATCGGGATTGTTGGTTGCTTCTGTCTCTGAAATAATAAGCAGTAATATATTTGTTTCTTTTAGACATTTGCTCACCTATGTATTGCTAAGGTGTTAGATAAATTGTCTGCCTGTCCCTTGGGGCAACTACTGTCTGGGAGTCATATATGATGGTTGACAGCTTGACAGCATTTTTGTGGAGCAATTGCTTTTTCTTTTTTTTTTTGATGTATTTGGTTTGATCCCTCAGGTTTGGGTGCTAGCTTGCCATTTCTGATAATTGTCTCAGATCCTTTAAACACTGAAAATCAAAGAGCTTTGTAGTAAATAAATTTTATTTTTTGAAGTTTTAATCCACAGGAGTCCAATTTCAATTATATTCTCAGCTGTTCCTGTAGAAAATAGCACATCAGTGATGTTTTATCATGGAACAGGAATACATGTTTGGGTTTGATTTGTAGATTCTTTTTAAGATGTAGAAAAGAAAGATGCTGATGGATTTTGATATGCAAATCATAGGACTGCATATGAGCAGTTTTCTGCAGTATGTTTTTTCTGAGGTCCTCCTTCTATGAAATATACTATTGTAGGAGTAGCCTAACTGGAAAAGTTGAGTTGAATGTGGGAGCATGTAAAAATCAATGACTTCTGAATTAATTAAAAAATTATCATGTTGTCATTAAGCAAAGGTTCTTTCATGTCCAATAGTTTGCATCTGCAGAGGATTTTTCAATTTCTTTCATATTTAAAAATAATATTTTTACATTGGGAGAAACAAGAAATATAACCTTTCTACTCAGCGATGCATCACTTACTTTGGAAAAAAACTGCTGTAATGTACTTATTCCCTTTTATATGTCCAGTTCAAGTCTTCTTTGTTGAATGTAAAGACAGACCATCACGAACAACTATCTCCCAGTTACTCAGCAGCAAGTGTTTCGCTTATGGCAGCAATATTTAAAATTTTGAAACAGGCAAGCTTGTAAGAAGTTTAAGCAAATATTTGATGAAGCCTTCAAGAATGTGGTGACATTATTTCAGAGGCAGGAAAGTATAGTCAAAAAAACCCAGACATCAGTGTGCTGTGGATAATGATCTTCATGTGTTTCACTACAACTAACTGCCCTGTATACTTTTTGGGAGAAGAGGATAGAGTGTAAGAACATCTATGTTATCTTTGTGGATAAAGTAGTACCTTGGACTTCAGAAGCTCTGTTAGTACAAAGAGAGAAAAGTTTGGGGATAACCAGTATACATGGGCTTGTTTAGTTTTGGTTTGATTTGTTTTGTTGTTTCTCACCGGCTGTGGAGCAAATATTGATAACTTGGGTTCTCTGACAGACATCTACAGTGAACAGGGAAATGAATTGCTATCAGATGACCCACCACATAGTAATTTAAATGACATTGAACACTGCTTGGCAATAACTAGTTGCAACACAGTTTGCTAAATATCTAAGATATTGCATCAGTGAGATACTTCTGGCATTTCTCAATTAGCTCTCCCGCCCTCATAGTATCCTGGAATGCTCAAGAAAGGATGAATAGCATAAGTATGCCAAAAGAGAAATATTTGACCTAAACCCCTATTTTTTGAGTCATTGCCTTGTGAATTGTATTTGGATTTGTTATATTAAATTGTGACTGTTTGAATTGTGCTTTATATGTCTTGTTTTACATTAAATTTGTTAAAGGGTGGAGTACCCAAAAATCAAAAGAGGTGATGTCAGCCATATCAGCTGAATCAAATAAAAAATTTTAAAAAAGGAATATAAGAAAAAAAGATACTGAACATTAGAAAAGACCACTACTGTATCACCCATTAGTAAGTCAGTTCTTGAAAATGTTTGTATTTATCTGGAATGAGGTTTTCTGTTATGTTTGTTGGTGTTTTTTCTAGACTAGTGAGTGTTGTTATTTATTTTTCCCACTTGTTCAGAAGTCAGAGGTCTTTATTAAGTAACTGTTTTTTGTTTCCTCAGTTTGCTGATTTATTAGTTCATTTACTCAGCTATTTGTTTCGTTGTGTGATAGATTGCTTTATAATGTGTGGTGGCATTATTAGAATGCAAAAATACTGTTCTTAGTTACTAATCCTGTACATTGTATAAAATGTAGCATGAGCTTTAGGTTCATTGAAAAGTATGGAAAACATGTATACTAGGAAATATTTTAGGGTCAGGTATATTATTACCTGTGCTGCTGCAGAGTCCTAATATATTGAGGGGCTAAGATGCTATTTATAGCTGCTTCATTGAAAATTTCGTGAATATTTAGTGAGTATTTTGCTTTGTCTGTTTGCATTAGGTAATTGCTTCCAGTGTCAGAGTTTAGGTTATGTAGTCGTGCTAGACACATGCTGAATGCTTTTAGTTCTCCCATGGTTTTTCCAATTTAAAATATCAGTCAGTAAATACTTTTATGTTGTTTATTGTGACTAATGATGTAACTGGTTGTGCTTTTTCAGAACGTGCTAATGAAAGCATCCATCAACTGAAATATACCTTGGCAAAAGGTGAGGATGATGCTGGATCTGACCAGTCATCTGTGCGTGAGAGCAGTGATGATGTGGACAGGGAAACTGATGACTGTGGGAATGCAGCCGGGCAGGAACCGCAGCATAGTCATGCAGGTAAAATTACTTTGAAAGCAAATGGTTTAATCATTGTTAGAAATTAAACTAATTTCTATGAAAAAAAATATTTTTTTTTGTCTCTTTCTAGTTAATCAACTTAAAATTTTGCTGCAACATCAAGAGAAAATGGAAAGTGAAGTCTCTTCATCAAGAAGGAAGCCGTCATTCTGTGTATTTTTCTTCTGTTTTCCTTTATGTTGTTTGAATGAATTGGATGCATATTGGGAACAGTTTTATAGTATATAGGGAGAAAAAGAAGTGTTGAATCATTTTTATATTAAATACAGGAGATCCCTGATGCTAGTACTTGGTATGCTTGTGACCATAGCAGAAGAAAAAGGAATCTATAACACAGGATTAGGCTTTTCTCTTCTTTTGTTGATCATGCAGTGTGGGTCATTGATCCTTTCTGTTTTGAAAACAGTTGGGATAGACAATGTGGAAAAATTTCTGTAAAAGCAGCCTCTGTTTTCTTTTGACTGTACCTTAAGGATTCTCAGTGGCCTTCTTATGCTGTAACTATGTTTTTTCTTTAAAGGATTAGAAATGTTTGTGTAAGAACAGGTTTTGTAGTTCTCTACCAAAATGCAGTGTATCTGTCTAATTTTGTTTATACCCTTACAAGGACTTCTCAGATTCTGGATTTTTGCAGCAGAACTGTACGAAAGTACGTGGAGTACACAATTCAGTTACAGAGCAGCTGCTGGTTAATAATACCTCTAAGGGGAAATAATCCAAAGACACTGTTATGGTTTTATCTTTTGACAGCCTTCACTGACTACTTTTGGTTTATACTAAGCAAGACAAGAAGCTCTTTGCTGTCAAAGTTGAGGTAACAGCAGAGTAATCTAAACCCTATATTCCTGCTGTATTGCTTTCAGCCTGTGTAATGAGCCTAGCTCTACTGTCCTGACATCGAGAAATTCTATTTAAAGTTAACTTTTCTGAGTGTTCTGAAATTCATGAGTTTAATATGGTTGTCCTATCAGGTGTTTTGCCTCATAATGGTGGAGGAAAAAGTTAGTGTTTTGTAGCTCAAGGGAACAATGCATCACTGGTTGACCTTGGCATGAAATGAATCAGTATCCGCTTGTATTTAGCCTTGGAGGGAAGGGAAACCATCTTTTATTCCATCATTGATGAAGTTTTCTACTTATATTGGGAAGTTTTAGTGAGTGGAAAATTCAGAAAATGGAATACATTTTTAAAGAAACATGGGATGGTGCTTTCAGGGAGTGGATTAAAGGATGGAGGAATAAGCAGAGAAAAATGGGAATTTACTGTATTGGTAGAGCATTGTCCCATTTCTTCCTCTTGAAGTTTCCATTGAGGGGCATTCTGTGAAGTGGTATCCTTATTCTCCTTTGCAGCTGTCCTCCACCTGCTTGCTAACTAGGATGTGAAGGTGTTCTGAAGACAGACCAAGCGTAATGCTCAAAAAAATGTGAAAGTGCAAAAGTGTGCATGCTACAAAAAAAGCCCAAACCCTTATAAAATATGAGCTTGTCTGGTGGTTTACTGGACACTGCTTCTTGTATAAGAAGAACCTGATTCCCCACGGGTCAAGGAAAGCAAATTTAGATTATGAATAACCTTAACCTTTTGCTTTGAGTTATGCAGGAACACCTGATGGCTACTGAATACTGTATGACTGCATGATCTATAGCTCAATATACTATTTCACCGAAAGTATACTGTTTAGTAACCTTTATCACACTTCATACATATAAATAACATTGTCTTAACAAAATTCCCTTTTTTAGTCACTGTTGCAATAGACATCAAATGAGTACATTTTTTTTGTTGATTACACCCAAATGGTTAAGTGGAAATTCTCCTTTTGCTCTACACTTCATCACCTGAGGTCAAGGCCCAGCAAGATTGCTTTATACAACAAATGCAGTTCTGCAAGCAGGGTTTTGGCTAACCTACCTGCACGCAGCCTCCTGTTCCTGACACTGTTATTATAGCTGGAGTTTCTGTCATGGATTCCCGTTATTTCTTGCCAGTTATTAGCAGAGTTTCTCTAATTCTGCGGGTTAGAGATTTGAATTTTGAGGTATTCAGGAAAAGTACAAAGTGGACCAAATGGTTTGTGATGCTGGCAAAACTGTTTTTCACGGTGTAGAAGGCTGGCTTTTTAAACTACCAAGCGCTTTACAAATCTTTTTCAGTATTAAGTATGCAAATGTGAACAGCATTTCTGAGACTCAGGGATAAATGTTTGGTAATTCATAGTGATCAGATGTGTCTTTCATTTCTGATTTTCATGTTTGGCCTAATTTAAATACATGCCTCCCCTGACTTTTGTCCTCTCACCCCGTTGCACGTTACATTATCGTAACATTAATTAGGAAGTCCAAAATTAATAATAAATTTATAACAACTATGTTATAAAAAATGTGAAAAAAACCCCTCACAAAGAGGTCCTCTGTTCTTTTTATGTTGGAAAAATATACTATATGTTATTTTCTTTTTAGTGAAACCATTCCTTACCACTATTGTTTACATTACACTGATGTATTTCAGGTTAAATATTAGCACTGTTTTTCAGTGAGAAATAATTTGAATAGAAATGGCATTTTTACACATTTTTTAACAGTGTTGTGGTGCAATCTTTTCAAGGAGGCAGCTGAAAGTGTCAGCTGCAAGGTGTTCATTACACTTTCAGAGAAGAGGGAAGGATGAATAGAAGCCAGAGAAACAGAAAAATGAGTTAAAAATATTATCAAGGCTATATTATATATACTCTTAAAAGTGTGGTTCTTTTTTTTTTAAATTTACAGAGTAGTTAATATTAACAGACTTTAAATCAAGGTGAATTCTGAGTCATTGAAACATGGGACTTATGTGCACTGAGTCAGGTGGAATGTGTTGCAAATTTGAAGATCCTTCTCTAAATGTCTTTCCAAATGGTTCTGGATATCCTCCATTTGTCTCTGCAGTCATAATTTCAGATACCTCAAGAGTTCTCCCTTTAATGTGGCCAATACTTATATTGGGTATAATTTGACAGTAAGTTTTTTGTTGCTAGAAACTTTCACCTCTCCCTGATTAGAAGATTATATCTTTAGCTTTAAAGACTGGACAGGGCATCTTAATGTGTTGTTGACAGAACCTATAAATAAAATAACTAGTAGATGTAATAGCTAACTATTAGTAGCTTGGTTTGGGTTAGAGGGTTTTGTTTGTGTGTTTGTTTTGCTTTTTGTTTACTTTTGGCTTGGTTTTTTTGAATGTTTCAAAAATAATATTTAAAAACAAGGGTGTAGGTTTCTGAATCTTTTAGAAGTCCAACTATTCAGTAAGTTCCTGAAAATGAGTTCTATGATGTCCAAGTCTTTATATTTGAGAAGCGTATCGTGGAATATTTTTGCACAAAAAGGTGTGTTTCTGACCCAGGATCACAGATGTTAGAATTTTATCAGTTTCAGACTAGGTAGGGATCGGTATAAAGATGCTTGTTTTCATCCAGAATTGTGAACTAATGCTGGAGATGTACCTGTTGTTCCTTAGAGATGATTCCATTAACAGCTCTGTGTGCATTTTGAATCTATACTAGAAAAGTGTACATTGTATTCTGTATGCAAGCAGCATCTCATTGCAATAAATGGAAAACCAGAAGATAACACATACTATTCTTTATTTCCTTCAGAAACCCCCAGAAGCTGTACCTGGAGATTTACCAGCCCTTTCTGATCTCGTTCCTATAATCAATGATCAGTCACAGTATATTAACCATTTGGAAGCAGAAGTGAAGTTTTGCAAGGTATCAGACAATATATTTGACCTACTAAAACCATGGTCTCCCAAATATGAAGAATTGCTCTGAAAGCAGCTTACTCTTAGACTTGAGATTGATTTTTGTAGTGACCAAAACTGAGCCAAATGCAGTTCAGTAGATTCCTTACCATGCATCTTAGTGCCTGGTGTTTAAGGGTCTTTGAGGCATTTTAATGTCCTATTACAAATACAATTTTTTTTTTTTTTATGCAGTTACATGGGAATTCAAGCCTCAAAAATACAAAATGTCTTTTGAGTATTCGTACTTTCTTTAAAAGGGTTGAAGTAGTTGAGAGTGTTAAACTAGACTTTTGGTCTCAAGGTGTGTTCCAATGTTGACAGCTGTCTCAAGGAGCCTTTTACATGCAGTTCCTTTATACTATAGGAGGAGTTGTCTGGGATGAAAGATCGAGTACAAGCAGTTGTACTTGAAAATGAGGAGCTCCATCAGAAACTGAAATTCCTAACTGCAGAATACACATTGAGAGAACAAACTCTTCTAGATGCCTCGGTAGGTTTTTATTTTTTGTCGTTTTAATCAGTGTTCAGGGACCTGACCTGATTCTTTTTATGAAAGGCTACACAAATGGTTATCCACAAACTGAATTTTAGTCAAAATTTAATGAAAATTTGTAAACATAGATTTCCTTGGGTAACATCATTATCATAGGTTGCTAACCTAATTAACTAGTTATTAGTTCTTGTATTCTACTGACATTTATAAGAGTCAATACTTATATAAGTAACATTTGTTTAAAAAAACAGCCTACATAAATGTAACTGAAGCATTAATATTTTTGTTCTAGGCAAACAGTCAGAACTCCCGGCCTCTAGGTGATAATGACTGTAGCACACCTCAGCCTGTCACCTCATCACAAGCACATAACAAAGATCAGGCTTCTCTTACAGCAGCTGCTACAGACCTACTAAAATGGCCTTTAGAACTGGTTGGTATAAACTTTCTTCTCAGAGTCCTACTTTTGCAAAAACCTTCAGTCCTTTGTTGTTACTGCAGTTCTGTTTTTGTAACAGACACAGGAGGAGTTTTCCTTGACTGAACCTTAATCTGAGCTCAAATTTTATTCTCTTAAACCTCATCTTCTCATTATGCCCTAAGTAATATTATTGTGCAGTTAGATACAGATGGCAGTTTGTACCTGCAGATGTTGACTTGCCAGAGACACATCTTAGCAGTAATACAGTGCCCAAGCAGGTGGGAACTAGCAGATGTAATTTATTTAGCCCTCTACACAAACTCTTTTGTAGTGAGTTGTTCTGCTCCTGGAGCAGCACAGGCTCAGTAAGGTACAAAAATAGCTTTGTGCAGCCTGCTTTCTGTAGCTTACACACTTTGTGCTTTCAGACGTACAGAGGAGTCCTAGTGATTTAGAGATGATGTCTCTATCCTGTATTTTTAGTTTGGAAAGATACTAATTTTTTTTTGAAGTAGTGGGGTAGCATTGTTATCTTTTGGGAAAAAAGCTTGGTTAACTGAAAAGTTCTTTTATTTTTTTATCCATGTGCATATGTGTACCGTGAAATGTATAGGATACTGTAATTCTTCAATTATATGTGTTTATTAATTTTTTTTACTGAGAAGTATAGTTTTGTTATTTTTGTGCTGTTGTTTTAAAGATGGAAACCTCAGTGATCCCTAATGCCTGAAGTTGTTTGAAAGCTAAGTTTTACAGTAATTACACGTTTCTTCATCTGCCACATTGTTCATCGTGCCACAAGTCATGTTGATCATGAGTTCTTTCTAAGTGTCATGGTCAGCTGAATTTGTAGTTCTTTATCTGGTTCATTATCACCATTGCATTTAACATGAGCTTGGTTGATTCATATACCCAGTTCTTCACCAGGTAATAAAATACTCACTGTATTATACACTGTATTATAAATAAATAGCCTGTCTACTTGCAGTTCTACAGAATTCCTCTTTAATATCTGCTGATTTGTGGGGGAGCAAGAGCAAACTCTAGACATGATCATCAATTTATGTAGATCATCATAGAGGCCTGCTGTTGGAACTGAAACAATTTACCATATGACATTCTGGCAAGATGTATAGAAATAAGAAAATAGGAGAGTTGTTCATTTTGTAGACTTCTGGAAGTGTGAAATGTTTAGGTTTTTCTGCCACTAGTGCTTCAATAGGTTTATTTCCTCAGGGGAAAGAATGAATTTGGCTAAAGTCTAGTTTTATTTGTAAAGACTCTTATGAAAAAACCAAAAGACACTTCTTTTCTCCCATCTTTTCTAAAGGAGAATCTAAAACTTCTTTATCAAGAAAAAGTCAATATCCTTGATGCTCAAGTACAGTCTCTAAGGTAAAGTGAAATGTTTCTTTTTTCCTTAAAATGATTGTTAACAAATTATCACTGCATAACAACATGAGCCACTCTTGATCTGTACTTAATGTAGAGAATGCCTGAACGTCTTAATGTTGTGTTTTCTGACAAGTGTACCTGAAAGCTGGTTTTGCAGGAAGTTTTCTCAATATAACTGTATCAAAATTGAATGTACTGCTACTTTATAGTAACAGCAGCAATATAAAATGCCTTTATCCTTTTTACCCTCTTTCATCAGAGGAACTTCATGTCTGCTAAGGTACACCAATCAAAGGAAAAAAGAGCAGTTAAAATTGTACTTTGTGTAAGGCCTTCCATAATTAGCTTTCGTCTACTAATACTTTATATTGCAAATTTTAGAGATCTTAAGCATCAAACTAGTTTAGGCCACATAATGATTTTGGAGCAGGAAAATAAAATTTTGAAGCTTGCAGGCAGTGTTTCAGATTGTGTAACCTGCATATCTTTAAACACAAAAGTATTTGAAAATAAGACCTCATGTACTCCTCAAAATAGTCAAGGTTTGAATAGGTAGCAAACTGTGAAAAAACAGAGTAAGGGATATGGTTTTCAGAACTGGACTTGCCCTTGTACGCCTGCAGTAATGATACTTAGCTGAATCTGTTTAATTATGCTTTTCCCTAAATAAGTTGTGGTTTCATATATCTGAAAACTCTAGGCTTTTGTCTGGGTGTAAAAAAACATGCAAAACCAGTTGATTAGTGAATGTAAAGGAGGATCTTAAATTTCAGCTGTTTTCATTTTATTTCTCCACTTGGCTTAAAGTATTATATATACTCAGAAATAATTATTGGAGGCTAAAGTAGTCTGAAAATTTCCACAAATATATTATTCATCCTCTTGATTTCTCCTGAGAGGCATGATCTTTCAAACTGTAAGTTTGAAGTGAGAAATTATATCACTTTCAGTGGGACTGTCTTTAACTTCATGCATGAATTTACACAGGACTTGCTGATTTCTGTCCAAGGTTTTCCAACAATGGGTCTGTTGTACCATGGCTGTCTAAGGATATATGCAGAGCAAATTCTGTTCAGGTTATAATGGATTATATTTAATAGACCAGCTACTAAAATTGGAAAAAGTGCACAGAAGATTTTCCAGATGGAAATAAGCATGCATGCAGTGTATATATCATGTGCACAGTAAATCCGATGCAACCAGAATGTGTCAGACTTCCTGTGTGTGTGCTGCCCAGATGGCCTGCATAACAAACCAAAAGCTTTGGATTCATTGCACAATTTGTCAAATTGATCTATATGTGCACAGTATGCGTTTGTCTGGAACTTCCTGATGTTAGCATTCCTACTGCTTGCGATCTCCCCAGCCTGACACATGCTTGCAAATTCTGGAGAAAATTCTTCAGAGCACCTGGTACAAATTTTGGAGACAAGTAAAAAACTTGGCATGTTTTACTGTACATGTGTTTGACCTCGAGGTTGTGTTTGTCTCTGGATCAGAGTGACTGTGCTGGATAGATCTGGATTCTTGTCTAGAGAGTAGAGAATAAGTATGAGGTTAGTCATATTATTAATACAAACAACTGAAAATTGTTAGAGTATTGAAATATTTATGCAGCTGATAGTGTTTTTTGCTAGTGATTCTTACATTCTGTTCAGTTAATATATAAGCCTACAAGTTTTTTTATCTAATAATTTTTTATTTAACTTCACTATTTTGTGATACCACAGGGGCAGGAGAAAATTAGCATAATATTATTTTGTCTGCTAATAATTCTAATTGGGCAGTTCAACTGTTATTTCTCTGTAAAAGTCTTTCTTGGCCTACTGAAATGTGTAAAATAATGTTAACTACAGAGATTCTTACAGTTATTTTTAGTATATTGAATGCGAACATAGCTTACAGAAATGTTTGATTTTGTATTTTTTTTTATTTCTTCTTTCTAGAAAAGACCTTTCAGAATCTCAGAAGACATGCAAAGATTTGGAAGGAAGGCTGAAACACCAGAAGTCACTCGTTGCAGCCACAAATGCTAGCCGGGTTGGTGGTCTGTGTCTGAAATGTGCACAAAACGAGGCAGTTCTTGCACAGACTCATTGTAATGTTCACGTGCAGACCATCGAAAGGCTAACAAAGTAGGTTTGGGGGGGTACGTACTTTCTTATTGAAAGTATGATTGCTTACATTAAACCATTTCAGTCTCAATATGTTGGGTTGCATTCATAGAGATATGTGCACTTATGGATCAATATACTCCCAAGCTGAAGTCATAATGCTAAAATCAATGAATGGAGATCCCGACCGCTTTGAAATCCACAATACTGCTTATTTCAGCTGGGAAAGAATGCCAGTCACTATCATGTCATGGTACCCTGGGCTGTCCAGAGAATGAGCCTATTTGTAGTCTGCTTCCTACGCTTTTTGTACAAACAAGTCCTTCACTCTGTCAGCACAAATATTGTGAAAGTCCATGTATTTTGATTGATTATTTCCTGCAAAAGTTCCTCATCCTTCTGTAGTTGGAACTTTTTCTGGCTCCACTTTTATTTCCTTGCATTTGGGGTACTTTTCAGATACGTCAGCAGTAGGTCAGGTGGTTGGGGTAAGGGTGCATTACCTACGAAAAACGTGTAGTAGTTTCTCCGTGGCTACAATAAGTCAGGGAAAATAAGTTCCATTGTATGAAAATAAATGAAATGGTTTGCTGCAACCTTTTTAATTCTAGCTTTTATTTAAATAATTTTTTTAAAACAGCTCTACAGGCTGAATATATGTAATTCAGAAATCCCAACAGCACTGTTTTTTTTGTTTTTTTAAGGAATTCTGCTAGTCAGCCATCTTCAAAAATACTTTCCCTTTCTACTTGCTAGTAATAATGATAGGATACTGCAACATTCTTGAACTTTGTTAAACAGCCATCTGTTTGTTGTCAGGTATCTGAAGCTTCTTAGGATTTCTGAAGTTTTAGAATGAGCCTGCTGGAGATGGAGTAGTGGTTCAATTAGAAGCAAGGAAACTGAAGGGACATAGTACATAGTATGTATAGTCTGTCTAGGTGGTATTATCCCTATGCGTTAGATGGCTATTGCCAGGATTTAAGATTTTTTTTTCTGTTAAGTCCAAGAATTTTCTGGGAATGCTCTGTTGCTGGAAAGTCATGTTTCAAAATCTACAGTTGTAAGAAAAGTAATTATTTGTCCAAGATGTTGAAAAATATGAACAAACTATAAATTGGTACATTCTTATCCTCTTGTCTTATAGGGCATTTTGAAATAAAAGGTTTGAGCTGACCTGTTTATCTATCTTAAACCATTATTTCATTTCAAGGTTTAACAAAATCTAAAAGCTACAACTACACATTGTGATTTATTTTTTTAATAAAAACAAAGGTATTTCAGTAGGGATTTTCAAAGGAACTTTGTCCAATTTTTATTGAGATGAAATTTCAAAATATGACTGTTAGTTCTCTGACAAAAAAAAAAAAACAAGAAAGAAACCAAACCCAAACACAACAGTTTTCAGCCAGAATCCCGAGCTGCACCTCAACCACAGACAATGAAACTCTTAATGTAAAAACTTCTAACATACCAAAACAATGAAAAGGTGAAGTTATGTGTTACAGTTTTGCCAACTCCGTTTCACTGTTTAGTATAAATATTAGTTTCTTAGTTAACAAAAGTTTGGAGAAGATGTAGAATCAAGGTGGCTTATTGATTAGTTTAGTTCCAGTTTGCAGGAAAGAGATACGGATTTTCATTTTACGTATTTAGTGATCTGAATTACTTGTTGAACCTAATCCTTGTTTTTGTTATTCTTTCCCCCTTTTTACTTTATATTGCTTAAATCTGCTTTTTCAGAAACACACTTTTTGTTTGTTTGTTTTATGTTTGCTTGTTTGTTTTCTGGAGTTTTTTGTTTTTTAGCATGGATCACCGTTTTGTAATGCCAACAGAATGTGCTCAACTTCAGTACATTGATGACTTGAGACCTGCTCTCATTACTGGCATTTTCTCTAATGGTCCATTCTTCTGAAGTGAAGGACTGGTCATCACGCAAGTGATATTTTCAGTAGCTAGCAGCATGATGTCTTTCACTCTTAACTTATGAATTTTAGTCTTGCTTCACTTACCACTGCCCCTGTGTGTTTTATCTGTTAGTATTTTATATTTGAGGTACCTCTTGTTTGGGTTTTTTGTCTCTTAAGAAAAGGTATGAAAGAAATATCTCATTTTTCTTTATATACAGAGAAAGAGATGACTTGATGGATGCACTTGTTTCACTGAGACAAAACATGAAGGAGATGCAGCAAAGGGAATCTAATGCTTGTAAGCAAGTTGAACATGCTGTGCAAATGGCAGAAGAGGCCAATTTAGAAAAAACAAAGGTAAATTCATCAAGAAATTAGAGCTTTTTACCATTCAGATCTAGTGCAAATTTTAATCAGTTTTCATGCTAATGAGAATGTAAGACCTTTGTTATATGTTGATATGGTGTAGTAGCTTTAAAATGATTGCACCATATGACAGTTTCTGAGCAGTAACATGAACTCTGTGTTCCTGAATTCTCATCAATACTGTAGGGAGCGTTACATTTTTAAATGCTGGTGTAGTTTCACAGCTAGGTGATAGAGATTGAATTGTAGAATTTTCAAAGGCATTCATGACACATAAGAGGATAATTTTCACATTTTTGACCTACTCTGGTGAGAATAGTTAAAGTGCTTACAAACAACTCCTTTTTGCCTCAGATAAGAGCAGTGCTAGAACTGATTAACTATCAGAGCTCTTTGAAGTTGAGAAGTCCTGTCTAATGCTACCTGCGGGAAGCTTTTGTTGTTATGTAAATAATAATCTTAAAACCAGTTTTGATCTAATGCTTGTGTTTGCTCTAGTTCTATACACAATCAGCCTATAGTGACCTAAATTATTTCCTTGATAGGTAGTGACATCTACTGTATTATTAGTGAATTACAATGGAAGTGAAAGGATTGTCTAATTGTTGTATTGAGCAAACTGGTATTAGTCATCCAGTCATCTGCAAGAGAAGAGTGTGTGCATGTAGGGTCTTGTGAAGTCTTGTCTGGTTTTTTTCATGCTCAAAACTTGTTTTAATATGAAGGAATAGAAAAAATTATTTACTTATGCTGCATTAATTTAGCATTTGCATGTACTGGTGTATCTCTTGATAAGTGCAAACCATCATTTTTTTTCCCAGTCCAATTCTAGTCTTCAGTGCTGTTTTTCTTGATAAGTAGCATGGAATCCAATAGAACAATCCATATAAGAAAAATGGATGGTTAACACATTAAGCTTTCAAAATCCTATGATTGCAATTTCATCACTCTGATGACAGAAAGTCCAACCTCTGGTGATTATTTACAACCACGATTTCTGTTTGTCTTTTGGTTGTCTCTGTAGTTGTTGGCTTTTTGCTCATTGCATAGAGCCAAGAAGGAGGTCCGTTAAAGTTGAATTTACATAGCTGAAGGAAAATCAGGAATGTATTTTCAGCATTAATGTCATAAAAAGAGTAATTGTTTGAATTGCTCGTTATGTAGTCAAAAAAGTGGAGCTAACAAAATACACTTTTCTTCTTGCAACTAATTTCTTCTACAGTGGCCTTGTTGTAGATGTCTACCAAACTACAGCAGTTTTATGCAGGCAATTGTTTGCTGATATTGATGATGCTTTCCTATAGAAAAGGATTCAATGCAACAGCAGAGGGATTCTTTCACCAAAGTAGACTGGTGATATGAAAGGGATCCTGTGGAGAGTCTCACAGGATTGACATAAAACTAATAGAAACTATTAGAGCATTCTCTGAAAAGTTATGTGTTAACTTGCTTTCCTCATGAACAGCCCAATGGCAAGAAAATTGAATGCAGGGGATTGGCTTTGAGTAGAATTAAAATGAGCAGTTTAAAAAACTTATTTTGAAAATAAAGAGTAATAAGGTAGAATTTATAAAAGGATGTTACTCTAGCTTCTTTGAAACAAGATATGCTGAATATCAGTGGCATGATGAATTGAAATCTAGTTTACTCGTGGGCTAGCAAAGCTGCCTTTAGGGTGCTTTGAATACTTGGAGTAGAGTATTTCTGATTTAAACTGATGTAACACTCAAATTCAATCAGAGATATAGCAGCAAAAATTGATAAGTATATATATATTTTCCTTAGATTTTTTAGAAGATAGTGTTTTGAGGGTGTTCTTCAACTTTTTTCTTCTTTTTTGATAGAAAACACATCTATAACCTGTATTTTAGCACCTCAAATTAATCAGTGCTCTTACAAAGTTTTTAGTAGAATTTATTTTTGACAAATGTGAAACTTAAAAAACCCCAAACTTTTAAAAATTGTATGTGGCTTTACTTACTGCTTTCAGGTTTCTTCTTAGCATTCTATGTTCAGTAATTCCCTTCAGAGGGAGAACAAGAGGAAGTACATAGATTTTATTAATTTTTCCTTATGTTTTTCCCGAGTTGTGTAGTTAGGCAGTAACCACAGTATTTGCAAGAAGTCAAATATTGGAGGCTGATTCTGCTGTTGTGCATTCAGGAATTTTAAATGCAAGGCAAATAATCATAGCTTTGGAAGAACAGCGACTTACTTGGAAAATGCTTCCATCTTTGCCATGACTCTTAAAAGCATTTAGATTGTATGTATAAGCAGTAGGGCATGTGTCTACATACAAACATATGCATCTGTTTTCATTTTGTTAGTCCTGTTCTAGAGTTAGCACAGTAGTGGCTAAACATCATAATAACTAAATAAAAAATGAAAAGATGACCTTTCGCATAGCAAATTGGTTTCTCTAAAGGCGTTAAACAAATACCATATTTGTTTAAAAATGTTAGTTTTTCTTCCATTTAAGAAGTTGGGTTTTTTTAGGCTCTAGTCCACTGTGAGCAACTGAAAAGTGAGATGGAACGGCAGAGGAATTGCCTTGAAAGGGAGTTGGCTGCCCAACTAAATAAAAGGGCTAATGAAAGAGAAGCGGTGCGGGAAGAAATGAAGAAGGAAAGAGAGAACTTAGCAGCAATGGTATGAGTTGGTTCTTCTTCTGTTTGTGTATTACAATGAGTGTATCATCCTCTTTAAACTTTGCTTTCTTGTCTTTCATTTTCAGTTTTGGATTTGAGGCCCAGAAAGTCACTTCTACTATTGCTTTAAAGCAGTGGTAGATAAGTGGTTCTTTGAGTTTGAATTAACTGGGGTTTATGCTCTGTCACTCGATGATACATATTAGGTTGTTGATGTTATGCACTTTATTTTAATTTGCAGAATATTTCCTAATACGCTTTGTCAAAGTAGGAAAGGATTAAGTAATATATGATGCAGGGTTTTCACTTAGCTCTTTTATAAAAATTCTTACTTAGCTTGCCAAGTCAAGCTTTCAGAAGTTAGCACATGTCAAATTTAGGATTCTTTGCTACTTTGATCTTACATATACGTTAATGTTACGATATCATAATTTCAGAGTGATCTTATCATATGCTTAGTTTTCCCACCTGCAGAAATGTGTTGGAATCTCTTTTCTCACTTTTACTGATGTTTATAAACTCTCTGAGACAGAATCTGTCTTATCATTTATGCCGCAACCATTGTGGTAGTCTTGATAACCTTGTTTTAGACTTCTAGATGCTGGTTCAATTTGAGTATAAAACATAAGGACTTTCTGCCCAATGGAGTCTACAGAGGGAACCTTGTGCTAACAGCAATAAGCTTGTGAGGCACTTCTGGGGTGATTGAAAAGGAAGGAAAACGTAGAGAGACATACTTAATGAATTAGTGGTTTTCATGCTTGTTTGATGTGCAGACTCGTCAGGCATTTTCTGGTGGAGGTTTGGAAACAATAGAGTGATTTTCTCTGCTGATTGTAGGCTTTTTGCATATTTTGGGATGCTTTTATTAACTGTATGTCTTATTTCTAGAATCCAGCAAGCACAAACTGAACAGGATATACTATTTAAGTGTGTCTAAAAGAAAAAAGGGGAAAGTTCTTTATTAGTGTTGTTGCTTGTAAAATTAATGGAAGGCTACTAACATAAGCAGGGAACCAAGGTGATCTGGTGGTATTTCTGGTATTATGAGATGGTGGAATAACGTGCTAAGCTGCTACAGGAAGTCAAAGCCTTTGACTCCAGTTCCAGATATAGAAACAGGAATCAAATACAGTGATAGGGACTAAGTGATATTTCAGTAAGTGAACTGATCGTCAGAAATCTGTTGACAGGGACTTACACTGGAGACAATGAGACATTATTAAGCAATTTTTTGTTTAACTCCTTGCTAGCTATCATGTTATCCCTCTTACAAAGTCAGTTGTTTAGTTGCAGAGTTGCTTTAGAGTGGAGTATTCACTCCAAAATACAGCCTATTAGACAAGCATTTCATACTTGTTTGTGGTAGAATATTTCACTCCATGTCATCACATTACTTTACATTTTATCACCCACTGAGATGTGTTTTACTGGAACTGATTCTCAGTCTAAGTAGTTGTAATCCTTTTTTAAAATCCTGCATAAACATTAAACAACATAAAGTGTCACTATGATGATGTCATACTTGATAATTAAAGATGACTTGGTAGAAGGCTATGATCTGTATTAACTTCTATGTTTCAGGATTATGAGATAGTAGAAATGGTGTACTGTGCATCAAGTAAACCTTCATATGAATATTTTATTTATGAAATTATTTGTTTGAAGGGGAGAATTGGCATGATACATAAATCAGGTGAATGTATAAGGAGTGAAAAATAGTTATGAATATATAATCCTCTAGGTCTGGCTTTGAATTTCCGTAAGTTAACCTAAAACTGTCAGACACCATTATTTCCACTTATATTAGTAAGCTTCAGGGCTAAATGACTGAAGCTTCACTGTCTGTTTTATTGTTACATTTTTTTACTATTCAGCAAAATTTCAACTGAATTATATAGAATTTTTAATATACTCTCTCTGTGGGTTTTGTACAACATCTTGCTTTGATCTATATTGCTGAAATGTTTTCTGAACTTTAAAATTAATATAAGATCTATGGTTGCAATGAGTTTTCTGTAACTGGGGGAACATGATTTTGTTTTAAACAGTCTACGTAAGGATAGATAAGAAAGTGTTAAGTAGTACTCTTACAGCTGCAAAACTATTGCAGCTGGCTGCTTCTGACACTGTCTATACTTACAAGTTCTGGAGACTAGCCCAACTGCTGAAAAGTTTCAAATAAACTACGGAGTGAGAAATTAATTAAAACTTGCGGACCTAATGTTAAAATAACTTAGTTATATTCCCTTATATTGTTAACAATACATGATATACTGTTATTGTACATGCTTTTTATTTATAGGATTTTTAATGCTATGTATTTTGTCTATGTACAGTTGCTTTTGAGGAGAGCGTCCCACAAGATTTACATTTATGGTTGGTCACATTGTGTCATTACAGTGTTCTTGGACGTTTTGCAGGTGACAGCCTTGTCTGAGGATGTGGCTGTTTTGGAGGCTCAAGTAAAGAAAATTACAAGTGAAAAGAACTCACTAGTTAACCAGTTAGAAGAATCACAGCATCAGCTTGCATCTCATGAAATGGAGATGAATAAAGTAAGCACATTTATAAATGAATATTGAGTTTGGTTTTCCTTATCATTGTGACCTGAAAGATGAGAATTGTTTCTTTCTCCATTTTCCTTTGTTTTGGTAAAGAACGTATGATAAATGTAGACTTCATCTGCATATCGCAGAGGCACAGTTATAGGAGTAAAAAGATAACTTTTTCAGGCTGCCTAGTCACCTTGTCATATAAAGGCTAACTTTTCTACTTTGCAGCCTATGCAGCTCACTATTTAATACTATTTAAAACTCCTTAAAATTCAGTGAAAATTACATTTGGTCTGAATGAGACAACATAGTTTTCAACAGTGTCCTTAATTGCCACCTCTGGGACATGCAGTGCTAAAACAAAGGGAGCTGTATCAAATCACTGTTTTTCAAGTACTTATATTGCTTTATTCATTAATATTGAAGTATGCCTCTTACAAAAAGATCTTCTAATTAAGAATTATAGCTTAACATCTATCTAGTGTAAGTAGACAAGTATCACTTTTGGGTGTGTTATTTTGCATGATTCTCCATCTATTAGAGCCTTAACGTGGATCATAACATGGAAATGAAGAAACACTTCATTACAGTCTCTTGGAATGTCTCTATACGTTACCAATAATCCTAGTGCCCATCCCCAGCCATTAAGTGCAAGGTTTTGACAAGCAACTAATCCTTTAGGCCTCTAGAGATTTCTGGAGAGGTTTTCAGCAGTCCTGTCTCTCCCTGCTTCCCGGTCTGGTAGAAATAGGTGAAAATATTGCAGAAAATTCTCAGCAAAAGCTCAACTTACTAGAAATTTTAATTCCATTTCAGATGAAAGACAAATGAGTGAGTATTTTAAGAATGTCAGAATGGTTTGATTTACCACTGAAATACACTTTTGGTCTTTCAGGCTGTGTTCACAGAGTGATTAGCACCACTTACAGGGGCCAAAAGGTGGTGAAAGAGGTAGTGGATATAAATATTCATTGGTCTGAAAAGAACAATTTTGTAGCCTACTGATTTGAAGCTACCTCTCAGGAGAGTGATACTGTCCCTGCTTCAGTTAGTGTTAATCAGTACAAAGTTGAATAGGTGGTCACCTTGCAATAGTCTATGCTGTGTTTTAGTTGCACTATCCTGAGAGATTGGAAAACTTTGTGTCACTGTACTAAATTGAGAAGTCTCAAAAATTCTGGAGGAGCCTCCTGATCATTGAGCTGGCAGGAGTCTGTGGATCAACCTGATGTTTGTCATTGGCTATATAAGTAACATCTTTGTAAATCTGACTCCTTGTTTCCAAACTAAGTTTGCCATTATTAAAATCATTGAATAGCAACACTTTTGTTTCGAGTTTTAGCTGATTTTTTTTTTCCTCATGTACTAGAAGTCAGGGGAAGAAATTTTGGAGTGAGGATCTCCTTCCTTCATTTCTGAGGAGACTGAAAAATCCATTATTAGGACAGCACCATCTGCTGATTCTTGTGTGTTATTCACTTTGTACAGTGTGTGGAGAAGCTGAACTCAAGGATTGCTGTGTTTCTTTAATTTTGCTTGGGGGAAGTGACATACTGCATTTTGTTACATTCTTCATATAAAGGAAGGAGGAAGTAGAAAGACAGGGTTTACAAGCTATGCAGTTGAATATTAGGATTTTTTTTAGTTGCTTATGATATTTTAGTGTTTAAAAAATGCTTTAGAACTTTGCTATTCAGAGCGTTTGCTGCTTTGCATTACTTGCAATGACTAAATTCACGAGCTGTCCTTTGCGTTTATAAGTGATGCTACTTCTTAAAAGTTATGACAGTTGGCTTAGTTTTTTCCTAGGGTGATTTCATTGCAGTATGCATATTTACCTTTTCCCTATCCTTTTTTTTTTTTTTTCCTAAGAAGGAGAGAAAAACAGTGCAAATGAGAAGAGGTATAAGACTGAAAAATCAGAATTAATTTGTGTTGTAGAATATGTGAGAAGCACATTTTTGGGAAGCACAGAAGATTGTAGCAGCAAATTAAAAGGGTGCAGATTTAGGAAGGAGGTCTGGTGAAAGAATATAAGCAGGGCAGCAAAACAGAGTAAGTTGGAAAGAAAGTTGTCTAAGAGTAACTGTGAATAAACACATTTGCATTCTCATTAGAAAATGTGCATGTATTTATGTTTGGTTAATTAAGGTGAAACGAACAGGCACAAATTGGAGGTGATGGCACAGGATAAGGACCAAAAGGGGCCAGCTTAGATTGAGAAATGGAAGAAATCTCTGCACAGCAGTAAGAAAAGTTATGTGGGAGGAATTGGTGATTTTTTTTTTTGGTTTTGTTTTGTTCTTTTTTATTTCTCTTTCACTTTCTCCGAACCCCTCCCCATACCCTCTGAAGCTGAGCAGCTTTCAGGCAGAAAGGATGGAGGAGGTACTGTGACGAGCACTCCAACAGCAGAGAATAGTTGTCCTTTGTGGAAGTGACTTCTTTAAGTGTTGCTTTGATCCATTTCTTCTGGACCATAGATATATTTAAATTAGGCATTGATTTTTAAAGAATTTATCTTCAGTTTACAACAAGTCTGTAATGCTTTGGTCAAACTTTGAAAATTATTGTGGTAGCATCTAAATTTCTTTTTTAACAGTGGAAAATTGGCAAGTTAAGAAAATGCTTGTATAGGAGTGTGATACATCCTTTACTTCTAGGTTTTGAAAGTGTTGATGTAGACTTTCTTGGGATTTTACAGAAAATGGAAGAAGAATATAAAACCAGCAACTGTATTTTAGCTGTATTTGGTGGTATATATTTGCAACATAAATATTTATACTTAGCAAAATCTTGATCCAAATATATTTGAATCTAGAAGGCACTGCGTATTTCAAAATTAATGACTATATAAAGAATTCAGATCTACCTTTTTATATAAAAACATTTACCATAGCAGCCTTAAAATATCTGTAAATTAAAATATGTTGCATTTCAGTGACCTGTAGAGGGCACCAAAAGATCTAATTGCAAACCCTGTTCTATGGATTCTTCAAGCTACAGATCATGTTGTCTGTGTAATCTAACAGGTGTGTGGAGAAATGCGCTATCAGTTGAATCAAACCAAAATGAAGAAGGATGAGGCAGAAAAGGAGCTCAGAGAGTACAGAACAAAAACTATAAGGGAGCTTGAAATTAAGGACCAGGTAAGAGATAATACTGCTATAACTTTGCAGTTACTAGTAGCCTAAATAGGGTTATTTCAGAAGCTGGAATGATTCATTTTTCTAATAGTGGTCATTTATTACTGTTAAATGGTTTCTGAATTAATGGCAAAAAGCCAGCTATTACTGCTAAATAAATACCTCTTGGTTATCTTAATCTTGTTTTCAGCCCTAGTATGTTCAGTTTTGCGTATTACTCATCCCATGCTTTCATATAGAATTACTCTATCATATGCATTCATACGAGGTACTTGAATTGTGTGTACTGTATACATATGTTTATACACTTTTTCTCACAAATAAATCCACACATAATTACCTATACATGCAGCCTGACAGAACATTAAAGACTCTAAGCATAACCTAATGATACCAAAAATGAAAATCATTTATCTTCCAATTTCTTTAAAGATTCAAGGTTAGTGAATGCTGGGATTCAGAGAAGTTTAAAAAAAAAACAAAAACAAAAGTAACCTTATAGGAAAAAAAAACCCTTTAAAAAATTCCACTTGGCATTAACTGTTGCTTTTCTAAAAGTGATTCTTATAATAATACAAAAAACAGTGTATGCCTTACAGATAGTCTATGAGAGAGCATCCCATGCAGTAAGAGGGATTATTAGAGTAACCCGCAACATACTTGGCAAACAGCTTGAACAGGTGTAATCTGCATCTTTTGAAGTGTCCTTTTTGTTGAGGTTTTATCCATATTTCTCTAGGATTTCAAACTTTCAGTTATTCCTTAATAAGTTGTGATTTGCACATGAGTGGTTGTCTTCTGAATACACAGATATGTAAGATGCACATAAAGATTAGTTTTTTTAATATGCATTTTGTTATTAGGGCAACCTATCCAACAGGTTTTGAATCATTCTGTTTCTTGTAAATAACTGAACAAATTTTTCCCTGTATATGGATACATGTAGGGGAAAAAATGCAGTATTTCTAAAATTTTATTTTTATTTACCAGTTCCCTGAAAGCTTCATGTAGGACAGTAAGTTTATTAAGTTAATAAAGTACTAGCTTGGTCTGGAAGCAATATTAATTCAAATTATAGTGAAAATATATGTAAAATCCAAAGGAGGAGCTTATTAGATAAAATAACCTTTCAACATGCAGAGAAATTCCTACAGTGCAGAAAAATTGAGGTCTTAAAGCATTTTTTTTTCAGGATTGGGTTTTTTTTTTCACTCCTACATCCTGTAGGCCTAAGGACACTGAAAAACAAAAAACAGCCTTGTCGTCTGTGTCTTGACAGATATCACAGATAAAAGAGTTGGCATAATCTTGGCATTCAAATAAAACAGGATGTGTTTAATAAGATACTTGAAGAAGTATCTTGGATTTTATATCCTGTTCTCCAACTTGCTTCAGGATTGCCTTTTGAACAAATTGCAAAATTTAACAAAATATTTTAACCTCATTTATCGACATACTGGTATTTTAATCAGTGTGGGCATGAATACACCAAAGTGTGGTGATTTATAATTTGATATAAAGTGAAGTGATGTGAGGGGGAGTTCCTATCAGCAAAGATTATTAGATAATTAGATAAAGATTAGATAATTCAGTAATTATGTAATTATATTGTTGAAATATGATTGTTGGTTCCTCAACCAAAAAAGGAAAACAAACCATTTTGAAATTCTCAGACTCAGTATCTAGCAGCTGTTTTATAGCTGTGGCTCTAGTAACCCAGATAGTTCTGCATAGGTCCTAGTGTTATTTAACATGTTCAAAGGCAACCCAAGAAGAGTGTTCATACATTTGTGCCTTGTTCTGTTGTTGTTGCTGGTTGGTTGGGGTTTTCTTAAATCAAATTTTAACAAATGTTAATAAGTCACTGCAAATTATTTCACTTAAATGAAATGAAAACAGCTCAATTGCATGTAGCTTTGTATTTAAAGAAAAACCTGAAATGTTTTGTCTTATATGGCACTGAATAGCAAACAGTAATTGTTCTTTGGTCTCTCAGCCATGACCTAACCTTCTGGCTAAGAGACGAAGCTGATACCTTCCTTGGCCACCATCTGTTCATAATAAATACATATTTTTTTTTAAGTAGAGAGACAATAATGTATGAATATTTTCATGCTATTCTGTATTAAATGATGCTTTATTCTGCTTTAAAAGCAAAGAATCATGATTCATATTGAGAGTGAGCTTACTGTTTCTTGAGGTATAACTTTTTAGTTGTGGTGTGGATAAATTTTAGTTTTGATGATATTTTTTAGTTTGTATATAGTGACTTCTCAAAAAGGATTAGAATTATTTGGGTGTGTCAGAATAGGCAAAAATCTCCCATGTGCAGTTTAGGATCACCAGATGCATATGCATATATGTCAAATAAGTACAGGTATGTATTTATCATATGCTGGTATTTATAAAGCTCTTCAAGATTGAACTTACATCTTTTAGGGAATTTACAGGGAGTAAGTTCTTATTCTCTTTTATCCTAATATCTCTTTTCCTATCTTTATTGCTCAGTTAGGACTAATACCCAGGTGTCAGTATTTGTTATGACTGCCTGTTATTAACATTTTATCTGAATATTTCTTAAAATAAAAATTAAGAAGCAGTGAACAATGAACATTTAGATTGAATAACCATTTTGTAATATCATCCATCATGGCCCTGATTAACATCAGGATTATGGAGGGAGGTGGGAGGAAAGACATGTACCACACAGTTTCTCTACACAAAACCCACATCTGTTCATCTGGCCCAGTATGTTGTAAAGTAGCATCACCTACTGCCCTCTCTTTTTCTCTCTCAGCCCTCACATTGTGGATGTAGCTGTGATGAAATAACAGTGCATTGCTTACTACTTTTACTGCTTAGGAACAAGCTTTATAAATTATATGAATATAATTGCCTTCATGGCAGTAAACTGTGTCCACACTAGGGGTTGTACTAGCACAGCTATATCAGAGGAAAGTCACGCCCTAACCTAAATAGTTATTATCAGAACAAAAATTGTGTGGCATATTTGACACAGCAGGGCTTCACTTCTATAATACTTTTTTTGTTAATTTGTAAGCCCTGCATGGCATAATTTGTGCGTTTCTAACAGAAATCATACTTCTGACACGCTATGAAATTGTTTCTCAGATTAGTATCACTTGTTCTTTTTTGCACTGCCTTATAAAAATAAAAATGAAGTTCACTTAATAATTTGTGTTCTGTTTGTCTGAAATAATTTATATTTGGTTTATAAAATCTGGCAAGCTTCAGCATGTAGAAGTGAAAACAGTTTTTAGTATTGGTTTATGCGGTCCAAGCCAATTTGGGCATCATCCTTATTAGATCTTACCAGTAACATTGCTCGGCTGGGAGTTGTGGTATCCTTGTAATAAAGTAATAGGACATGTTAAATTCAACTTCAGAAACTAACTGCAGCTTTTAGATTTTATTTTACCATGTTTTGAGGAATCAGTTAAATACTTCGTGTAGAAATAAATCCAAGCTGGTAATTTTAGCTGTAAAAAAGTCTTTAAATTTGGGCGGGCATAATTTAAAGTGGAAGATTACAGGATTTTGTTGCCTACCTTGTAGGTGGCAGAATGAAAATCTCCAGAAATGTTACATTAAAACCTACAGGTTTTTAAGAGTTCTCTGCATGGCATTTCATGAGCCCAAATAAAAAGTTGGAGACTCACTGATATGCACAACCTATACAAATGGGTAGAGCTGCACATCAAAGCATTTTTGTGTAATGTGACAGAACCTAAATGATGCCTCTGCACACTATAGACTGACAATTTTGCAGACAAATGAAAATCTGGCAAAATTGCAGTCCAAAAGCATTTTGCCAAAGGGTATTTTGGGAATGTTTATCTCATTTGTCATAAATCCGTGATTTATAGTAACCTAATTTAGACATTAGAAGAGGAGAGATTACTGACTCTGTCTTCATCAAAAATAATTCAGGCCAAGAATTTGGGTATATGTCCTGGAAATGCTGCAGTGTCCGATACAAGACCAGGAACATCTTCTGAAGACCACAATTCACTAAAAGATCTTTTTATGAATAGGTATCAGGCTTTCATAAGTCAGCCTTTTAAATATTAGAGTTTTCACAAGCTGTGACGTTCAGCATGTCACCAGGTGTTTTGAAACTTGCAAGTTTTAATAGCAGTGGTGAAGTGGGTTAGGATTATGTGTTACGTGTATTCTTGTAGCAGTCCTGTATCTGACATTTTGTTACTTAATTAGTTATAGAGATGCTCTGGAAGTTCTATTTTGAAAAGAAATTCTATTAAATCAGTAAACATATACTTGAGTAATATTTGGCAGGGAAGAAAAGCCCAAAACTCAGCAGATAGCTTGAAATTCTTAGCATGAAATTTTCTTATCTGGTCTGACTTTGAGTCTTAAAAGTAGCAAACCCAAATTGCTTTTGGACAAGCAAGCATTAAGAAAATGTGATAACCTTTACTGTAACTGAACTCTTTCCAATGAATCATTTTGTGGTTTGGGCATACCATGCATTAATTTGAAAATGAGTAAATAAGGATAAAATGGCAGTACTTTATGCCTTGCTTCGATATGAATTTTCTGACCTGCTCAGGAGGAACATCATTCTTTTTTATAGCTGAATTTACTAGTTCATCTCAAGATTTTTGAGGAAGACTTTGACCTACAACTCTGCAATATGTAACAAAAACGTTTAATTGCAATTATAATACGTCTGCTGCTGCTTTGCTATGGCATTGCCATCCATTCCTTAAGGATCAGTAGTATGAGCAGCTTTCATTAAATTCTTTGTCATGTTTCCATAAGAAAAATCTAGGGACCAGGATTCCCAGGAGTCGAGTTTTCTGTACTGACTGGTCTGCATTTTCTGTGAAGGTCTGCTTCCCCTAAGCAGTTGGCCTGCTAAGAGGAATAGCACTGTTGGTAATCAGGATTTAATTGTTCATAGGTGTAGTTGGCCCACATAATCTTGACCCGTTTTCTGTTATCCAGAGTGATGTCACCCCATAGTATATGAAAAGAGAAAAATCATTTATGTGCATTAAATATTGTTCAAAGTAGGAAAAGAATTGCACATATCTTGATATAATGGGTATATATACTTAAATAAATGCTGGTTTTGTTTTCATTTTTTTCTTCTTCTCTGACTAGGAAAAATGATTATTTTATCAACAGTCATTGTCAACAATCAGGAGAAAAAAGTCCCTATCACTTGTCAGTTGTTAGTGCATAGGTTTTCTTTCCAGTTATTCCTTAATGCTGTCTAGGAAGAAGGAACCAATCTCACATCAGTAGTCTCAAATAGTGTTTAAAAAGATAAAAGGAGCAGGCTTTATTCTCACCTGTTTTTCAATAATGAAGTAGGAGTAATCTTCCCCTTCCTTCTTTGTACATGTACCCCTCCTTTTCTGAAATTCTTTTATCAGTACGCAAACCATATATTTTGCACCATCCCATTCTCCCCCATTTCCCCCAGTGCAGTCCATTAAAAAAAAAAATAAATAAATCTTGTTCCACTGTGAGCAAAATCACTTTCTTATCTCTGCTGGTGGCTGCTGAGGTAATCTGTAGTACAGCAATGTTCTCTGTTAAAATGTGACTGTCTCTATGGGATTGGAAGTTTTGTTCCTGAAATAGTATTGCAGTTCAGATATTTTGGCAGATTAAAAGCAAATATTTTCATGGAAATAATGAGGTAAAGTCCTTGTATAATATGTTTCAACCATTCACTCTTGTCTGTTTCCCAGGGTATTTATCCACAGGGACCATGTTGTTCTTTGAGAGTTTGCACAAGGACAGGCCTCTAAGATTATTTCTTAATTAAAAAATTGCAAGTGTGTACTCATAAATGCATACGTTGCAACATAAGTTTTTTCTTGCTCCAGATGACAATGAGGGGTAGAAAGTTACTTCAATGAGATTTAGAATATGTGCTTTTAAGAGCATCCACCTCCCATGCTATTCCCATGCTTTTCCTAGCAAACTGCAGGGTCCTGTCTCTCTTAATTCTCAGTCGATTTGGAAGCAGAGAGGGTTTTTGGCTGATGACCTTCGCTTAGGTAATTGCTCTCCTCTTGAAGCTCTCCTTTTAGTGAAGTGCACAAGATGTGCAATACTGGCAGGTGAAATAATGTTTCTTTGCACTGGAACGGACAAAAGTGCTCACAAAACTACTTCTTTTTGAGGAATTCAAGAGTCCCACCACATCAGGTTAGAATGATAGCTGTACAACAAATTACAGCCTACGTTGCTTATCTAGGCTATGTCTTTGCTTGTTGCTCTGGTCTTTAGAGTTCAATTGATTTTTGAGCCAGCCATACAGAAAAAACAAACAAACAACTTTTCAAAGGAACTATGTGTGTTTATTGGTGTTTCTGCTCACGTTACTTGCCTTTCATGTCAGGAAAAGGTTTCAGATTCCTGTTTTGCCCTAAATGATTTGTTGAACTTGCAGTAGTCTTGTGGGTTTTTGTGAATTAACCTCTTAGAGAAGGGTGGTCTTTGCGAACTCTTTTAAGCCTTGTGTACATTGTATTTTTATATTCTCACAGCTTTATAATAAATCTACTTTCAGAAAGGAGGTTTCCCTTTTGGACCCAAATTCAGTTTTCATAACTGCTTTGTATCTTCATTCAGATTTGAATGGGAAGCAGCAGTAATTCGTACAGAGTGTAAAAGGGAGAAAGACATTGTTGGGGGTTAACCTTGTGATGGCCTTAACTCTCTTTCCGAAGCTGGATAGTTCTTCAGGTGCAATATGCTATGTCAGATGGCCACGACTGGGAGGTCTGAGGTTTAGTGACCACGCCGAACCTAGAGTTGCTTGATTGATACCAGGATTAGGATAGAAATGACTGCAAGTGACTCCTGCTGCATATGGACTGATAGTAATCTTTTCTCCAAGTAAAATACTCCAAATATTATTATGAAACCAGTCTTTTTTGTTGGGTGTTTTGTTTTAAAAAATAAAAAAACTACTAAAACCCACTTAGTTCTGTCCCTGATTAATTAATATATCGATAAGGATAGAAAGCAACATGGATTGAGATCATTGGTAAATAGTGTGAAAATTTCCTGCCACTGGTACATATAATATTTAAGTGTACGTGAATGGCCATACTGGGAGCACCTCTTCAAAAGACCTTCATTATAGCCTTGGTCCTGTGCACTATCACTGGTCTCATTGCTTTGAAGGGCTACTTTAGGAAATGAAGCTAAGCTCCTGAGTACCAGGGGCTGTAAAAGTTTATTAATTTGAAGTGTATGAGTTTTTATAGGTGTTGATTGCTTTTGGGGGAGTGTACCTGCAAATACCAACCACCACAGTAATTATATTTCACTATTTATTGTTTTTTATGTGTTCTTTTGATTTGGGTTCTATTTTATGCCTATTTGATAATAACAATAATAATAAAAAATAATAAAATTTATTAATAAACTTAATACTAATGATAGAGGATGTAGTATGAAACTAAAACAATGTACTACAAATTCACATAAATATTTTCCTCTCCAGAATTATTTTACGCAGTGATTTAGTCAGTTAGTGCGGTGATATAGTCAGTTCACAGGTTTTTTATATTATACTGTGTACTTTCTTACCTGATGTGCAAGCATATTGGTACAAAAATGAATGTCATAAATCCCTTATGAATTAATTTGGTTTTAGTTTATTTTTCATTTTGTTAAAAGTCTTCTAAAGTTATTTTTACATTTACTTCAGAATAGAGGTTCTTTTTTCATTCTTAATCATTCTCATTTGTTTTTTAAAAAAAAGTATTTGTCTTTTCTGTCAGTTGGCTGCTATTTAAAATTCTATGAAAAACATCTGCTAGTTTGAAATTTAAAGTTGCATTTTTGCATACAACAGAATCAACATCAGTATGAGAAGAATTAAAGAATTATTTTAATCTTTAATTTGACTTGTTTTGAATGAAATTATTTCCTTTAATCAGATTTTGTAGAGCTAAAGTTAATTAAAAAGCACAACATACATAAGCATACATACATTTTTACAACATACATAAGCATTGTTAGGTGAAGATAATTTCAGATAAGTTAGGAAGAGGATATTTGAGGACTGTTTCAGTGTTTGAGAAATCATCTGTTATGTTTTCCAGTAAGTTGCATTTATGTCACTGAATAAGCATTTGCAGTGTGTTCTCCTAAAAATGCATTGTGCAAATCTAAAGGTAATTTGTAAAATCATGAACTAAGGAATAAGATATGAAACACTTAAGGGCTTCAAATAAAGGTATAGAAGTCTTGTATGCTTCAAAGTGGAAAACTTAAAATACAATAGGTGGTTGGTGGTAATATGGAAAAAAAGAATAATTGATATAGAATTAAATTGTACTGTTGTGATAGTTCACCAATATTTTAATTTTTGTTTAAGTAAAACTTCTTTTGTGTAACTTAATACGCATGCAAAATGGTGTTAATGTGTTTAAGCTTACTAATAATGCTGTTTCTTTTACTGAGGTTTAGCCTGCCATCTTTCAATGGCAAAGTGCCTGTTGATATTCCTGGGAGTTTGGGCAACTGCAGAGCAAGACAGATTAAATAGTACTTTTGAAATTATGTGCAGAAGTAATAAGAACATTAAAGTTGCGGAGTTAAGCACCAGAAGTTGCCTGTTCTAACCTTAATGTAGTCTTGTTGTACGTATACATTATGATAATTCTGTTCCTTGTTATACTGAAAATCTGTTTCAGATTTTCTTAAATGCAAGATTGTCATCTGTCTTTTTGCAGTTCTGTGCTCCATCTCTTGTCTCTCACATACATTGAAAAGTTAAGTACCTTGAAGAAAAAACTTTCTGATCATGTTGTAAAAAGCTTTATCACAGGTGATAGGCACTGAGGGATCAAATTAACACTGCATAAGAAACAGAGCTGTCAGCAAAATGCTTTAGTTGCTGGTTTGTTTCTGTTTCTGTCCCTACAATTACACTGGGACTCAGCAGCTACGGAACTGCTTCCCAGTAGAAATGGTAGCTAAAGTAATGGGATAACTAGTTTGAGGAAAATGATCCTGATAAGATTCCCTGTAGGAACAGTGAAAAAGATTCCTTGATTCTGTGATTTCTTTTTCAATTAAATGCTGATTATATTGTGATGACCTAATGATGGACTAGACTTGACATATTTCACTATAGAGTGTGTTTGTGAGACTGTTATTGTTTGCAGGAGAGGATTGGGGTTTTTTTGTATGAGCACGTCTCAAGTTCTGAGGCTTCATGTTTCAAACTATTATCTGAGTTTTTAAAGCAAAGTAACATGTAGTGTTTAGAGTATGGTCTGTTTTCAGTGATGATGTATGGCTCCTACCAAATTATTTTCAATGAGCGTTTTCTGGTGTTTCAAAAAAGTAATTTAGTTGATAACCCTAAATATAACTGCATTAGATGTCTCTAGTTTCTGAGTTGCTGTTAGCATGTCTTCTTGGGTGGCATTTTTTTTTCATCGCTTTCTCATGAGGCTGTCTGCTGCTTCTGCCATGGTCATTACCAGAATTCTTGTGTAGAATTCCTACTCTTCATATAGCTCCATGCTGCAAGTACCTCCAAATATTGGTAATTTCAGATGTTTATATATCTGTATATACCTACACACATGAACAAACGTGTGTATGAGTGTGTAAAGGAGCTGATACTGAATTTTTTAATTACTGATGAAAGTAGCACAAGTAAAATTGTTCTTCAAACCCCATGTTTGTTTTCTTGATATTTTTAATAGAAATTATACACCTGTGAGTCTTTAAAGATCCTGTCACGAAGTGACACTTCTGTGTCTGAGAATTTCTCTCTACACTTTCATGACAGCTGAAATCTATGCATGTGTTCTTGGGTTCAGCCCTGAAGGTTCAACATCTGGCTGATGGAAACGAAACATTTTCACCAGAGGTTCTTGCACTTGGAATTTGTTTCCTTCTGTAGGTCTGTGTCAAAACCTGACTGAGCCTGTTTAACTCGAGGCAATGGTGTAAAGCCCATCTGTTCCTTGAAACTTTTCCCTGAAGGAGTGATCTAGAGTGTATTTATATTCTCAGCTGTGATTGTGCTTTTTCTAATACTTAGTTGATGCTTTTTGACTAATTTGTGGTTTGGGTTTGTTTAAAGGTATGCTGAATGGATGTGTTTTTGAAGCAAATATTTAGAATGTTACAGAACTTTCCTATCTTTGTCAACGAAGAGCTTATGTCTCTGTTTACTGTGAATTGAGAAGTAACATTTATGAACTGCTACTGTTAAGAAGAATACAGAACCCACTGAGACTTCTGTTCTGTTTTAAATATACCAAAGTTCATGAAAATACCTTCAACTGCAAAGCATGTGTCACTGAGTATCTTTGAACACCTGGTTTTAAAATATATTGACTGTGTAATAGGTTATGACATTCTTTATAAGAGAAGAGTGCTAAGGATTTTGTACATAGTTTTACTACCTTTGCATTTGAACTTGGAATTACCATTTTAGTTTGGTGGGAGGTTCATGTGATAAAGAAAGGTTCTAATGAAAATTTCTTTCAGGAACCTTTACTGAGTGCTCTTGGGGGGAAAAATGTACAGTTAAGTAATTAGCAAAATTAAAAAACCCCAACATTATGAAATGTTTTTCTGAATGAAGAGATTGTATTTGTCTGATATTATGATAATGCAAGCAGTTTAGGTTAACATTTTTGTGGGAGGAAAAGAGACAAGGTTGCTATGAAGGTGCTTCAAATGTAAATATTGGGACGGAGTTACAATAATTGGTTTTTGTAGGATGTTTGAATGAATAATTTCATTATTTGAAGAAAATAGAGTCTTGTCTACATGAGGAAATTATCACAAATAAGCTATGGTATGAATTTAAAGTGTAATAGCTATTCAGCACTAACATCTTATATGAACAGTTGTATTCTGTACTACAGATGACCTTTCACAGTTTAGTTGACTGAAAACCATGTAAGTTCCCTCCAGCCCCAATGACAAACAAGTATTTATATAGGGAGTTAGTGCAGAACAGTTACTACATGATGAAATTACATTGTCAGCTTATTCTGTACTCTACTGGCCTTCTTGAAAACATTATTTGCATAAAGTATAGTATTGCATTACAGATGTATTCCTACAGGTATTTGTATGTTGTATATGGACTTAGAGCAAAATATATTATTTCTGTGAATATCTATATTCGTATATATATTCTGAGATATGTCTGTTATGCTTCACTGGAATCAAAGATGCTGGTCATGCAAACTAGACTTGTTATTTTAAAATAAATTAATAGATTCTTCAACTTTAGT
Source organism: Sclerurus mexicanus (assembly GCA_013396755.1). NCBI lineage: Eukaryota > Metazoa > Chordata > Aves > Passeriformes > Furnariidae > Sclerurus > Sclerurus mexicanus. The sequence continues at coordinate 3,960,713 of VWZF01003842.1, forward strand.
TGCTATGTTGACATATAAGGACTAGTGGTGTTACTAAAATGATGGGATTCACAGTAGCTGGTATATTTAGGGTTCAGATATAGGTCATAAATTATGTCTTTTTAATAATGGCAAAATCACAAAATTATCTTTATTATGTTCTGTAATATTAGGTGACAAAGCTAAATGCCCACTTGTCATTGCTTATGTGATAGGCATTTAAAAAAGAAAAATAAATTACCACAAGCTATCCTATGTCAAGCAGCTTTGGAAGATGGCCACTGTTCCACTGCCTTTCTGGCTTTCTAATGCAGTGAATTCAGGACACAAATATGGAAGATTTCACATGAGAAATTAGAAAATGTTTGAATGCCTGAAACTTAAACCGCATGAAGACTATAGCATTGCTTGTGTATTAGTGTATTTAAACATGGTACACATATTGACTTCCTAAGAATATAATTTCAAATACTTCAATTTGCCTATTTTGTAGTTTTTATCAGCTAGCTACTTTTGTTCTAGAACAGAAGTGTGCATTGTTTTTCAGGTGCTTTGATTATCTTTTTTATTTTTCAAATGTATCTCATGCATTTCTTAAATACACTTTCTTTGGTTCTATAATTTTCTAAGAAAATAGAAAAACTGGGATTAGAGCTGAATGGAAGCAAACAGCGTTTGGAACAAGCCCAGCAGGATGTGACAGGAGCCAGAGAGGAGTGCCTAAAACTGGCAGAACTGCTGAGTAAATCTGAGCACCAACTGCACCTCACCAGGTACCCCTTATCCTATTACATGCTGTAATACCAATTTCATTCTGCTAATTTTTGCCACAGGCTTCCCCACAGTTGTTGTAGATCCTTGCAGTCATTGACTACATGGGCAACCCTCAGTAGTGTTAAAAGTGGAGATTTGAGCGAGTTATGAAGTACAAAGTGAGTTATGAATGATAATTTATAAAAGGGAATTACTAGTGTAGTAGAAAAGGCAATGTTCAGCCCTGGTGATGAGGTGACATGCGTCTAGGCAGGAAGAAGAGCAGGGGAGACTGCAGCAGCATTCTTCCTGTTGTTGCTGTGTTTGGTAGGACAAAGACATTTGAAATGCTGTTTGAGACTAGTGTGTACAGCGGCATCTTTAAACATAGGAGTTCTTAGATTAATAACCTGAAATTTCTGCAGCAGAATCACCAGGAATATGTAAATGAACAAAATCGCGTCTATAGGAGGTAAGCTCATGTAAATGAGGAGGATGGTTAAGTCACTTGATCAGTGAGGATATGGTACAATGAATGTGTGATGAGATACTTTCCCTGAGCTTATTCCATCCTTGGGTATAGTTCCCAATGCCATTTACTGAGCTATTCATTACATGTTTCTAGAAGACTCCAGAAGGTTGACATGCCAATTATTCATTGCAGCTTGAGGTTTGGGAACTGCAGAATTTTTTCCTTTTGCCTCTGAAAATGCTATTGTCTGACTGTTTGCAGACTTTTGGTGTTGTGTGTGGGTATTGTTTTGTTCTGTCGCTCTGCTCTCCCCAAGAGTGAACATCCAGAAACAAATCTGGCAGCTTTTACTCAGTCCTTAAGGAAAAAAGTTAAGTCAAGTTTAAATATTTCATGGGGGGGAAAAAACCCTCAGATTTTTATCACTTAGAAGAAGTCTGTGTTTTTATCCAAGTCTTGTACATTTTGGGCTTTTTGAGAATTCTGCCATTGAGTAAATGGGAATAAAATAGAGCCTTGTCTAAACTATTAAATTCAATGAATCATTTTTTTTATTCAGCTAAATTTCTGTGTAATTCAGAGCACGGTTGTTTAACAGATGGAAGAAAGTACCACTCTAACAGCCTGTATTTAGAGAAAAAAATATGCTAGAGGTTAATGAACTTGAAAAAAGTTTTGGGTGAGTTGTTAAGATATCTAAAGTTTGGATTTAGCAGAACTTTATTAATAATGATTTGTTGTGATAGTTAACCAAATGGCTTACCATGCTCCTTTTAGCAAAAGGCTGATTATATGCAATAAAGCTCTGGGTATCTTGGAGAAAATCTGAGTAGCGAATTTTTAATTTTTTTTTAATTATTTTTTTTTTTTTAATTTTGTGTGTGTGTGAAAATACTCAAAATGTAAAAATGAGGACTATTGCCTACTTTTACATAGCAAGGTAATCTAGCATACACATGATTCAGGTAGCTTTTCAGTGTAAGGTCTCTGACTCGGAAAGTTTCTGAGATGCAAATCACTGGATGTTGGGAATAGCGTTTTGGACAAGTAATGCTTTGTGCTGGCCCTGTTCTCATACAGTTTCACAGACACCTGCTTTTTGAGACAAATGCTGAACTGGCGTGGCTTCTTTGTCTGACCTAGTGCAGACGCACTTCTGCAAGGTCCTGAGCTCTTGGGTTTTGGGGGGTTTTTGTTAATACTTTGTATTCGTGTTATGGCTTCTGCTTATAATTATTGAAATATTTTCTATGCTGACATGTATCTGTTGGTAAAAGGCATGGAAAATAGGTTCATATCTTTCTCTTTGACCTTCCTCAAATTCTATAAGACTATATAGATTTTTGTGTTCTCTGTATATTTAGGGTGTCTCTCTCCTTTCCAGGAATACATTAGGTTATGTTTCTGTCATGGGTGAAAAAGGAGGGGGCAAAAGAGATGAGCGATTTGTTGCTCCTGAACTGTTACCTCTTTTCCCCTCGTACTTGGATTGATAGGGCAGGGTTAGGGATAGTCTTGCAGAGTTGCCTGTTTTACTTGAGTCGCAGAGGAAAACATCCCCTACTCAAATGAAACTTGTCTTTAGCCTTTACTCGTTTTGTTCCTCTCAGATCACTTCCTGATAGAACGGGTTTTCTGTGTTAGTGAAGTTACGTGCCTCTAGTTGCATCAGTTTTGCATTTTTGAACTTAAGATACTTTTCATGGATTGGTACATCCATAGTTGTTGCATGTGAATTTTATTGACTTATAATTTGCCTTCTTTCATTTATTCTGTTTACCTCAAATGGCAATGATGTCACTAAAATACTCACTTGAAGTGTAGGGGTAGTAGCAGTCCTGTGGGGGTTATAGACCCATTCACTGTGGCACTTGCCAAAGAAAACAGATTTTAAGCTCTAGAGTCCTGCCTGTGGGAGGTTGCTACAGAAATTGCACTGATTTGGTGCATCTCTTGGGTATTCTGGTCTTGGCCTCGTCTAGCTGATTCTCTTCTTTTCAGGAGAGGACCAGCTGGTCTGCTCCAAGTCTTCTAACAAGGCTGGGTTTGAGGGAGGCCTGTACTGCTGTTACACAGTTGCAAATGGTCTTTCTGTTGCCTTGCATGACCTGTCTGTGCCATTCTGGCAGAAATTAGAGGTAGCTGAGGACATACAGAAAGAATTCTTTATTTTGTATGAATTAATATATTACTAAGGAGAAAAATTCTTCACTAATCCACTGATTGTAAGTTTGGATATTGTAAATAAATAGGATAATAAAATGGATAGAAGAATTTTGGATTATAAGGTACAAAAATGAGATGATAAAGGTATATGAACGGATTAAATGAGGAAAAAAAAACCTGCAGTCTGTCTCTTAATGAGAAAAAGGGCTCTGCAGAACAGCACTCTTCTCCACAAGTCCCACTTCCTTGCTGCATCCTGGTTTTCAGGCATCGTTGATTGATTACCAACTAAACAGCTTCTAAGTTAACAGAATGTACTTGTTAAAAATGAAGAAAAAAAGGTTACAATTAGCTATTCTAAACCATTGCCACAGAGTTTAAAATTGCCTTTTCCTGTCACCTTTCTTCCTGGAGCAATATGTTGCTTAGAAATCCTTGCTATTAACATGCATTTTCTGCTATTGAATCTAGTTAGTAATTCTAATTTGTATATCTTCAAAAGACTGGGAAAATACAGAACTTTTACTGTGTAGTTTTGCTTGTCAGTCATGTAACTTTGCAGATGTCACCGTGCTATGAGACTGACCATGATTGTTTAAAGTTTTCTTGGGGTTTTTTTTGCCATAGTTTCAGCTTTATGTCTATTTGTATTAGAGTTACTGTAGTAGAGGAATCTTATGAAACTAGTTCTTAAGTCAATGTTAAATTGCCATTACTTTGGCAAGGTTAGGTCTTGCTAATCAATCTTACCTGAACCCCTTCTTCAGAGAGTAGAAAACATATAAATCTATTGTTCTTAGTTGATGAAAGAATAGTCATTAAAAATCATGTCAGTATGTTCATGGAAAAGATCATAAAAAAGATGCAAGATGTTAACAACTTGTCCAGGTCTTAGCGTGCCGTGTAATTTAATAAAATTTTTCACAATTCTTGTGTAACAGAATCATCATTAAAAAACTTTCCTCTTTCAAAGCAGATCTGAAGTTATTATTTGTTTCAGTTGCAGTCAGATGTAGTTCCTGTTTACATATGCCAAAGGAGTCAAATAAATCTTAAGAATTGAGAGGGAATCATCAAATTTCAAAATTGATTTTTTTCTGTGCCAACATGCATTTTCTCAGATATGAAGATAGATAGGCTGTGGATATTTTTGACTGAAAAATCATCTACATTTTGCTGGGAAATAGAGTAGAATTGAAGAAGATTTAGTTTAGTTTAATTTTTTATTATTCTTTTTTGCATATATGAAACATTGTAAGCACTGTTGAAGGTCAACTTGTAGGTAAGGAAAAATTACTAAATGAAGCCATGCTTTCAGGTTCAGGTGACCCACCAAGGTGCCCTAAATCCTTATGTCATTCTCTTGAAGGACTAAAGTTTGTATTACAGTGAGTCAGTGGGTGTTGTTTCTTGATTATTGTTTTTTTTCTTGTTATGTGATATTACTTTTGTCCCCTCTTTTTGGCTATGATATGATCTCTAGAAAGCAGCATTTCTAAGAAAGTGGCAATTGGGTTTCAGCAGTGGTATAGCCATCCTAATGTGCACTGGTCCCTCTTGCTGGTTTCAATGGCTCCATTAAAGCTAGCTTCTATTATATGTATAATAAATAAAGCACATTCCCTTCCAGGTTAGTGTGGCATTAACACAATCTCTGAAGCTTTGGTGTTCAGCTGTATGTCGTCATCAGTGTTCCTTGTTAGAATTGCAGCATACCTCATACATTGATTTCCCTATTTAAACTATACTATTAAATGATAAAATTGTAAACTAACTTCTTGGTGGTTGTATGTAGATTTCTAGGGAGTTGCAGGCTAATTAGTATTTATTGTTTTTTTCCCCAGTAGTATCTATCAGATAGCAGCATACTTACTGCGGTGCTTTTCCCGACAATTTCAGCACGTCAGAGTCCATCATCCATGCTGGAAAGGAGTTCTAAAGAAATGCTGTTACTAATATTAAATGACTGAGATATGCTTTATGTTCTCAGACTGACTGACTGATGAAAGGACAGTAACACTTGAATTGGGGGAGTTGGGGCAGAAGCAGAAATGATTGAAGCAGTGATTGATTTCTAATTTTTTATATTCAGTTCGTCTTGTACAAAACTGTTATTCTAAAATGCAGGGAGGGGTGATAAAACGAAGCAACTCTGACAACTAATAAACTTTTTAGATTCTGCTTCATATGTTTACTTTTCATTAAATTTAGGGACGGTTGCGACTATGTTGTTGTGATTCAGTCAACATTTATTTCTATCTGATTTTCATATACAAAGGCGTCGGGATGCCAGAAAATAAACTGTTAACGGAGAATTAACTTCTTTGGCACGCTTTCATACTTATCTTCCAAATTAAAGAAAATGAAATGGGCAGAAGCAGAGTGTAGATTACCTCCTTTTTGTCAAAAATGGTGGGAATTTGAAAATTAATAATAAAAAAGGGAACAGATGCAGTAACATGCCAGAGGGAGATTAATGTGGAGAGTAAAATCTGTGAGCAACAAAACTGAAGCAAACTGAATCAGTGGGAGGTGGTTGTACAATCAAAATCAGGATAAAAGAGAAATTACAAACAACCCTGCACTTGTCAAAGTAGTAGTAATGAAATCCTGACTCTGCCAGCAGCGAGAACCTGTGTTAGCACTTTGGGGTAAGGCCGGGAGCCGGGTGCCAGGTAGGAGGGCAGCGCGAGGCTGCTGGGCGGCAGCCATCGCGTGTGGAACAGATGGCGGGGAAAGCTGGCCGGGGAGGGGCTCCTTCGCAGAGCTAATCAGACAGTAACGGATAGGGCAGCTGGGAGGACTGACCACCGAGAGGCGAGCGGCGGGGTAGCCGCAGCCTTCCTCGATGTGTGCAGTGGTGTGCCCGCCGGCCGCAGAGAAGACCTTGCAACGTCTTTTCTGCGCCGCAACCGCACGAACTTCGGAGGCATCTTCCCACGGGGGGAACTGGGGCACATGCTGCCACCGAGCTCCCTCTGCGGCCTCCAGGGCCTCGAGCGCGTCCCTCCTCGGGGTATCGTGCCCCCCTCCTACCTCAAAAATACGTGTCTTTGCTCTCGGTTCCTGTCGTGTAATAAGATCATGCGTTTTCATATTTTATTGTAGTGGTACAGTGAACAGCGAATGTGGCGAGTGACAGAAATGCAAGAGCACGTGGGTCCGGGGACTGATTCAGCAGACCCATAAGGAAACTTTGCTCTGGTTGAAACGCGGGAGAGCTGTAGGTCGGCACCTTCCCACAGGGCTGGGCCCCTCCAATGAATGGAACCAGTTTTCTGATGTTTTATTTTTGCTCAAAGAAGGCACTTCCCTCCTCATAAATGAGAGCTTGTGAGGAATGAATGGAGGTCTGAGCCTTCTGATCTGGAGTCACATGAATAATTTGACTCACGTAAGAAGTAAAGATCAATAGGATTTCTTGTGCAAGTAAGAGGTAGTCATGTGTGAGAGGATTACAAGGTCATGCTCTGTGTTGATGACTGTCAGCTTGAAAGAGAAATGAAAACGAAATTTTATTGAAGAAAGGGGGAAATAAAATCCTGAAGTATAGCAAGGGAGACCTGACCTATTACTACCCGGTTTTGTTTGATCTGGATATGTGATACTTTTTTAGACAATTTCAACAAAGAAACCTACATGTCCTGCATCTGCTTTTTGAACTTGTACATATCTTGTCTGCAGAAGGTTTATAGCTTGGCTCAATTATTCATTTTAAGCAGGGAGGGGAGGAAACATTACAGGGATTTGAAATAGGTGGTATAACATAGCCATATGCTATTTATGCAGCAGTTTCTGCAATAAATCTAATTTGGTGCTGTCAAAAAAAATTAGACTTATTTGCTATAGCAGCACATTAGTAAATGATTGTGGTAGCTTTGAAAGTTGTCATTCACTCTGCTTTACTTGCAATAGAATCCTGCAGAGCTTTTTTTTTTGCCTGAGCAACTCTGTGAAAATTCTCAGTTCTTTGTCCTGCAGCTGTAAAAACTGCAAATATTTCCACTACTGAAAAGGAGGTCATGCTTTAAGGTAATTGAAGAAGGAGATGGAAGAAAGAATAGCCTGTATTGTTAACAATCATATGAATATATAGGTGGATACATTTCTCCCTTGCCTACAGGTTTTCATAGTGCAGCTGAAATTGTTTATCTGATTATACAGCATGTAGATAAATTAGTTGCTCTGCGTTATTATAGAAGGTAAAATATTTTACCTGCCATGATAAGACCATATGCTGCTTTATGAAGACTGATACTGAGTGATTTGAAATAAATCGGTTCTGTCGTCTTCTGGCAGTGTGTTGTAAAATTTTTGAAGCTGATATACTTTGTGTCAAGATAACAAACCATTATTTAAATATCTTTCTATTTAACATTCTAAACATATTTAAGTTATTGTACAGACATATAAAGGCCATTGATGAATTTTGTAGGGGAAGGAAAGAAAATGTAAGCAAAGGAGTAAAGATAAGATCCAAAATCATGTGTTAGTTTTGAATACGGAAGTATTTCTAAATCACCTTTTTTCCATTTTTAAAGAGTTTTAACATGGTTGGCAATTGTATTTATTGCTCTACAATACAAATATCCCAAGGAAAAGGCACTAACACACTTTCAGATTTTAGTCTTACATTCATCTAAATTTTTTTTCATGGCATTTAAGCTGCAACTGGTCACATCGAATTTCTCTAATGATTGCATCAGGTTGTTGAGGCAGCCAGATTGCTACTGCATGTAGAGTGTGGTTCAGGAGCAGTGACAGTACTTAAAGCACTTTGGAGTGAATAGTGAATTCAGATGAAATACAGAAGAGACTAACTGCTGTAGAAAACAAACATCTTTATAAGGTCTTTGTTTTGAGCAGTTATTATTCAGAAATAACAGTAATAAGTTTATGAGTGTGTGTCAAATATTTACTTTGATCTTATTCAAATTAGGTTTTCTATTTGTGTGACTAATGACAACACGGTAATGATTTGTTTTTTTGAACCATAAAAGTCTTTCAGATACATGTATTGACGGCTGCTGGATTTTTGCTGAATTTGCTACTGGAAAAATGGTTCTGAATTTTGCCTTTATTTTTAACTTGTTCTAAGGCTTTTCTCTCAAGTACATCTGAAAGCTTGTTTTTACAATAAGCTAAAATGTACTTTTTCTGTCAGCACTTGGTATTTGTGAACTTAAACAATTTTAAAAGCTGTCTTGTGCTTTCAGAAGTGTATTCAAAGTTGTTTATTTTCTGCATTCACAGTGGTTGTTCATTTGTCGGTAGTTTGGTTTTTTTCTGTGCAAGATTCTGCTCCTGAAATTCTTGCCTAGAAAAAAAATTCAACAGAGAACCCAAAAGGTGTCCTCAGCTGGAGACTTTGTCCAACCTGACTTTGAAAAGCATCAGCCTCTAGGTTGTCACCTCTGGAGAAGGTAGCTGGTGGATGGAGGAATGAAAAAAAAAAAAATCACCTGAGCAGGTCAGCTTTGGCTGCCTGGCTGCTGTCCTTGCTCCCTTGTTCAGTGCCCATGTGCCAGTGATTGGTCAGGAGAGAGTGTGAGCTGGGAGATGCCCCTCCTGAGCGCAGCCTCTGCTGTCGGTGACCTGACAGGGCTGAACTCCTTCCCCTGGCTGTGCCGGCAGCGTGGTGAGGTTAATAGTGTGCTGCTCTTGGTTGACCCTGTGTTCTTGGTGGTTTGAGTGTCAAACTACATTTCTGTAGAAATAGGAACAACTGCTCTTTATTAGCTTCTCCTTGTTGGTCGGTTGCCTTCCACAGGGCTCAAATCAAACAGAGGAATAAAAGTGTCTCTGTGGTCAGGTGGGGCACTGCTGCATATTCTTTTTGTACCAGAATTCCACTTCTATTTCCACTGCATTTGTTCATCTGCATATAGTTTATTGTGAGAGAAGATCATAGCATCAGAAAATATTCCCTTGCAAATGCAGGGACTAATCCCCATATAAGGAATATATCAGTATTAAGTTATTATTCAGCTAAACTTGTGCAGTATTTGTCAATGCAATTTTCATTAGAGACAAATTCAGACCTAAGTATAAATGCATTTCTGCTAATGAGATTGGATTATCTCCTGGATTTGATCCCAGAAAGCTTTCCTTTAAATTCATTTTTGGTAAAACTCTAATAAAATGGGTGGTTCGTTGTAATTGCTTACAAAACTTAAAATATTTATTTTATCTTTTGGTACTGTATTTAATCTTGGTGAAAGGTTGTCTTTTTTTAATGGGTATCCAAGTTATGCAGTGAAATTGAAAGGTATTTCTTATTTTAGAAGAATGAAATTGTCAAGGAGGAGGTTAGTTAATAATTCAGGAACTTTTGGTTATCAGAGTGTATTCCTGAAAAGAAATATGGGCACAGGAATTGCTAAAAATAATGTATCCTGTTGACAAAATTAATTTAGTCTCAGCCCTGACAGAGAATCTTTACAATTTGCCTCAATGTGAAAAGCAGTATTCTAACAAAGAGTTGCATATGTGTGTTTTACAAGGCTTGAAAGCAAGAAAAATTACTAAGGATTTTTTTCTTTAAATAATGTTGCATTTGAAACATCAATAGGTAAAGTAAAAAAAAACTGAAGATCAAGTAGTTGGCAGTGAATGCTGTTGTCCACTTTAAGGTTTTACTGTAAACTTACTCATTCAGCTGTTCTCATTTTCTCTTTGTATTTTTTATTCAATATCTCTTACATAGTGTTAAAACAAGAGTCAAAAGCTTTCATTTATTATTTTATTTGTAATATTTTCCCACTTCTTTGCATAGCTCTGCAAAATCTTTCTCAGATTCTGCTAGTCTTAGCAGGAAGGAACAGATACATGTATATGAAGAAAAGCACATTAGCTGTTAGAGTTAACAGATAGTGATTAAAAGCTATTCTTTTGCTTCTGTATTATTTCTCCTATACCCCAAACTGATCTTCACAAATACAGGACTGTAAAGAACTTCATCTGCTGCTGGTTAGCAGGAGTGGATTTAAATCTACACCGACAGTTCATTTGACAATGACCTTGAGGGGCTTTGCTTCTTGAAGAAGAAAGCAGAAGCTTGCGGTAAACAAAGTTCACTTCTGACAGATGGATTGAATGACAGAAAGGTTGCGAGTGCCAGAATAGCCCTGGCAGAGGAGGAAATGTTCAGTGGAATCCAACAGGAGAGGAGGTGTGAACAGGTGCAGGGTTGCTGACGGAAGGGGAACCAGATGGAAGGAGCCAGAGCCAGTTTATTTAAAGGAAAAGGCAGAAAACACTGAAAGGCTGTGCGATCAGTGGCTAAAAGTGTGCATGGAAGAAGGTAAAAATTCACAAAGCAAAACTGCACAGTAGGATATCTAGCACTTAACATAATGGTAGTAATTTGTGAGTTTCGTTTTAAAGATGCTGTTGAAATATGTTTCTCCCTTACTCTTGACAGCATAAAGAAGAGAGATTTATAACCTGTCTAAAAAAACCCCAAAACAAACCAACACCAAAACCCTCAAGTGTTATACTGCCTGTCCATTATTTCTAATAATAATGTGCATTTACAATCAGGATAATGCAAAAATTATGCCACGGATGACCAAATGAGTAAAAGGTATATTAGGCTGGATTTTTATTTTTTTTAACTCACCTGTTTGTATCTAGCTCCTGTGATAAGTGGGCAGATAAGCATGCCTTTCATTGGGACGTTTCTGTAACATCTAGAGCAAATCAGCAATAGTCAAGTATAATGTAATGTTAGCACAGTATTTTTGCTTTCGGTTTTAAGTCTGTCACTTTGCTGGAATATGTGGTATCTTGCTGTAGGATGGGGTAGAAGTCTAGCTCACCCTAGATCAAATTCCGTGAAAATGAAATATTGTCTTTCAAATTGTCATCATGAAGAATGCTTTGTTCTGTCAAATGGTTCTGCTTCTTCCCAAGCTGTTCTTGTGAGGCTTGGTCCTTTGGAAGGAGTTAAAAAACATTTCTCAACTTTTTCTCAACTTCAGCAATAGTTGGGGAGCGCTAACAACTCCCACATATCAGGCCTGTGGCAGCTTAACTGCAGGTTGCATGTCCAAACCTAATGTCTGTGAAAAATGCAGGTAACTGTTCAGCAATCCTTCGTGGAGCATCTGTGATCTACTGGATCATTCAGCTGTGCTGATCTGATCTGATCCAGATCAGGTGTGAGCGCACAGTCACTTTCCTTTTGAATTAGTTAGAGCATGCAATGCAGTATTTATGCTGACTTTATGCCAGCTGCAGGAAGGACAGATGATACCTGATTCAGCATAAAGCTTGCTGGTACAAAGTTAACGTACCAAAAACATTGGGTTTTTGAACAAATCTAAATTGGCAGAGTGAGTTCGTAGCAGATCAGGTCTCTGCATCATTTAGCTGCATCATTTTTTGATTCAGTGGTAGGAGCCTGATGGTTGGATTTACTGTATTAACAAGCTGAGCCTTGGAGTACAGTCACAGTCGTTTGAAGCTGGTCTAAGTCTATGCTGTTGCTGAAAAGGCAAATCCCTTGAGTGGTAATATATGACTATGTCTGGCCCCATATTGCCAGACCATTGCTTCTGCTGACACTGGAAGACAGACACATGTGTGATCAGGTTTTTCAGGTAGTTAATCAGATTGAAAAAGACACATTTCTTGAAGAATGAGTTGTGTGAGTGCTAATTATAAGAGAATATAAAGGACCACACCTTTTAGCCTGACAATGTTGCCTTAGACTGGCTTAAGTGTGTTCTGAACCTGCATTGTAAGAGGCTGCTGGTGCCAAATTCAAGAATCACCATAAGTCAAGAAAATTATTTCTTTATTTTAAATATACTTAAAATAATAATAATGACTTAGCAGTCAAATATTTCACAACCTAATGGTAATAATCACCAGAGGATGGGTATTTACTTACAAGGTGCATATCTTGCTGGCAAGGCTTATAGATGTGCCAGAAAAATCAGATTTTGATTCCAAGTCAGTGTATTGGACTTAATATGTGATGTTAATTGCTAGACACTTTTCTCTTTTCTAACAATTAAATAGAGGGCAGTTAATGATAATATTTGACTGTGACTTGGGATACAGAGAACTATTCAGATTGAAAATAAGTTATTGTCTGCATTGAGAAACTGGTAGTTTTCTGTATAAATCTTGAAGGCATAATGTCAAAAGAGTAAACAATGTATAGGCTAGGTGTTTGTAAATACTCTTTTTTTATGCTGAGTTTAAAGTAAGAAATCCAGTCCTTTGGTTTTGTTGACTGACCCGGTAGATAGAAGTAGAGATGGAATATATCATCAGTCACATACATGCTCAAGTTAGCTGTATTCAAGATTCTTTATTTCATGTAAACTTTCATAGGAGTAATACTCTGTGTCTCTGTTCCTATGCCCCTACAGCTTTTCATCTTTCTCATGCCCATTAGTATCTCCACTTAGTGGAGATAATTTTCAAGTAGTTTTGAGGTACAGCAAGTGCCAAAAAATAGAGTAGGATTTTTTTTCGTGTGCAGCCATTAATATATACTATCTTCTGATGCCTCAGTAGGGCTTAAAGAGCAAAGTGGAAATTTTAAACTTAGTGTTTTATTGTTTCTGTAGACCTCTTATTATATACAGTGCAAATATATAAAAAGTTATAATGCAGTTCTAATGGTGTATTCTAAATAGAGAAAGATGGAAAAAGTTTCCAGATCCATATTTAAAGAGCTGAATCAATTTGAATGCTTAATCTTTTACTCGTTGGCCTTTACATGACTTTTCTAATTGCTTGTAGTAGCTTCAGCTCCTCGTGGTTGTGAGGAGAAAGCTCTGACATTTCATTATTTTAGGAAACTCTGTATTTCTCAACTAATGTAAAAAACAAAAATTGAGATTATTTGGTTTTAGCCTAAATTCTCATGAATAGGCCCACATGTATCTTGAACAATGATGCAGTCCTTCAGTTCTACCAATTAAATGAATAGTTAGGTCTCTTCAAAATTTGACCATGCGAATATAGATTTTACTGAAGCTCACCAAACACAGTGTGCTGGCTGGGGCAGTTTCCAGAAACTTGAGCTTTCTGCTGAGAAGACCTGGCAACCTGCTCCAGAATCAGCATCCAGTCAGCTCCCAGAAACAGACAAAAAGAGCAACTCAGTGGGTAATTCCCTCAATGGGATACAGGAAGGGCAAGTTTTCAGCTCCTTGGAGAGGTTTAAAGAAATGACCTGATCATTATGCTTTTAAAAGGTATTTCTACATAATTCTTGCACAAGCATACACGTGTGCATCTTTATTTATTTTTTGACATAAGAACTTTTGTACCATGTCTTTCCTTCTGCTCTCTAAGAGCGCCAAGAGCTGTAAAATCTAGTCTAAGGTGGATTTACATGTTCACTGAAAAAATCGAAACCTTTATTACAAAAATTCACATGGCAGAAAAAATTTACAGTGTTTTTTAAGAGGAAACCACTAAACACTGTCCAGCTATGTCCTCATTCATAGCAAGATGAAAATTCATAGGCCTTACAAGGGAAGATAACCAAAACAGTCAATGCTAAACAAAAGGTTGCTAGAGGCCTGACTGAAGGGAAAGGGAGAAATTGTGTGAGCCTGAGCCTTCTTATTTAGTTGATCCTAACATATGAGCCAGCCACACGCTCTAGAGCTCTGTTAATTTAGAAGGTTTGGATAGTAATAATTTTCATAGCTACACTTAAAACCAACATGTACCTAGTTACCTGCAGAATTACAGGTCTTACTGTGTTGCATTTCCTTACTTAAATGTTTGAAAATACTGAGACCAGGTAGCATATGATAAAACTTAGTAAATACGCTCTCCATTATAAATGACTGGATAGGATACTGCAGTGCTGTTAAATTGAAAGGCAGGTCTGAAAGGATTTTTAGGAGTTTTACATTAATAGAGAAAATTCCTTAAGACTATTCCTGGGGAGAATGGCTTCTCGGCAAAGTGTTTGGTTTTTTTTCTTTCATATTTGCAGACCAACCTTTAGGCTTGCCGGTTGACGTGGAAAAAAAATGAGCCCTTATTCTTCTGTGTATGACATACTTATAAAGATACATATGGAATACACAGGGAAGAGATTTGTGAAGTATGATCTTATTCTGCATACATTCTTTTATGACCTTTATTATGGCGGTTTTTTAATAGTTTCTGTCAGTAAAGTAAGAGATAACAAAAACTGTTCTCATGTTTCCTTGTACAGAATATGAACAGGTATTGTGACCTCTTGTTTAAGCTTTTATTCTTTTTCTTCCTTTTTTTTTTTGTTTTTATCATTAGCATGTGATTGGTTTGGTTGGGTTTTTTCCTCCTGTAGCATGAGAGAAGAGCAAGGTTATATTCTGATTTCCCATTCTTCCCTTGACATATGTAGCTGAAATAATAAGATGAAATAACTTATGAGAAAGTGGTTCTGAAAGCTGCTTGTAATGGGCAATCCACTACACCTGTATCGTGAAAAGCCTGCAAAGTAGACTGTATAAAACATTACTGAGCCTTTGTACTCAAAGCTATTGGTCTTTAGGTTTCCTGATACATGTAGGCTTTCAAGTCCTACTTTCAAAAGTGTTTTAATTGATTTGGGTGCCTTCATGCCAGATTTTATTAAAGATACCAGGAATAAAATTCTTAAGTAACTCCTCAAAACTGTTTTTCAGTTTGGTAGAGAGGCTTTTGCCGTACATTTATGTTCAAAAATACTGGATGAGAAAGTTCATTTCCTCTGAAAGGGCTGAGGGAGCCTTCAGCTGAGACCTTTCCCCTCTTCTGAGGTGATTTGTTGTGCACTGGTTCACAGTGCTGGCCCGCTTGGCTCCACGTTATCTAGGAACGAGGTCTGTGCCGGACCACTGAGGCACGTGGTAAAAGCATCAGAGTTCGGCTTGACTGGTCCTCTTGCTGCCCAAGGATGAGTGTTGGTGCAGGGTTCCAGGAATGGTCATCATTTAGACAACACTCTTGTTAGTTCAGATAACTCAAACATTTGTAAGACTAAATGCTAGCTACTCCATAATGATTTGTGAAATTCAGTTTGGAATAAGTATATATGAAAGCTGAAATATTTTATAGTTACATTTTTAACTATAATTAATATGAACCAAAGGTGTCAAAAATAATATTATGATAACCTTGATAACATCTTGTGTGTCACTGAACTGAGATAATTACTAGAGTACTTTAATTTGTCCAATTAAGTTCATAGTCCTTACTAATGGATCCATTAGCTTTTTACAAAGTGCTGCACGTTGATCTCATGGAAAAATCAAATAGTCAATATAGTAAGCGTGGCTGCTTCAAATCATAGTTGCTTTGTCAGAAGATGTACTGACAGCCTCCAGTCAGATCTCTAATTCCTGCACTGAGAACCATTCTATATTTTTTATTTTTGTGTTTTTACAGTTACCAAACTGAAAAGACTTTCAGAAATACTATTGAACTGTGTTGTAAAATGCAAAGTTTTATCAATCTAAGTTCTTTTCTTTTACAGTCAAATTTAGATGAGCTATTATTTATTTTAAATATGACTTTTATATCACTAGTCTTTTTATCCTTCATTTTTCTTTACCGCAAAGCTATTTGATGGAGAGCAGTCTTCTATTGAAAATGGATCTGTGATCCAGTTGTTGTTTGTTAGTGGTGAGAAAGGTGTTTTGGGGATTGCTTTTGGTTTGAGTTTTTTATTTACTAGTTTGTTTTTATTAAATTTGATGGCTCTAACTCAGCCAGCATACTTCTGTATTAGCTTTGGTGTCAAAGTGAATTTGCACTTAATTCTCAGCAAGGATTTTTTTAAGGTTTGCCAGTGATGGCAATTTTCTTCTTCCTATGCTATAAGCTACAGTTTACAGTGACTTATGTCAAGAACATTTAGAAAGCATAGCTTTCATGCACTGCAAATCAATATGCAGTTCATTGAGATATGCAAACCAGTTAACTAAGTTAACTATGGCTCTTGACAGCTGTAACACGTGCTCAAAACAGTCAGTGTTTAGAACTAAAATCACTATGGAAAACTTGTACTTCAGAACCACGCTCAAGAAGAGCTTGAGCTTGTCTCAACAGTTGCTTCTGACTTCATGGCACAAAAAATTAAAGTCACCATGAGTTCAATGCTTCTGCTTTAGTAAAACTGGTTAGTTTTACGATGAAATGCAGACATTATCAGATGGACATTTGTTTAGTTTTTTGCAGTGAGTACTTTGTGACAAAGAACTGTAACTTTTGCTGCTGTCTCCAGTTTTGAGTCAGTGTTTGCATTTGAGTGGAGAACAGGCTGTTGCACTTTAACCACTCTTCCCCATTTTTGATCTCTATAAATGAAATTGTAAAAAGTTCTGGAATAATTAATCTTTAGCTGACATTTCTGATTCAGATATAACCTGTGTCATTAAAATTAGTCTGTTTTAGCTTTTTTCTACAAAAAGTCTTTGTGCTTTCCTTAAGTGAATATGAAAAATTCTGAAGTTTTTGTAGAAGGAGATTTCTGATATCTTCACACTAATGCTGGAGAGACTGAGGACTGTTTCCTTCTGTCTACAATCTATAGAGTTTCTTTTTCTTAAATCAAGCACCTCTTCTTTCATAATTCAGAGTAATTGCAAATAAGCAGTCAGTGTCAAACCTCCTAAAACTCATGTAGTATTTGCTGGTTGTAGCAGGAATGTTACCAATAGATCCTGAAATCTCTTGAGCTGCCTTCTACATGTTTTATACTTTTTTTTCTTATTTCTCTGTGTATGTGTCTGGGAAATTTTCAGGAGGGGGAGAGAGAGATTGAACTTAGAGAGCAGGGAAGGTGTCAACTCAAGGTGTGAGTGAAAGACTTGCCACTCAGTTTAGACAGCTTTGGTTCCAAGAATTGTTTTCATTCCTCAGTAGCTCTAGCCACCTCAGATACTACTTTTTTTATGTGGTGCTGGATGTGTTTTAATCCCAACATTTTCTAGATTCTAAGCAACTGTTCTTCTGTGTAAGAATCACATGTGTTCTTTTAGTCTTAAAATTGAGCTTTTCAGCCATAGGGAGCTCAGCACACATCCATGGTTTCCAAGCTCTTGCTAGTTTGCTTTATACAGTAAGTAACATAGGTGAGTGGCTCTTTTGGATGGGTCCCCTTAACAAGAGAGTGTTTCTGGTGGCAGTAGATTCTCTGTTTATTTTGAGCTTACATGTTAGCATGTGTTTGTCAGGGGGGACCCTAGCACTGAGGAATGGACCTCTCTACAGGCTTGTTTTGGTAGCTTCAGCTGTGCAGCTTGATACGTGCTGAAGGCTACCCACAGCAGAATTCTAGTCAGCCAGTTGTGTGCCAGATGACAGCACAGCACCCAACTGCACACAACCATCGCATGTGAGACACTATTAAATAAAATACTGTGCTACTGACATTTTCTTTAGCTGAAAGTGTTGGGGAGGATGTGTGAGGTGCTGGTGTGGGAGTCTGGTGCTCATTGCAGCTGTTTGAAGGTAAAAAATGTTTGTAAAAGGGAAGGAGTTTGCATAGACTGGTTTCCAGCAAGTATGGAAAAATTTTTCTTAGTAATGCTTTCCATATTTGGAGCTTACACTTAGGAAATCATGTGAGTATCGCCCCTTAGGATAGCCGCAATATGGTTGCAAAGCAGTGCTGAGAGTGATGTGATAAAGTGCAACTCAATGTATGAAATTTCCTTTAAAAATATGCTTTGTTTCTTTAATGCTCTAATATTCTTGCTATCAAAATGTATTCTCTGTCTTACCTCAGAAGAAACTGCCTGTGATTTCCAAGGGAGTTTTGCCTAAGGTAGGGCTTGCAACATCAGGACCAGGAATTAGTGTAATGTGACCCACCATTTGTATTGCTTTGGGGTAAATTTGAGAGAGAAGATTTAACATTGTGTGTGTCATGCTGAGATATTGCAATATCTCGGATGGGTTATTAGGCACCAATCCAAAGGTTAAGTGCAGCAACCACAGGAGATGTGGCTTTATCCTTACATGATCTGTGCCCGTGTTCTGTTTTGGAGTCCTCGGAAATAGGTATTATCCCTAGAATAAAATATGTTTATTAAGATTTTATTGAAACCTATCCGAAGCTATTAAATGTTGTTTCAGTAGAAAGGTGTGTGCTTATAGGTCATTTGAAATCTAGAAATCAATCCTCGTGTGTGTGAACTCACTGATGTTTTGAATCTGGATCCCAACGTGCACCAGATAAATATTCACGACCTTTGGGAAAGTCTAGATATGAATTTAGTTTAGGACCTTTTCTAATTTATATGCATATATCTTTTTGGGGTTTTATTTTCCATGCTGTTTTTGCTTGGCTTGCATTAAATAAAATGCTTCAATGGAGTGTGGTAGTCTAGCATTTGTTTTGCCTCAGGAGTAGATTGCCCCATCTTGCATATCTGGTCAAGTAAATTGCTCTCTTGCCTGCATACTTCGATAATAGTACTGGGCTTTAGCCCTTCCTTTGCAACCCCCCAGTGAGCAGAACCACAAGAGGCTGGGCCTGTGTGGTGCTAGCAGTCTTCTCTATTGTAATGGATGCATTCATCTCCTATTTACATAAATTAATAGTTTAAACTTGTTTGGTTGCTCAAGAAAACTCATTAAGCTTTCAGAGTAGCTGTATTATGAGCACTGTGGCAATCACTTCCATTGACTTATCTCCTGCTGGTTCACTGGGAACCAGTCCATCTCGGGGTCAGGTCCCTAAGCTTCATTACAGAATTAAACAAATAGCATTTAAAAGAAAAATGCAAATAATCTGTTCAATGAGAAATGGATGTTGGTAAGCTTTCTTAGGAAAAAGAGATCGTGTTTAAAATTTTTAAAAAAATAAAATCCTATTTTTGTCTGCAAGGCCAATTTTCTCTCAGGAAACAGATCATTTTTTTTTTTGTCCATTTTCTATTAGTCACCAGAGAATGTTTGACATTGTAAGAGGAAGGTCAGTTTGTATAACCTGAAGCGGGAGGATAATGTTTAATGTGAAAAGCTTGGACAGATTTTTTGTTATTACTATTTGAATGTTCTACTTTATGCTTTTAATTTATCATCTTCAGTATATGATTTTTATTTTTCTTTATTCCCTCCTTGGTTTTTTTATAGGTTGGAGAAAGAGAGCATTCAGCACAGCATTAGCAGTGAAGCAAAGGCCCGAGCCCTTCAGGCCCAGCAAAGAGAGCAGGAGCTGACACAGAAGATGCAGCAAATGGAGGCCCAGCATGAGAAAACTGGTAGGTGGTAGGGAAAGATTAGAGCCTGGGCACTCACTCACAAGCCAGGCCCACGCCTTACTGTGAAATGACATCAGGAACACCTGTAACCTTTGGCTGGCCGAAGGGAGCAGATGCTAACTACACCGGAGATTCCGAATTACATATTAGTTAGCGTTTAAAAGAGAAAATGGAAAGTATTGCCCACTGTCTGTTGATTTCAGAGTGCTGCTCTCACATCTGTTGCACCATCTGGATTATGAGTTTATTTACCTGTGTTCAAGAAACGTAAAGCTGAGAGAGACCACAACAAAGTAGAAAAACAAAGGGCTTGTTTTTGGCTGGATTTTCAGGCACACATGTTATATAAAGAAAATAGCATCAGAAGCTCTGCGGGAAATGCTCTGAGCTTACAGTTAAAGTCTCCTGAATAGCATTGAACAGTTCCCACAGTACACACATTATAGCTACTCTAAAAGCTTAATGAGTTTGCTTCGGCATCCAAACTGGAGAAAAGCTTTAGCCATTAATCGGTTCTTAATTCACTGTCGCAGCTGGATGTAATTCACTGGCTCCAAATTGATATGTTCCTTTATTTAATCTTTGCAGCCTCAAACATTTTTAGCATTACCATGTGCCCCCCACACATCCTCAATCTAGAAGAAAGATGTTTAATCCCTTACATACTTCAGATTCTCATAATGGGAGACTTCATTGCATTGACTTAGGGGATCAATAACTTCTAACTTTAATCTGGAAGTAAGATGGGTTTTCCAAACAAACCAAAAAAACCCCTTTTGTTATTACGAAGTACTATGCCAACAACATTAATAAAGGTACATAATATAAATAAACAAAAGCAAAATTTTTTTAAAAATTGATTTTTAGAGAGGAAATCTCTAACCCCTGAGCTTGGAAAGGAGGAGGAGCTTCAGCTCTTATGGAACATGATATACTCATGTTTAATAAAATACCATTTTTACCAACCAGTCCTGCAATGCCT
Source organism: Sclerurus mexicanus (assembly GCA_013396755.1). Classification (NCBI taxonomy): domain Eukaryota; kingdom Metazoa; phylum Chordata; class Aves; order Passeriformes; family Furnariidae; genus Sclerurus; species Sclerurus mexicanus. The sequence goes on from VWZF01003842.1 coordinate 3,981,282, forward strand.
TTAGAAAAACTGTGTAACATGTATTAATCCTGAGCAGTGTCAGATGATACCTCAGGTAGCAGGCATGTTTATATCTGCTATCTAATTTTCTACCCTTTTTTCAGCATTATCACAGTACTAGAGAACCTTTCCATGTGTTCAGGGAATGAAAACAGCTACATTATGGCTGCTGTCTACACTGTAGGAAAAGAAAAGAAGCTCCCAGAATCATCCCTCCTTTAGCCAGCACATCTGCATATGGCCATGTGTAATTTTGCACAAGAGAGATGTAATTTACCCTCCTGGCACATAAATTGTCCCAGTATACAAAAATGAAACCACGTTATGTCTGGGTTTGTTTATCTCTAGTAGGATTAGAAAGAGTTGAAAATTATAGTCATTTATTAGGTATCTAAAGAAACTCTTGTTTATTATGACCCTACACACATACAAGGAATCTGGTTAAGAGTGGTCTTGTTTTCTTCGATTTTAAAAGCAGAAATCAAGAAACATCATTTTGCAGTATCTTCCTTTTGAAAGAGTAAAGATGCCTATGTACTAAGTCATGAGATTTGGTGCAGCCAAACTCATAGTACCTGAAAATTAATTTATGAAATGGTTTCACTCCAACTGTCACTGGGCAATAAGTCTATATCTTATGATTTAAGAAAAAAAAATTACATTAATCATAGTAAGCTCAAGACTCGGTAAATAAATTTTTTAAGGAGATGCTGAAATGAGTCCACAGTTGTAGCCTCAAATGAGTTTGGCTTGCCAGTGTATCTCTGCACCAGGTGAGCAAGCAAGAGTCTGCTAAAACATGGCTTGCCAATTTTTATTTCTTTTAGAAATGTCAATGAACCTCTAGCTAAAAAGTAAAACCACAGTTTACATACAGTTTAGATATCTAGTCTTCATGGTGACTCTTCTTTTAGAAGACCAGATTCAGTAGCAACAGTGCTTTAACGCTTTTGCTAATTCTGACATAGAGCATTAATTTGGTACATGACAGTGTTTTAGTTCCATGTCCAAGGAGTTGAAGTTTAAAAAACATTTCAAAACTAGAAGGATCTAGAAGAAATAAATTAAGAATATACAAAATTTTTTCAAAGTTATCTATACATTTATATCATTGTAAGGTAACTTTAGAGTTTCATAATTTCATGATTTCTAGTAGAAGAACTGGATTCACTGCTGACCTCCCAGAATACATTCATAGCAAAATTAAAGGAAGAATGTTGTATGTTGGCAAGAAAGTTGGAACAAATGTCAGAAAAATACAGGTTAGTATATTTTCCTTAACCTGCCGCTCTTATTACTAGGACGTGCTTCATTATTGTTTTGTTTGTATTTTAATATATATTATTATTCATTTTGTCCCAGGTATTGCATATCATACCAATATAATATATGCCCCTTAAGAAACAGGGTAATTCTAGTTTTCTATTGTCTGTATTACTTCAGATTTCTTGGACAATTCCAATGTAAAAATTGTGTACTGTTTTTTCCTGGTGTTCATATTCTTAATATGAAATGTAGAAAATAGTTAACAAAGCTGCAATTTGAGTTATACAAAATTGAAGTTATACAAAAAATGCTAATGATTTAAAGTTGTCCAAACTATTGTCTGTTGGTTAAATTGTTTACTTAAAGCTCCTTTCACAATACACTACACACTGAATATCATCTATGAAATAATTGTCATCAAAATTGTTTGTCATTTAAGTTCTGATTCTGCTGCTGCTTGTTTTCCATCAATAACAGGTCTGAATTCAAAGCCTTTAAAAACTGAGGAAGCAAACAAAACTTGGAAACAATAATAATTTAACTAAATACAAAGCTATGGAGGCATCTATTAAAAAGTTCTATAAGACAGAACTATCCTTTAAAGAAAATATTAATTTTGTAGTTCTAAGAAGTAAATAATTTGATTTCATATTTTTAAGTGTGAAAGTAGCAGCTGTTGAAACTTTCTGTAGGGTTCATATTTAGTGTAGTAAACTGGACTTCAGTGGAAAATTGGCATTGTGCAGCTTCCGTAAATTATATGCAAAGTGGATTTGGTAATTAAGGATAGGATTCGTCTCATGGCTGAAGTGAAGTAAGAAAAACCCTGTGCAAAGATAAAATTGGTTTTCAAGACAGGATTCTTCTTCTTCTGGGTGGATTTAATCAACCTCTTGAGACAGCCTAATAAGGGCAACACTCACTCAGGGAGAGAACTCATTTACCCCAGTATCCTCTTTCTAGGAATGGTCAAAGAGGAATGCTATAAGTAGATGACAGACATATATATGTATGTCCGTCATATATAAAATATAAGATGCTTCCCACAAGTACTGCCTCCACTGTCCATCCTACTTTCCACTGAATATGAAGTGTTGACTAGCTGTTAAGTGGCTAAAGCTGGGAGATGAATACCATCCAGAGTGTTTGGGGAAGAAACAAGAAACTTCAGGAACTGTAAGCAATCTTCCCTTGCAAATGTTGTGATGGGTACTTGAGAGAGAAGCAAACAGAATTTTTCTTCAGAAAAAGCAGAGCTCTTCTGCTAAAGTAATGCAAAATCTAAATAGATTCAAATCATATTATTATTCCAGCAATAAAAATGCACACAGACTTTGTTGCTAGAGCTCACAGTCACAGACTAGTAACTGTAAAGGATGAAGGAAAGACAGAAAACATACTGTGAAAACACATTATTCTCTGAAAATAAATACTAGAGATTGCCAAGTGTTTCTCCACCTAGCAGCATTAGCTGACTATGTCAGGAACCTGAAAAAGGAAAAAGGAGCCCTCTTGCATCTCCAGAAAGTGGTATATTTTACACATGAAACTGTAAGGAAGAACACTGGAAAGTGGTTCTGAGAAGTGGCCCTAAAATAGCTTGAGCTTGCCTTCACTGGAGTGGGAGCTGCTGCAGTCAGTAGCAAGAATGGAGAAATGGGTAGGGACAAAGAAAGAATGTAAAAATGAGAACAGAAAAGTGGAACTGGAGGTGGTGGGAACTGACAGACTAATACAGGTGATTTCAGAGAGTGATGTGATCAGATGCAGAAGATTACTTTGGCCAAGTTTTAAGTGCATGATCAACATGTGTCTTTCAGTAGCACCTCTCGGAAAGGCAATCCTTATTCTTATATCACTGGATATAGTATAAAATCACAATTCTGGGACAGAATGCTGTAACTTTGTCTTCTGAACAAAAAAGTATTGATTTTGGGGAGATTTTATAACTTAGTTCTTATGTACATTAATAAAAGCAGATCACAAAGCAGCTGTGTGCATGATTTTCATGGAAAATATATTTTCCATTTTTGTTTTTTTCTATGTTTTTGACCTTACCATAAACTGAATTTTGGACCTGGATGTTTATTTTCTTGCTATACCTCCATAATCTTTGTGCCTTAGTTTACATGGGTTTAAGAAATAACTGTATACTACCAGTACCATTATTTAATTGGTGAAACACTCAAACTCTTTTTGTAACAGATGGAATAATGACTTTATTTAATTTTTTTTTTCTTTTAATAGGAAGTGCCCATTTGTAATAAGAGGCATTTCAAATTTTTCTGTGACGCACAATTTCAGTGGAATGGATCTGAATGGCATATACATTTTTATATTTAATGCAGGTTTTCTGAGAAATTGAAACTGAAGTTTATGTGTTTATATGTAAGCTGGAACCATTTTTGTGACCTAGTCCCTACACAGAAATGCTTCAGAAAGAACAATGTCAGATGAATTACAAACCCCTCAAGCTGTGTGGAAAGAAGATAGTGTCTGTTAAGGTTTTTGTATGCACAGACGTGTTTAAAAATATAGTCCTTTGTTGATTTCTTCTCTGTTGTTGTGTTCATTTTTTTTTTCTCTGATTGTCACTGTCTGAGTTTCTAGGTTGTAGATTAATGCTTAACACTACCCACTGTGTATTTGTGATTTGCGTTTTGTAATTAAGGGGAACAATGGGAGTCCATTGGGTCTCGTTATATATAATGGTTGGTTTAATTTGTTTCACTTCTATCTTGTTAATTGTAAATTGATCATTAAGATTTGAATTCTAATCTGTCACCAGGGTTGTGAGTATTGAAGCTAGAGCAATGATCCTGGTTTTAATCACTGATGATGAGAAACAAATTTTATAATTTTGGTACATATTGCAGTTCATATATTTTAACACTGTATTTTATGGTGTTATAAATATTGTTAAATGACTTTTAGTGTAGTTTTACTGTTTGGACTATAATGTATAAATTATATTACTGGTTTGGCAACAGTAGGCATCCAACTGTGTGAGTTTAATTGAAGTAAAGAACACATACCCAGCTGAACTATTTTTCTGTTTGGTTGACTGCAGTCATTGCGCTCAATACTAGGAGTGAAATGTTTGTTGAAGGTAGCTGTATGAAGGTGGGATACAGTCTGTCTGAAGGTTTAGTCATTAAAATCATATGCAACAATCCTGCATCAGCAGAAAATATTTTAGAATGTTTATTTGATTCCATACTAGTAAACAATTTGTTTTAAGAGTGGGAAAAGGCAGTGCTTAAAAAGCACTGCAATACAAAAGGTAGTTCAGAGAAGTAAAGGCCACCTTAGTGTTCAAAAATCAGCTCATCATAAAAATATCCTAAGATTGATTTTGACTTATGACTATTTGACATTTGCTTATTTTTCCTCTCTAGTATTTGGGTGTTTTGGAGGAACATGTTTGGTTTCTTTTTCCAAGACTCTTCCAGTAAGGATGATAGATAAAACCTTAAATTGTTTTTAAAATAGGAGCTGAGGTAGTTGAATGGATCCAGAAGTATAAAGGGGTTTTTGTTGTTGTTGCTCCTGCCCCCCATCAGTTGTTTTTGATATAGTGATAGGTAGATGAGATTTGTCAAAATTTATTATGCCTCTGATTACAAGTGTGCATTTTTACATTTTCATTTTCAAGTGATATTGTAGCTTTGCTCAGTGTGATTTCAAAATAATACTGATTTCTTACAGGTCTTTTGAGTCTATCAAACCTCTGCAGAAGTGTACCTTCATGCAGAGTTCAGCTCAGATGGAGGCACTCCAAACATCTGCAGGCTTCAGTTTCTACTAAGTCCACCAGAGCTTACTGCTCAGACTGTTGAACCCAGAGTACTTCTTGTGGAGCACCATCAGCACATCCGTGTTGTGTCCTTTAGTTGTGCTGGATCCATCAGGCATAGAGCTTAGTGCACAGATATCTCTAATTTGCCTCTGTCCCTGGCGTTGAGTGGGCTATCTCTGAAGTTCAGCACTGTGTACTTTGACTCCTGCCCTTGTCTCTCTTCCAGCCCTGCTGTGACACCTTGGGAGCAGAGTCATTCAGAAGCATTTACATGGAACTCATCCTGCCCCTGCCTCCTATATAAGTGTACTATTGCATTCAGTGCAGTTATCAGGCTTATTACAATTATTGTTGTTTTTTGGCAGGGGGATGGTGGTGGTGGTTTGGGTTTTTTTAACCCAGTAATTTGTGACATTATTTAAATAGCACATAGAATTAGCTATTCTCTCTTCTGTCTTTGGAAACTGAGGTGGATGAAAGGTATGTTTAAAGATGCAGAGGGAAACTTTGACAAGTGATGATGAGTGAAGACTCTCAGTGTGCCGTATTGTGTTGGGACTGGTGTTCTCTGATGCTGACACACGTGAACCTTTTAACACTGACCTTAGTAGGCATTCTGCCCTTGATATGTGCTGTCCTTCCAAATGTCAGTGTCATTAAATGCTGGAATCTTGGTGGTGAGACTCCTAGATATTTACATGGAAAGGACATAGAGTAAATGATGTCTTAATAGGATTTTTTTTCCTGAGTTCAACTGTAATTACAAAAGATGTTTTAGGAAAAGACAACACTAATAACATGGTTCAAAGCGTCAGGAATTTAGAGCTGTATTTTAGAGATTATGCTGTTCATGTTTTCAGTGAATTCAGTACTTTTGTTTCATTAATTGTAATTTTCAGTAGCATTTTGGTTTAGGTTGATTTGAATTCCTTAATCTTTCCAGAAAGACTCTGGGCACCTTGAAGTGTGATGGGAATGAGTAAGTCCTTGTAAAACTTTGAGACTTTTATTACCTTGAAAGCTGCTTCCGCTGTTTCCATGAACGAGACAGTCACATATAGGAAAAGAAGCAGGATTCCCTGGTTGGGAAACCCTATAAACATAATAATTTACAGTATTCCTACATGGCAAATGCTGTTGCTGAATTTTACTGGCAAAAAAAGGGATGTAATATTGAATTTAGTCCATGTTACCACTCAGTTGGGCTTTGTCACGTCAGGTCTCTGTTGAGCTGCTCTGCAGTGGACCTTTGCTTTTATCCACGGGTTGTCTGTCTTACGGTATCAGTATCAAATACAGACTGCGTTCACATCATGTGATAACAGTTGGTCCAGCTGGCAATGCTTTGTTAGTGCTGACATTTAAGTTACTAGTATTTCTGTTAAATGACCAGTGTACAAATTCAGTTTCTGCTACCTTCCTGTAACATCCTGCTCACTGTAACGTGTACCTGCCTAGGAAACTCCTGGGTACTGAAGTTTGATGTACAAATCTATCAGCGCAGTTCTGATGTATTTGGCTGTGATGTTCCTTAATAGAGTTGTAATACCCAATCTGAATTCAATTAAATACAGTCTTCATCCAAAGTTTCCCTTGCTAAGTTGTCTTAGATTCACAGATGATACCATGCATTGTTCTCTATTTAAACATGAAAAGATTATGTTGTCATTTCTAGACTTGACTTGTCAATGTAACAACATGATTTTGAGGGAGGAGTATTCTTTCCCCCCTGCATTTTGTTGTATTTTTCAGAATGTCAGTTGTTGTTGCATTCTGTAACAGCTAGGAAGGTAAAGTATCTTTTTGCTGTAATTGCAGCATATTTAAGTTTATGATTTAAAGATATATCTGAAGCTTTTTAATCTCAAGATCTGGAGTGGCAGATGCCATAAATCAAATTTGCTTGCTTTAGATTCATACTTTCTGATGGTATAGCAGATTCTGACATGTTCTCATTAACCTTTTCCAAAGAGTTAAAATTGTACAAGTGCATAATGTATATTTTATCACAATTTAATCTGAGGTCTTTTCCTGATATTAAGAAACAGCTCATGCCTGTTTCTTCATAGGCTGATGGTTAGAGATGTAGCAAGTAGCAGTCCCAGGTCATTCATGGATCTGGTGTCTCTGCTCACCCGTGAAGAATAAAAATTGCTTAGAATTGACTAATATTCTTAAAGACTGTGCTGAGTTTTATGTAGATTAGTGTGCGCCTGTATGATTTGTCCCTCATTTCTTAAGGTTTCATTAATTTTTCTCTTAATGTGGCTTTGGTTTTTTGTTTGTTGTTTTTTTTTTTGGGGGGGGTGGGGCTGGTAGGGTTTGTGGGATTTTGTTGTGGCTTTTTTTTTAGTCTGTGTGATGTTATTTTGGGCATTTGAGGTTAATAAAGTTACTAAAACAGTACCACTGTTGAGAGCTCAACCTGTGCAGTGGAATAAAGGTTGAACAAGTTTTTAGTACCATTTTTCTAAACTAAATGTTAGCTTTTGCTAATAAAGAAGTTGCAATGTGCTTTCAAACTGCTAGCCAGATTCGTGTTTAAGAAGTATGAATTTACATTTATTGATCTTATTTGACATCAGTGAATAATGCCAAATGACATGCCTGTTTAAATGAGGCTGAAATTAGCTTAGCCAGCCTATGACTGAGTGATTGCCATTGGCATATTTACCAGATATTCGTCAGCATCATGTTCTTTTGTCTTAAGATATCTGAAATAGCATTTTGTTTCTGTAAGTTCTAGTAATAGCTTGTTTATGCATTACATATACATGTATGAAATTTTATAAATGCTGAAGCCACATATTGATGGCACGCTGCAGGATGAAATCTGACAACATCCATCATCGCTTTGTTTTACTTCTGTAGATCTGAAGTCAACCAGCTTAGTCAGGAAAAAGAGTATCTTCATGGCAGATTGGAGAAGATGCAGAAACGGAATGATGAATTGGACCAACAATGTATCCAGCATGGGAGAATGCATGAGAGGATGAAGTCAAGGTAGGAGGTCCTGTTAATCTGTCGGTATCTGATACCCTCAACTGTACCAGTTGTGTTGTGTAAACATAAAAATGACACTAGGTTGTGTGAAAGCAATATTCTTTCCTTACGAAAATGACCATTCCTTCTCCCTCCCCAACTGTCCTGTCAAGTTTTTTTTTAACATCTTTTGCTTGTGCCATTTTGGATAAATAAAAGGAAAGCTTGAACAACATAGTCTTCCAAAGAATTTAAGCCTAGTACATATGTGCGTGGGCTGATTCGGCTGTTCTCTGCTCTAACTTGGATGAATAGTCTTACCATATTAAAAAAAAAAAGGGGAGGGGAGTGGGGGGAGATGAGGAGGAAGGACAGAGGAGGTTATTCAGTGGTGTGAATGTAGAGTGCAGATGTGGATTCCATTATGCCACGTAATACTTGTATTTTTTGGGTTTACCATCGTTTTACTTGTATAAACAGATAAATCTTACTGAAGATCTAAGTAACCAGAGAAATACTAACAGCTTCCAGGCACCTTTCAGACAAGCAGTGACTTCCTCAGGAAGAGCTGGAAGCAGCTGCAGCAAGACTAGTATGAAGTATTTCCACCAATATCAATTGACTGTTTTGGCCAGAGTGTCCAGACTGATAATGCCTTGTGCTGTGATATGATCAGATGTGCTCAAAAATCATTGTGGATTCTTTTCCTTTTCATTCCAAAAAGTTCTTCTGTGCTCTCTTGTTCTGTTTTCCACTATATATAAAGTGTAACAGGCACAGGAAGGAGCTTAAGCATGCTTGTGGAGGTGCTTAAGCATGCTTGTGGAGGTAGAGGATAAAGTAAGGAGGCGGCTGAGCAGCAGCTCTGCAAATCCAATCAGCCAGGCTACCTCTTGTCAGTACTGAAAGGCGAAGTGCAGTTTAACTTCATTTGGACTAAACAGTCCTTACTGGGAAACATTCTGTTTCTTTTTTTGATTGCTGACCACCTGATAAAAGTAGAGCTTGCATCTATTGAAGCAGCCAGTCCTGTATGCTCTTTTTTTTTTTAAAGTATTGATTTTTTAATTTTTTCTTCCTGCCATCCCTTTATTCTCTGTCTATATATGATTCTTTCTGGCAAGCACTTCATATGTCCATTTCAGTCACCCAGACCCCTTCTTTCCTCTTCCTTTCCAAATTCTGGTCTGTACTTCATCCTGTTCTTCTGTATCCTGGGACTGTCATCATCATTTATATCTCAGAGAACAAACAAATTCAAAATGCTACAACTGTGTCCCTAATCTGCGTGACCATGTAATCTTTCCTTTTATCTCACCTTCCTTTTGGTTTCTTTACTTGTGATGGATTCTTGCCATATGGAGGAATGAGGACTCAAGGTTACTTTCAGGAGGAAAAAAAAAATCCGCCCCTACCTCCTTTCTCTCCTAGCTGTTCTTCTGTACGATTTTTAGTATCTAGTTGAATTTAAGACTCTTTTCTAAGTTTCTAGGAAGACCTCTCCTCTGTCAGAACCAAATAAAATAGATCTACTAGAAAATGTTGCTTATTCTTTGCTGCAGTAGCAATGATTATACACTAGAAAAGGCTGAAAGCATTAATCCAGAACAGAAAAGTGGTTTGAAAGCAGAGTGGTCATGCTGCAGGCAATGCCTTACCTTCTGCTGCTGTTTTACTGACAACAAGGACAGAAAACAGGGCAGTAATAGCGTTTATCTTATTTAATATTTTGCAATATGTAAATATGGAAAAAATTATCAGATATTTGAAACATGAACTGTATAATTTACCAGCATTTTAAGAGGAGGCTCTTTTAACATATTTTTAATTGTGGTCTTGCACTATGTTCATTTAAAATCCAGGTAATAAGTGACAAGACTGATAGAATAAGCTGCTTTTAAAAGATCAGTGTAATCAAATTTTAATTTCCATGTGAAAAGTGTAATAGACTTTCAGGATCTGTTCCCAAATACTATAAATTTGTTATGAAGTTTACAGATTGAGGTGAAGAAAAGCATGAAGTATAATACTGCAACAAATAAATCTCCTAGTTCCTTATATTTATGTTGAAAGACTTCCACCAAATAAAAATACCTGATTTTGAAAAGAGAGATCTGACTATGCTGCTTAGTAAATCCAGAACAACAAATAATAATAATAATTGACTTTTGCCTCAGATTTTTATCCATCGCTTAGATAACAGTATTTTGCTGTGATTATTAGTTAAGGAAGATTACTTCTTACAGGTTTCCCCTTTGTATGCAGCTACAAATAGAAGTGATCTGTTTGCAACAGTCCCACAAAGTGCATTCCTACCTCATTTTCCAGCTGCTATTATTCTGCCTCTCTTTAGAAAGTTTCTTCTATCAAAATGATTTTGGCTAAAGTTGGGACCTAACATTTGCATTTGAATAATGAGGCATTGTGGTATTTGTTTAAGAAGAAATCTCTGTCAATCCTTGTGTTCTCCAACGAGAATATGACAGGCCCTGATATAGCTATTTTGTGGAAGAAGCAAGATCTAACTGATCCGTCAGAATTTCTTTTGGGGAAACAGTGTTTTGGCAATCATAATAGTTGCATTCTTGAAAGTGAACAAGATAATTCTCTTACTGCCTTTCCTATCTTTCTGTATGAATATGTGCTGCAAATGAATGTAGTCCAAAATTACATAAGCAAGTTTTAAAGAAAGAGATTACTTTAAATTGCAGTCATTAAAGAGTCTATTGAATTGGCCTTTTCAGTGCAATGGAAATATCCAGGTCTTTCAGTGTGTTTTTACTCGGTAAAATATGGCATTAAAAGAAGTAGATGTCTGTCTTAAATGATATAGTTATCATGTGCTACTGAGGCAAACTTGAATTGAAAGATGTATAGTTTGCAGGACTACGGTGACATGTTAAGAGTGCAGTGGAGCTCATGAAAAGCTGTTCATTTAATGTTTTTAACCTGGCAACACTGGATCTTTGTTTAGATCCATGTATCGGGTTTTTGCATTAGCTTTTTTATTGTTTTGATATGGATTTTTTCAGCTCTCAACTTTATCATTTTACACAATGATTTGTTTATCAGAATCAATAATTTCAAAAGTATTCATTAGTGTGATAGAGGGTCACCTATGTGCCACTGGAAGTGAATTGGTCATCATGTGTGACTTTATGGATCTGAATCTTGGAGAAATAAATTCTTGTCTGTTATGTAGCAAAGAGTCTGCATAAATTTTCAACCTCAAAGCAAATTGTATTATTAATTTCTTCAAATTCCCATTCTGTAGATTCATGTTCATTATAGAAATTAGCAGGTAGCAGAAAGTACAGAATTTTTTATAAGGCAGCTATAAAGATAGAAACTAGCCAAGAATAAAAAGAATATAAAGCAAAAATAAAAGGGTGGGGTTGGGGTTTTTTTCGGTGCTCTACTCCACATAAAGCGAATAGAGTCCATCCAGACAAGGGAAGACTCAAGACCAAATGAACTGTGTAACTGTAGACATAAAGTTAGTTCATTTTCTCCTTAATCTGTTTTCAAAATAAATTCCCAGGCATGCATTTTCACTTCTGTAGTTAAAGCAGTTCTGTAAATGTAGATCTACTTGCTCACAAGCTCCCGATTTGGGGACTAAGAAAGGACAAGAATCTGCCTAGATCTGTTATTGTTGGAACATATTTATGAATAAGTATTGTTTGCTCAAGCTGCCATGAGTAAGGATTTCATCAGGCTAATAAAGCTCCTACTGAACTTAGGTAACTGTTGTAGTTAGAAGGTTCACTTATAGCTTTACTTTTCTGCACCTCTTCTCATAAAGCAAGCATTTGGTTATAAGCCAGCTATTTAGAGAAATTCTTCTGTGGACAGCCAGTGTCTAAAATGGGAAGCATTTAATTAAATATAGCTTAGCTCTTTTCTGTGTATTTTTCCTGTTAAAGACCCAGGTGATATGTGGAAATACAGCAAATATGGAGTAGTATCTTCAAGCAGGAAAAGAAAATCCTAGGCAATTTCTTTTCTCAAGATGAGCCAGCCATGTCTTTACTTTTTATCAAGCAGTTAAAGAAAAAGAACATTTGACAAGTAGTTTATTTGAGGTGTAAGGCTCTTTTGAAATCTTTTTAATAAAACATAGATTTAGAAGCTTCTTATGGTTATTTTTTCAAACATTTTTCCAAACTAAGCTCATTGTATGGAATTTCAGGCTATGCACTTTCTCTCTGTTTTGGTGATTAGAGCTGATATTACTGTTATTTTTGCTGTCGTGGGTGATCACTGTTCAATCTCTGTAACATTAACAACAATAATACATTTTATGCAAATTTGTACAGGGCTTTTTGTTCTGGTAGGTGTTTGGGGGTGACACTGTTAGATGTATTTCAGCTGTATTTTTGCTAGCTAAAGTTAAGAAGAAGAGCCTCCAGGACTGGCAGTTTGGGGCAGATGTGTGTCTATTCCTTAGGCATCAGTGGTTGTAAGTTAACTATAAAAATGTTACAGCCATCTGTGTAACAAGACGGCAGAGATCTGCTCCCGCCTGTTACTATAAATAAGAAGGAGATTTGTTTGACTTCATAGACATTGGATTTATAAAGACTATATGTGTCAAATTGTAACTACGTGCCATGTTGCTGAGATATGTCTGCAGCCAACTACCTGGGGTGTCTTCCCCTTCAGACATTCTAGTGTAGTGCAGCAACTGTGCAGAAATGTCTGTATAGCACAACATGTGACAAATTGTATTTGTTTTCTACCTATGGCGAAATGTATGATTCTCATGGATAAGCTTATCTGGAAGAGTAGCTAAAATGGATTTTTAAATGGACCACTCAAGGAGTGAAAATGCTGTATTCAGTTTGACAAGGATTTTAAAGGCTTTTTCCAACCATTAAATTTATTTTTTATTTTGTTCTTAAGTTACAGTGTGTGCAAGATCCTGTATGCATGAGAGAACACGTATCTATGAGAACTGAGACGTATAAAGAGAATATACCAGCATTTTTAAGTAACAAGTATGTAAAATCACAATAGCTTGTTTGCTGTCACTATTATACTTCTGAATAGAGATTTTTGATTTCTTGGCAAATCTTCACTAGAACAATTAATTAAAATTACTTCTTGATAACTGGAGCAATCAAGTTACATTTGAAATTTTATATTATCTGTCTAAAGTTCTAGTATTTTGTGTGTGTGTGTGTTCTCAAGAAATAACAATGGATGGAAGAATTTAGGTTAGGTCATTACCTGAAAGACCTTTTTTTTTTTTCCCCCCAATCCAGTTCATTCTAGTTGACTACATTGTCGTCCCTACTCTACTGATAGATTAGTGTATTTTTTCATCACATTGAGGCAATTACTACTATATTTTTACTAGACCAATTGTCTGTTTTGAAGTGCAGTTATGGAATAAAAATGCACTATATTGTGGCTTTTTTTGTTTAAAATGCATTCATTTTTATGTAAAAAATAGAGATTAACATTATGAGTGTCCGTAACATCTTTGATGTTAAAGATACAAAGATATTCACATTGTCTCAATGTGTAAAGAGAAATATGCTGAACTTTTTCCTGAGCATCATTACTCATATCTACATATCTTTGGTGTGGTTTTGCTGTAATGGGATGGCTGAAACAATTGGAGACGTTATTTTTTTGTATAGCCTTTCCCGCAGGGTGTCTGTAAAAGGATTTTTGGTCGCTGTTAGCATTGTGGTTCGGACAGATAAAACTCTCAGCTCATTCCAGAATTTGGGGTTATCACTATTACTTTATTTTTTTTATTACTATGTAATAGACTCATGTTTTATGTTGAGAAATGCATACTCCAGAGGAAGTGCTATTAGGAAATAATGAACACATAATGTGTATACACATACACATATACACACACACACACACACACATATATATATATATATAATCCTGTCAGAGTCTGAAAGTGTATTTGTCTTTTGTTTAATGTTGGAGTGTTTGCACACAGTTAAATGCTCTGGAATAGAAACTGGATGTTAAAAATATCTCTATCCCTCTGCAGTTCACTATTTGTCAATTTGCTATATGTCTGTTTAACTAATTTTTCCCCTTTTCACTTTAAACAGATATCTATATATATAATATATGAATACATATATTATTATGCTTTTATATGTATAATATTCCCATTCAAAATAGTTAATAAATTATATAAGATTATCTAAACCCCATAGTGTTTTTAAAGATTTATTCCCCAACTACTTAAACAGTAGATACAAAAAGCAAAAATTTTCTTAGTTGTTAGAAAAATTGAAAATGTATACCAAGAGTAAAATACAAGGTTTTCAGAAAATGCTGCAAAATAGTATGCAAATATATCCTTAACCTTAAGGCACAAATGACAAGCAGAGGGAAATACCACACCCAATTTCCAGACAGATGTTTAGGGAACTTAATAATGTTCTCTAAAGTGTGTTCTGGGTCACAGAATGTGTTCCCCTGTTGCTAAGTGTGTGTGTATAAAATATATGTACTTACATATATAGTTTGTATACATATATATTTTCTCAAGAATGTATTGAGCTCCTTTGTAAAAATCATTAGCCCTCGCTGTTCCAGTTTGGACAACTGTTTCCACTGCCACTGATCTTCTCATTGAGATCCTTCTTATGTTTGATTTGAATTAATTTCTGTTTGTTTTGTACCTACTTATCTTTGAGCCAAAATTGGGACAAGTAGTTGTTTTTTGTTCAAAAGAATCTGCATTGGTAATGCAAATGCTTCTGATTATAAGTAAAGAGTTGGACTCAATGATCCTTGCAGGTCCCTTCCAGCTCAGCATGTTCTGTGAAGCCTTCTTCTTTTGTTATGTTTGCAGTAAGCCTTCATCACCCTCAATTGTTGATCTTCTTTGAATATGGGCAGTCAAAACTGCCTACAGGGTCTTGATTGAGGACATTTGAATATATAGAATTAATATATTTACTGGAAATTGTTTGACTGTTGTATCCTACAGTCATGTTTGCCTTTTTGACAGCTGCACCAAGAAGTGTGTCCAGGATCTCTTCCTCAGTAAATTCAAGTTTTCAGCAGAGACTTTTGCTGTGACCTGCGAATGCATTAAGTCCCTAGTGTAAGGCTTTGTGCTATAAAATTTCATCCTCTGTCTGCTGTTCCAATCTTCTGAGTCATCTCTTTCTTTCTGTTCAGTATCACAGACCCTCTTTAAGCTGGTAACATCTTACATTTATCAGCCCACTCCTACTTTTTGTGCTGAGTCATAATTCAAAATATTCAAAAATCTGTTTAAATTGAAAGAAATTCACTTAGAATATTCCTTCCCTTCAGTTGTTCCTGTTGGCTGTGCTCTTTGTTTTAGTTACTTGTCAACAACAGCTTAGTTAAGTGATGGGGCTTGATATGTAATGTTTTGCTGAAGTTAATGTAGGTAAGATTTACTGCATTTCCTTTATCATAAAATGAGCTGTCAGAGAATTAAGAGTTGATGTGACTGAATCTGCTTGATCTAACTTACATTTCAGTTTTTCATGTTCCATCTACCTTTATGTCCTTATATATTCTTTTCCTTTCAGAATTTGTTGTAAGCTTTTTTGCGCATTTGAGGTCATGTTGGCGTTATCTGCACTACCTTCTTTAAGGATTAGTTAATGCTGCGTTTGACTTAACTGCATAACAATATAGTTAATGGGAGGAAGAAGTTGTAGAGGGGAAGTGACAGTGTCTGTGTTCACTTTGCACATCAAGACTGCTGGCCACCACAATTTTATTGTTTTAGAAACTGGAGAATAATATTTATGAAAGTGATACTGTTTGATGTCTCAAAAGAAAAGCTTCGTGAAAAAATAGCCAGGTTTGCATCCTCCTGTGTTGAACAGCTATCAACACTCTGACTAGCTCCCCCTCTGCTAAGAGTCTGATAATTGTCCATTTCTGAGAATATCCTCTGCTCTGCAGCTTTGATGTATTCTGCCTTCTCCAAAGCAGGAACGGGGATAGTTCTTATTCATGCCATCATGAACTCAGTCAAAGCCTTCAGCACACTAATAGTACACTTGTGTTCTTGTCTACCAGGAATGTAAAAAGCCCTGAAATATGTGTGACATAAAACAGCACAACATAAGGTTCCAGGCTGTTCTTGTTACTTTCTGTTGTCAGCACAGTTGTTGGTTTTCAAATTTAAATGTTAATTTAGCATTAGCGAAGCATTCTTGATTCTTCTAAAATGGAGGTGGATAAAGGTGATGTCTTTGACAGCTCAGGCCAGACTCTCCTTTATACAGCAACATCTAGAAACTCTTGGCGTTATGGAGATTGTAACACTGACACTGAAAAGGATGGGGATCATGGGGCAGAAGTATACCCATGGTTTTCCAGGGGAACCCCATTTTTTTCCTCCTACATTTGCTACAAACCTGCAACTGTTTTAATTTTGGTTAGGGGTTGCTTCTGTGTTAATCCACCAATTTAGCCCCTTATCACCACCACATCTTTGAAACTCTTTGCCTTCAGTGCCTGGTAGTAGCACATCTGGTCCATGGTAGTAGTCATGGACCAGTCTGCCTCACTGCTTTCCCCAGAGGTGTGAAATAAAAAGTGAGCAAGTGAGGTCAATGTGCTCTTTTTCTGTCTTCTTAAACATAAAAACCAGTTGTTTAATGGCAAGAAATAGCACCAAAAAGCATGTCATTTGTGTTTGTTCAAGTTATCTCAAGTTCATTTAAGTTATCTGCTGAAAGGTCCTCAAAACTACAGAGTAAAGGTTTCTACCCAGGGTAATATCCTTTCCAGTGGAGTATAAACTACTAGCATAAAAAATTAAATTGTTGAAATCCCTGACTGTTATACTCACCTGCTTTATTTTCTTCCGTATCATGCTTCACCTGCATTTTTCAAGTTTATTTTCATGTACTGTATTTTTGTGATATTTTTGAGATGTGTCAGAATAATTTAAAAAAAATAAGTTTTCAAATAGCCACTGGGAGACTACCACTATGCAGTAGTTCAGCAGCAAATATCTAGTTGGGATATTTAACAGTAGTTGTGATCTTCCTATTGAGCCTTCAGTATTCAAAATTTGAACTCACAATAATGGTAAAGTCTAACTATTAACCCTTTTGGCAAATTACTTTGAACAGTAGCAGATTTCTGTCTGGTTTTGATCTCTGTGTATAACTTTGAGATTTTCAGACTAAGGCTATTTAAACCCCATATAAGTGGGGGGTGAAAATGAAGACAGATGAATAACATTTAAAGAGCTTTGCAAGTGTGTAATGAAAATTTACCATCTCTGTAACAAAATCTTGGCACCTGCCTGCTTTCAAGGTCATTGTTGCAAGACAAGACCCAAACTAATGATAATTTATGTTTTAATATAGTAAGTGAATAGAGTTTTGCAAGGTTATTGGAAGACTGCTTTTTCTGGATAACTTCAGTGTTTTGGTTGCTTCTGCAGGGGCCTGGCCTGCTCCTATGGAAGCTGATCTAACTGGATGCTCTCATTTTCCATATATGAATCTAACCTTTTCTTAACTCTCTTAAATGTTTAGCCACTTAGTGATGTGACTTGTGCCAGTAGCTCCATGACCAATGCTGGACTTGGAGGTGCAGTATTTTCCTGTCATGCTTTTTTCATCTTTCAAACTAGTAGGTGCTTAGTTTATGCATTATGAGACTGACAATTGTTTTTTTCACTAGTTGTGTCCTCTAAAACACAGATAGAACTTTCTTTTGCCTATTTCTTGTCCAACTGACACTATAATTCTCTTCCAGAGTCCCAGTCATATTCATTATCAGTTTCTGAGTGCACTCTAAAAAAATTGCCACCCTAAAAAAATTAAATGCTAAAAAGTGATTGTGTTTATTGTGCCTTGTGATAGTGCTGTTTGGTGATAGTCTAATAGTAATAGGCAGTGCCCTAGTTTCTGAAAAAGTAATCTTAAATGTGTTATCCTTCAACTCCTAATCGCACAAGTTGTAGTGAAATAGAGATTATGGAAGTGGCTGCAAGGAAGGACAGTATGGTAAGACCTACTTAGCAACTATATTTCCAGGGTACTCAAGACAATGCTGTGAGTACTTCTCAGCAGGGGTTCTCAGTTTGGTTCTGAGATAAAGTAGTGATGATGGAAAATATGAAAGAAATGGAAAAGGTTAATAAGGTTATTCTGTCTTTGTTTAACTTGTTCTTTGTGAACAGTAAAGTCATGTATGGAGGGAAAGAAAGGGGAAAGGAGATTTTTAATTTTTTTTAAGTTCTTTTTAATCTCAGAGAGCCAGATTCCACATTTAGTTATATATATTGAAATATATTCTTGTCCCAAATACATCTCATTACTTGGGACTTGATCCTGAATGGTTTTTAGAATTCTGATTTCATTCAAGTCAAGGTTGCTAAATACTTTCAGGTCCCAATATCCAAAGGTTGTCTCAGAGGCATGGCTGAAATGGCAGTACACTTTTCCCTGCTTATGTAAGACAGTGTAATCTTTTTGAGTGCTACACTAGCACTTCCCACACTACCAGGGATATAGCCTTAGTTTTAGCTATGTGACTTGCATGTAGTCAAAAACAGCTTAAAGGTTTTTGGGGAGGTTTGGGTCGTTTTGTTTGTTTGGGGGTTTTTTTCTATTGCTTAGATGTTCAAGTTGCTGATCTTTTATATACATACTAAAAAAATACATGTGTGTGGATATAGATACATATATATATACACAGTTACAGAACTGAAAATGCTCATCTATAAATTGACACCAAACATGGACAATTGCACAGAATAAATGTTTGGAAGCATGTAACTTTAACTTTTACCATCTGGAAGGCTTTTATAATCTTCTCTGCCTTGTCATGCATGTGTTAGGTGATGCAAATACTTGTGCTTCTCAAATAAGTTTTATGAATAAAATGCACAAACAAGCTGACCAGCGGCATATGTATCCTTGGGAAAGGGCTTTCATAGTCTGGGCAGAAATGGAATTTCTTCATGGACTTTCTGTAATGTTAACCCATGTCAATAAAATCCACAGGAAATGTGTCTAGCATTTTGTCCTTTTTAAATTTCCATTTTTAATAGCAGGAAGACACTCCAGGCAGTGCATTTCTGAGGGATTATTACATTTCTCGGGTGGCTGAAGTCACTCACCCTTCAGCCTTCTGCCTCGCAACACACTCGAGGCGAGCAATAATCCCCAGCAAGGCACTGCCTGTCTTATCTTATTGCTTAATTATTATACCTATTTAATGCTGCTTAGAACATTGTCAGCTGTTGAGAAAAGGTAATTATCACTAGTCAAATGAAAAACACTTTTTTGGCTGCCTTACGGATACACATTTTACTGGTACCTTGATACATAATGAAGCCTGATAGCAAAACTTTTGCTTGTCTCTTCTTCAAGCCACAGCTGTTTCCCTGCTAAATTCATCCCATCTGTCTCCCCTTCCGTAAGGCTGTAGGCAGTATAGCATAAGTACAGAAGCAGTTCAGTGCTATTTTGGATAAACATAGCTGAAATTTGAATCTTTGCCATTTGCAATGCACACATTTTGTTTTACTGCTGTAAAGAGAGCTGTCAAAATAAAAACTACATGGATAATTTACTGAAATGCAGTCAAATAAAGGGATGATCAAAGGGAAAAAATGAAGATATAATATAGGGTCAGTATTACGTTCATGGTGTCTTCGGAACAATTTAATTGTTCACCTCTTGACATTGCTGGGTGCAGAGAAATTGGTAGTGAATAACAAAAGTAGAAGACACTGAATTAGAATAGAACATGAAGAAGTCCAAACTTCTTGTTAAAAAGGGTAATTGTAGCAGGCAATTATTTGTGATAGTGGCCTGTTAAACTATCTGACCAAGGTATTAGTTCTTTGCTCATTTTATAAGTAGTATATAATTATGTAAGATAATACAGCTTGGAAATTAAATCCATCATTTCTCTGTATGACACTGCCTATCAAAATGAAAGGACACCATAATGATGACAATGGGGCAACAGTCATTACACTCTCTTTTACACTTTACAGTTTTGATTGACATGGAAAAATATACATTAAAGCTGAGTACAGTTATCTTCATTGAGTTGGTTGTTCTAAAATGGATTGGTGGTTAGTTACCCAAGGCTTGTGTTTGAAACTCCAGGTTTTCTGAAACAGAAGATCCAAATGACAGTAAGGTCTGCTTGACTTGAATAAATTGAGTACTGTGCAACACACAATATTTGAGAGTCTTTTAGGCAAAACCCTTTTGGAAAAAGTCTGCTATTCTGCTGAAATGTTAGAAAAATTCTATGGTACCTCTAGTAAGAGAAGGGCTTTGACTGCTGCATCTTGGATATATTTTCCTTTCACCATGTTACTGTGTTCTATGTGGTCCATCCCAGAGAAAGATTATGGCTGGTAAATGCTTATAATTCTGTTGTAGGAAAATCTTGAAAGCTGTTTCTAGGCTAACCTTGATGTGTATGTGGTATAGTTCCATGTTCTGTGGAAGTTAATTCTCAAAGGCCAGTGCTTCCAAATTTGTATTGCATTAGGCAAAGGTGAACAAAGCCATTTTTGTCCTAACCTAGAAGATGCTCTTGTTGACAAAGAAAAAAAATAGACGATGAACTTAATGTTAGTGAACAATGAAATAATCTAAATTTTATGAGAATAAATTTCCTTTGGGGAGAAGCACTTTGTGGAGTTCACTACTACTGAAATACTGATTTCAATGTTCTATGTTGAGGAAGAGAAGGGGAAAAAAGGATGTTAAGTTGTTAGCTGCTTCGGTATTTACTGGACTGCTTTCAAGCTGTATCAAAAGAAACAGTCCTTTGTAATATTACTAAGAAAGGTAGTGCTACATGAAAAGCTTACAGAGTGGTTTTTTTACAAGTATATGTAACATCAATAGTCTGTGGCAAGAAAGAATCAAGACTGTGTTAATCCTCCATATTTACAGTGTCTTTATAGACATTAAATTTAAATATATTCAAATATTTCAAAATACTTCTTTTAGATTTGTTCCATAATATAAATAAGGATGTTATGAGACTGAATATTGGTATTCAGTCCTCCTATAACTAATCCAGGAGCTGGTAAGACAGCTACTGTACCAGAACTAGTGCCTTCATATATGAGTTTCAATGAAGAAAGGCTCTACTATTTTTCAAAGGAGCCCAGTTCTTCAAAGACTCCTCCATAGGTAACGGCTTCTCCCCCTCTGCCTCCCGTTGAGCTTGACTGAAAGAGCAGTTGTATAGACTTCTCTGTGGTCAGCAGAGTATTGCAGTGAACATCCAGGTACTAGGACCATCTTGGAACAACTGGTTTTATGGTAAATATATTGTGATAATTCTTTAAATTTCTATTAACTTATAACCTTCTATTTTAAAAATAGTGTCTATGGCTTGGTCATCCAGCTTTGCATGCCACACATCTGATGGAACATGTGCATGTACCAACATAGTGTTTCAAGAAACCGAAGCCTTTTTTTTTTTTTCCTATTTTCCAAAAGGAGAGATTTACTTTTGTGTTGTTACATATTGGAAATGTTTAGCCCCTGTTAGAGGCATTTAGGTAGTGACTGTAAGTTGAAGTGGGAGGCCTGTACCTTCACGCATAGCAATTTTGACAGATTCACTGCATTTTTTTCTACATGTGATTCCAAAACTGCAAGTGGCTAAAGAAAATCAGATTTTTACAAAGGGTTTTACCCAGGGTTGCACAATTGAGATTTGGGGATGGAGGAGTGGACAATATCAAGAGCAAAACAAGTTACAGTTACTCTCTTTGCCATGTGCAAAGTATTAAGAAAGCTGTCAATATTATGCTTTTCACATATATTTATTACACTTTATTTTTGCAGTCCAGTGTACCTTGCCGTAAGTATGTGCATTGTTGATGTGATCAAGAACCCAAGATTATGTGAATTCTTGGTGATTCTTTTGAGTGTGCTCCAACTGTTGGGACTGTTTATTGTGATCTGGCTTTAGTAAGGTGACTTTTTTTCAAATCTAGCACTTCACTTACTTGTTTTTGTCTGGCCATCATCGTTTTACTTACATGCAGGATTTTTTTTTCTACCTCTCAGTTTTCAGGTCAGACAGAAGGCTCTATATTTTCACTCATTCCTTCTGCAGGTTATTGTAAGGACAAAAGCAAAAGAAAGAATGGGTCAGAGGGATCACATACTACCAGACAGAAGAAATCCGTTATGTAATATAGAAGAAAAAAAAGCTTTAAAGACAATAGAAGAAAAAGACTTTTTACAGTGCTGTTCTCTGTTCTTTTACCTTTTCATGCTTTTCTTGGTTTAAAGTAATTTTAGGTATTCCATCTCTACACTTAGAAGGAATGGTTTCTGGCAAAAATGTTCTGAAGATTTCTGGATCTTCTGAAAAAACATTCTTTTTGAATGTACACAGTGAACCAAAACCTCTGTTCAAAATTTTCCTTGCACTTTACTTGTTTGCTCAGTCGCCTTGTGAGTTATATGAGCAGAACTGAAAGCCAGTGCAATCTTTACAGAATATTATTACTTTCATTCTGTCTTAGCTGTCTGCTCCCACTTTCAACTGCCTCTATTTTGGCAAATTTTAGACTTAGTTGTTGTTATTCATGCTTAAATATTAGATATCATTAAAGATTAGATATCATTTGCAAGCTCCGCAATTTAAAAGTAATTTTTAGTAGCAGCATGATATAAACTGAACAATACATTCAATCTATATGGTGCATAAATATTTTTCATCTTTTTGCCTAGGTTCTCACAGAGAAATTATAGCAACTACTAAAAGTGCTTGCACGTTATCTATAAACCAGAATTAAAATCCCTTTCATTTAGCAATAATGCAGGGCTTTGGTTTATTTTGGGTTTTTTTTTTTCTATTGACAGTGCAGGGGCAAAGCTTACCCAGATATTATTGTGTTCAAATGCTTCCCTCTGAACTGTTCCACTCTGAATTGTGTCTGGACCCAGCACCACCCTGTTCCATTTGTGCCCCTCCCTGGGGTACAGAAGGAACGCCAAACAAAGTTTTAAACGACAGGAGCTATTCATGCAAAAACAGAGGTTAAATTAATTTTGGTAAAAATGAGAACTGATTATAGTCCTGATAGTAAATTCATTAGAGTCCCCCAGTTCCACTTCTGCTAAAGCAGTGTTGCAAGATAAATGAGTGATCCTTCCCATGCTACTTGCTTTCATTTTAATAATCAGTGGAACTTTAGTTGCTGGAAACATCTGAGTTCATTTGGTCCCTTAAACGCAACAGATAACTGTAGAGCAGAATTAAAAATTAGGCTTACTTGAGAAGTTACCGTTGTTTGTGTGAAAATACCATTTTAAAAGTTCTGTTCAACTAAAATGCATTCTGTTCTATTTAACTGATTTCAGTTCATACTTTGAAATAGCACAGTTGGGGATTCTTTTCTTTGTAATCTTTTGGGGAAGGAATTTTTTCCAAATACTTCAGTGACTTTCTGCATCAGATTGCAGGGTAATGTTACAGTCAGTAATGTTTACATCAACAAATGTAAATTCAAATTAAATCTATTATTTAAATAGCATGATGGAAACACATGGTGCTTTGTAGTCACGTAATTAAAGAAGATCTGTGCCTCCAGGAGTTTATGATCTAAAGATCAAAACCAGTTTCACATGCAACAGACCTAACTATTGGTGTACAGTTTGGGTATTTTGTCTTGCATCTACTTCAGCATAAATTTTGCTCCTGAGCAGAGATTTCAGCTAGGCAGTGCAGTACTGTCTGAGATGCAGTGCATAAGTTTTGGACTTGACACTTTGTGTAGGGGCGGTTCCCCTCTTAGCACCAAAAAGCTTCCTGTTTTGATGTCACGTTTTATATTGTGCTCATTTAACAGTAACACTGTTAAATAAACCTTGTGAATTCTACAGGTTTAGTTAGGGAGGAAAATCTAATTCTTATGTTTAACAAGGAATCTGACTAGCCATGCTTCCCCCCCCCCGTTTGTTTTTTTTTTTCCCAGTTGTGAAAGTAATTTTGTGCAAAATTGCATTTGAGTTAAATTATTCACTCATCCTGGGGCAATAGCCTGTATTCACTTTCCAGCTGAGCCAACTTAAAATATGGGAAACAGACCAGCCTAGTATTCCATTGTTGCCTTATATAATGTGGTGTTTTGGAAATGATGATGAAGGCAACCTGGATAGTTCATGGGTGAATTAGTAGATTCATAAACTGAAAGCTTTGATTGCTATTTGTAATGGTGTTTTCTCTCTTCCTTTCAAAATTCTATGTTCACAAATAAGAGTTGTTGCTTTTATTTAAAAAGAAAAGAGGAGGACAAAAAAAAAATCAAGCCTCTTTTCTCCTTTGAAGAAGTCTTTGCCTGAATTGCTGGCTGAGTTCCCTCAAAAGGCCTGGACTCCTTCAAAACTTGGAACCAAGTTCAGACCCCAGCTAGGTAAGGTAGAGTACTTTGTTCAGTTTACTTAGTTTTCTCCCCACAATATGCTACAAAAGAGTCTGGGTGTAAACACATAGGTTATTATTGTCAAGTGTGATGGTTTGGGATTTCGTCCAATTATCATCCTAATTAGGTCCCTGAATTAAAAAGAATTTTTCTTTTGGGCGTGGAGAGCTAAATGAAGATCCATCTGTGAACCCTGTGACTCATAGGTAGCTGCAAACCATTAGGCCCCTTTGTCTCTCTAATCACTTAACTGTAGAATAATTTGGCAGCCTTAAGAGGCAACTTTTGCCTTCAACCTCCTTGTCTGAGGGCTTTTCCTAAATTAAGGTAAGCTTGGACAGCACCTCAGGCGTTCACATGTTTTGTTCTGTATTCCAGTGCTTTTTTTTCCCAGTCGATGCTGTTGCTTAGAGTTGCACATCTTGGAGGTGATGCTGTGTTTGGTTTTCCTTAGTTATTTAAATCCATAAAAGATGAGTTCTGATCATTTCCTGATCCTATGAATGCTTTCAGTTCTGGCAGCTAACGGAGACTTCTTAACACTTTATTTTGAACTCTGGCAGTTTTTCTCCAAACATGTTTCACTTTTACTCATGCTGTGCTACAGATCCTGACATTGCTGGTTTTGGGTCCTCTCTGTGCTGCGTGGAAATAATGCTTTACTGATCTTTTCTAATGTCTTCTAGGATAAAGCTGTGAAATGATTCCGTGTTAGGAGTGGTAGGCATTAATGAACGTTGGCATTTTTCTTCCAAACCTGAACCTGTTTGAGCAATGTTTTTGTACTTCAGGTGTGGCTATATATTGGTCAGAGTGAAGGAAAATATTTCCCCATAGTGAAGGATGGTACAAGTCCCACCTTCTCTTAAAGGATTTCCTTGTACTGTACTTTTGGGTTTTTTTTAACTAAACTGTATCTTTCTGGGCCTTTGGGTCATATGGTGTGTGGCTTCACACAAATGTTTACTACATGACAGGCTAACTTAGCAACCAAGATTTGTTTTCATCTTCTTTCTAGTCAGTGTTTTTTGTCTTCTGTGACATATTGGATTCTGTGCTGTACAAAAGGAAGCCCTGAATGACAACTAGTGTAGCATTGTGCCTGGGACCTGTGTTTTTGGCTCTAGACTCAGATGAAGGACTTCTACTCAGAAACATTCAGTACTTGGCAATACCAAATTTCTTTTGTAACAGTTGAATCAGTGGTAGTCTCATGGTTCTAATGCAAAACTGAAAAAAAAAAATTAAAAAAAGTCCTTTATCAGATGGTGTACCTTAATTTCAGGGTGCTTTGGATGGAAGAATAAGCAAAAAGAGTAAGATTTCCTAAGAGGGTGTAGCAGTGATAGTCTTTAACAGAAAAAAAAAAAAAAAACCCAAAAAAAAACCCCAAACAAAATCCCCACAAAACTACAGAAAACAACAACCCCAAACTACAGAGGTTCCCTGAAAAGAGACAATAATTCTGACATCAGGCAGTTAAAGAGCAGACTCTGGTGTGGAAAACTGTCCCAGATTCCAACATTCCTTTCAGCTGACATTAGAAAACAAGGTAGACTTAGCATGAGAAATAGTGTCTTTATATGAAGAGATTGCTCTTGTTAGGCCCATATGTGAACCATATATCCAGATTCTCTCTACATCCGCTCACTTGTCTCCCTGTCAGCATCTAAAGAGAGATCCCCAAATGTGCAAATGTACCTTTCAGATCAGAGTTTAATTTTAGAAGACTATCTTGACCTATTAATTTTGATTATAACAGTGCTGTGGTGGCAGAGACATCAAATTGCAAGTAAAATTTCAAGAATCAGAATGGTACAAAGCTGTAGAAATAAATGCAATTTGCAGTAATAGGTCACAATAGTTATGTATGGGAAAATATACGTCATTATTGAATAAGTAGTAGTTCATCAGGGCGCGTATTGTTCACATACACTTTGTATGTTACAAACTGCAACAATGGAGGCTGAATACTTCCATGATCTGTGTGTGCAGCATGAGGAAGGCAAATTTAAGAGCCCAAAAAAATGGTTCCAGCGCTGGCACTTGTAGCAACTTTGAACTTAAGTACTGCAGAGCATCTTGGACATTTTTGTAATTACTTTATTTTCTCATATTCAATCTGTAAACCATCCTTTCAATTGAAAGACAAGTTTTAGAATATGGAAGAAAAAGCCAAACTTGTTGGGCTTCTTAAAAAAAACGGGTCTGGGGAGCAAAAAGCTTACAACTTGGGATTGTTTAATGCACATGAGCAAAGTAAGCGCCTAGGCAATTCAGAAGAATCATCCTCATTATTAAAATTATTGAGTAATAGCTAAGAGATTAATAAAAACTGATTACATTAGAGTAGTTTGCATACCAGGAAACTTTTAATAGAAATCCTTCAGATAACTGATTGATTACTTATTTTCCCTGTGAGATATGTTTTCTTATTGTAGTCTTAAAATTAGGTACATGAAGTCACCATCCAGAACTAGAAATGATAGTAAAACAGGAGTTGCAAAATTAAAAATGCCAGCATGAAGTGATGTAATTTTTCAATGTAGTGGTTCTGTGTTTTCTGGTTTGATAATGGATATCTAAGGGCATTCATCTGGTTGTGAATGAAATTAATTCCCTTGCTAATGTCTCCACTTCCCCATGAAGTCCTTTTCAAGTTGAAGGGGCTTTGCTTTCAATTCCCCTTTTCTCTTTGTCTCCAAAGAGGAAAAGCATTCCGTTATTTCTGTAAAGTACTGTAGAAATTCCGGTGCTTCTGCAAGTTATTTACAATTATTATATCAAACATTTCAAGTATATCTAGAATGTGAATGCATGAACCTTTAAACCTATTTTATAATAATTTATTCCATATAATAATAACTTCCTTTTCTTTAAAAACTTAAAAGAAATTCACTCTACTCTCCACCTCCCAAAAAAAACCCCACCCAAACAAACCCAAAAATATCTGACCAAGATATGATACTGGAGCCTTCATCAGACCCAGCCTGTTCTAAAGTGGTCCAGGGTGGGCATGTGTAAGCAGCAGTGCAGTTACACTCTGGAGTCAAGGGAGAGGCTTTTGGCATACACTGCACCTTCAGAATTTTCCACAGCTTGTCAAGAGAATAAACTATGTATTTCTTTATTTTCTTAGTCTGCAACTAGTAAGAAAATGTGCAGCATTTGCATTATTTCTACAGTAATCAGTCTGCAGCAGGTCTTGGTGAAGACTTCACATGTTTTCTTTTATTCACCTGTTCTTGGACAGGAAGACATAGCACATATACAAAGTCCATTTTCTCTCATACCAAAATCTAGGACTGTACTTTTTGTTTAAAAGTAAGTTTAATTTCTAAAGTGCGTAATCAAATGCATGTTTCGCATGTGCAAAGGACCTCTGTTGGCCAGTTCTGTTTCTGAAATTCTCTTTCTGCTGCTTGTATGGGCTCTTATTGAAGGGAGGGCAGTACTGGACGTTGCTGGTGAGGGACTGGGATGGGGCGAGAGCCTGTGTGACACACTGTCCAAGCACACCTTCTTCTGGAACTTCAGTCACAGCTGATGTTCTGAGACATACCAAATGTGGTCGTAGCTGATTCGTTTTGACCTGATCAGTTCAGAAGACATCCTGCTGGGTTGATTATTGCTTTGCTATCCAAAGCAACCCAATGGATAAAATAGACATTTTTCAACTAAGTGCTACTGAGTTACTGAGAATCTTTCAGGAAAATGCAGACATGCACACACACCCCTCATCTAGGAAAAGGAAGGAAGTGAATGTGTGCAATCAGATAATTGGAAACTATTTTCTCTCTCATCTCCCAGAGTCCTCTAAGACTGGGGCAAGTGAGCCAAGCCTAGGCATTAACACCTGAAATGAAAATGATTAATGATCAGAAATATGTGCAAAACACACAAACTCTGAAAGGGATTAATTCAAGATGTTGAGGAGGGGATTTGTTGAGTTTATTATACATACATACATATATATAGGCATAATTTCATGGTTTGCAAAATTTGAATATTATGTATAGAACTAACTGAAATCTTAATATGTAGTTATTTATAAACATTTCTTGTTACTGTAAACAACCTCTATACAGTTCTTTATTTATTATAGCTAGTAAATCAAGCCCTATCAAATTTAAACTGAGCTAAATTGCTACATCATTGAATACATTGCCACATTTTACATTTTGAAATTCAAGTGTGTTTTGAACTTCTGTCATCTTTCTCTTAAGGAAAAGAGGGGGAAATGTAATTATGGGAGGAGAAAGTGGCTTTTTAATTTTTTTGTATAAAACTCTTTAAAGCAATTTTGTTAAAATTTAAAACAGCCTTGAGACAGACAGTACCGGGTGAAAGGAGAGTACTAGCCCTAAATTAACGGCTTGGATATCTAGTCTTGTATGCTCAAAAATGCTGGCTTCAACAAAACCCTCAACACTGGTCATCTTTCTGCGTAGGTAGGACACAGTCTCCTTATCATTTGTTTAGGAACTCTAACTCCTAAGTAGCTGAGGGGAAAAACAGTTTGTGTACTATCTAGTTGAACACAAGCATTCCAGCATTCCCATATTGTAAGGAAAACTATTTTTGTGAAGGCAGGCGAACATTGTGTACTCATTGCAATGGAGACTTGATGCAGGGAGACTGTGTGAAGCAAATACATGTCTAGTTCCTATTCTTGAAAAATGCTAGAACATACACGTGTTTCATGTTCCTTATGCTACATACTGCTTCTCTCTGCTCAGATAATCACATTTGCATCGCATTTGAGGTAGGACTGTTATCTTTTATCTCTTTGATCTCTTATTTTACTGATGCAGGAAAAGTTCAATGAGGAAATAGTGTTTCTGAACAAAAGGTGCTGCAAATCGTCAGCAGGCAGAATTGCAAAATTGTGCCGTCTGTCCTTACACATTTCCATCTCTGCCTGTCCTTCCTTAGCTGAGAGGGTTATTCATCACAGAATGGTCAATGGGAGTTTTATAGGAGCATTTATTTATAATTTCTATGTTCTAGATCTTTTTCTTTTTTTTTTTTTAATTTCAGGCTCCAAAGTATTTTTTTTCCTGTTATAGTTCATTGTGTCATAAATGGTCAAATGGTAACTCATCACAAACAAAATTATTTTTGCAGCCTGTCTTCCTAGCATCTGGATTCTGAAGAGGCAGCCTGGATGCCTGCATGCCAGTGCAACCAGGATTTCAGCAGTGTCAATAATCTTTGCTCATCACACCCAAAAAATCAGTGTGTCAGTGTATTCCTGCAGAGTCATTAGCATACAGACTCACTCTGCTTGCTTAACAAAGCATGGTTTGGTGTATTATAGTTTCCTAGTCTGCTTCTCTGATTCACCTCTGACAAAAGCAGAGAGCAAATTCAGTCCCTTCTTCAGTGGCACACTAATGCGGGAAATAAATCTTCGGGCATAAGGTCTGAATGGCAGTCATTTAAATAATTCAAATGCAGCGATCATTTTGCCCATGTGCCTTTCATTTCTTTGTTTTGTTTCTCTGTATTTCCCAAATCACTGAGAGACAAATGATCTGGTGCAACAATCTATATTTTTAAAATATCTAGAGCTAAATAATCTCCGTCCTCTTTAAAAGCACTTTAATTGGTTACATGTAAAATAATTATTTGCTCTCTCTTTTCTGGTGTGGAGGGGGGAGTTGGAGGGGAGAAGTAACATACAAGCAGATGTGCTGCTAGATCTACAGGCTTCTGCCAACCATATGGCATCTTAAAGAAAGATGGTTGGAGCGTCTGGATTAGCAAAGAGTCGGGATGGAAAGCCATGTGTCGTGTTGGTACAGGCAGTTGTTTTAGCTCTCTGTAAAAGGCTTCAGGAGATTGTGTAATGGAACAAATGGTACTGCAAGCCTAGTAACAGCCTTACCGCTGCTGGAGAGGCAATTGGCCCCCAGGCGAGTACTGCTTCATCCTTGCTTGTTGGTTTTTTGTGAAGGATTTTTAGATCGTTATTTTGTGTTCTTCTTTTAACGTACAGGAAACTTGGGAGATGTAATTCTGAACTTTATACTTGAAAGAAAGCTATTATGTCGTTAGGATTTTTTCACACTCATTTTTTTATAATGAAAACCTACAGTTTCCTTCTCTTTGAAATGAAAAGCTCCTGCCCTTCTGCAAATTTTCTGCATCCTTCATGAACACTTTGAGACATCAGTTCATTGAAATTGTAGCTGATGCCCAGATTTTGGGGGAAAACCGCTCTCTCTAGGGTTTGCTTAGTTAAAAACAAGATTGGGGCTATTGTGTTTGTGGCTATAACGTACCAGTTTGGCATTTGTATTCTGTTTGACAAGTTGTTCTTTGTGCAAACAAAGGGCCTGCTCCTATTAAAGGAAAAACCCCACCTTTTTGTTTTTAGCAACACAGAATTGGGCATTTTGTGGGGTTTTGTGTGCTTTACAGGAGTCTGTAGTTGACATTACAGCTCATGGGAGTTATTCTGGATTGGGATGAAAGCTATTGTATCCAGATCTGTATCAGAAGTAGGCTTTAGTCATTTTTCTACTGTCACAATAGAACTCTAAATTCCTCTGTATATCTCAATGAAATCAGGCCTCTTAGTAGACCTGTAAATGCAGTTTTCTCTCCTTGATACCATTTGTTTCAAAGGAAATTAAAAATCTGATGTTGCAGTACAAAAGTTCAATAAAATTAGGTTTATTTTATTTGAAGAGATTTTAAGTACATTATGATCCAAATATCATGATTTTTATGTAAAGAGAGAACATGAGGGATGCCCAAACATTCATTTTTAGGTAAATACTTGCTGAGCAGATATTGTTATGGTTTCAGAGACATTAGAGACAAACCATTAACTACAGAACCACCTTCCTACTGAAGGTCCTTGCTGAAAAATATACTATCTTAAACTGAAATGCTCCTCTAATATAGCCTAGATTCACAATAATTTAATAGTGAAAGTACAATTACTGTTATTTTTTTCTCTTTAAGTTTTTTCAAACTCTCCAGAAGGCTCCTTATCTGGAGCTTAGGAAACAGCAGTCCTCAGCTTAATCTGCAGTTTAGTTACAGCAGTGCACGCTTTTTCCTGAGCTGCCTGCATGCCCCCTGCTCAAGCCTGCATATGTTGCTCAATGCTGATCAAAAGTAGCCTCCCTCGGGAGGGAGGCTTGGGTTCGTCTTGTCGGCCTGTTCATTACCGCGCCTCAGCCAAGGCTGAGCCAGGTGTGAGGTGGACAGTTGTCCACCAGGAGTGGTGCCAAGACCACCAGCATGTCTCTGGAACACTCTGATGATGGCTGCTGAGGGGTAGTGGAGTCGGACCAGTGAGCCTCAGCGGGGACCTTGGGCTCTCTTGGGGCACCTGCTGAGTTTTCGCAGCCTTTGAGAAACCCAGGCTGCTTCCTGCACCATGTTAGTGTGCGAGTTCACCAACATCATGGTGCACATTAGCAAAAGTGTGCATTTCAGTCAGAAGTGTGCATTTCTCTGGGTAGGTTTCCCAGGTAGAAATTTTGGGTAATGATGTATTTGTGCTGCGGCAGCAGTATCAGCAGTAGTTACCAAGTCTACAGAAACAAGTAATTGATTGATATTAGTAGGTGGATCTCTTGCTTCTCATTTTGCCTGTATGTTTATCTTCCACATCCCTACTTAGAAGAACAAAACCCATGGCTGTGTTTTTGAACAAAGAGACACAGCTTTGTTTTCTTAATTTGATTTAAGGCACTTAATTTTCATTTACATAGTGAGAATGTTCAGCTTCCAAAAGCATAACAAGGCTTCTAAGCTTTTTTTTTAAAACATTTGTTTCTTAAAACTGTTACCATTGCTTACCACTGAAAGAGAAGGACATGGGGAAGTAGTGTGAGAAAGGCATACTTTACCTAACAAAAGTAAGCAAGACCTTTTGATGTAACCCAAAGGGAAACGTTCTCTTCTCTTACAGTTACACTGAAGATGTGTCAAGAAAGTTATTAGCATTTATTTCACCTTATAGCAAAGAAAAGACAGATAGTTTTGCTAGAATTTTTGGCAATAATTAAAATATGGTGGCACGTACCCAGTTGTGGACAGAATGAATCCTTCTCCTAGAAGGTGCTGTTAGTCTTTACCATGTTGGCATGTCTGTGCAGGGTCCAGTGACCTCTGACTGATGTGCCAGACTGTGACATGGGAGTGCCAGGCTGGAGCCACCTTTGTGCTCATTTTGTGTGGTGCTCCTGACAGCCCTGTGCTGCTATTGCAGGGACACTGCTGTACTCATCTACAAGCGAACCTGTGTCACCAGAAAGACATACTTGACCCTTTGCACTGGTTGTGATCTGGGTGTGTTGATATTCATCTCCAGACTGCCTGGTTGTAGTCATATTCCTTATTGTGGAGAGGTTAATGGTTTTTCTGAAGATAACTGTAATATTTGCCTCTAAAGCAGCAATAAAATTCCTCTGTTTCATAGCAATGATCAAGTTCAGTTTGCAGTAAATTTAGAGCACAGTTGACTAATACTCATATACATTATGAAATAGCCATTCTCTTATGGAGAGTGTAACACTATCTATAATGTGCTAATACATTTTTAAGATGTATTTTCTGTGAAATGCTTCCCTTCAGTGCTGCTAAGCAATTGCAGGTTTCACTAACTTCACATGCAGTTTCCTGTTTATAATGTAGTCCAAAACAAAACAACACGTGGACTCTGTAGTCCATCACAAGAGCTGAGCTTCATGAAGGTAGGCTGGCAATACTGCTTAGATCCTCCAGCTTTTCTTATTTTCCAAAAAAACTTTGGGTTTCTCAGGATGAAACTCCATTCCCCGCAGCCCTTCTCAGTGTCAAAATATCATCTTCCTTACATTTGCTTTTCCATCCTCCCTGCTTGTGTTTCCTTGATGCTGTGACTCCCTTCATTCTCTGCAGAACTGGTTTATGGGTGTACTGGGTGATGTGGGGAGACTGGGGCTGGTCCCAAAGTGCTGTGTTGCGTGACAGCAGCAGCTCCCTCTGAGGAGAGAGCATGCTTGCTTGGCCAACCAGTGCAAACAGAGGCTGAAGCCTCCTCAGGTCCCTTGGGTGTATCTGCACATATTTGAGCACAGACCTTTCTTACCTCTCACACACATCTTTGGCTCCTCTGCCCACCTTGACCTCCTTCACAGCCATTTCTCTAGATCCTTACTCAGTATGTGCCCCCTATGCTCCTTTTTGTTTCCTAGGCAGAGTATGTTTGGAAAAAGAACTGTATTTGAAAGGGAGTAGGCCAAGCTTGGGGTAAGATCACAAGTGAAAGCAATCTGCTCTGTGTGGAGAGAGCAATGGGCCTTTGTATGTAAAACGTCTATCTGAATATGCTGCACAGCAAATTATGTGTGTCACCAATATAAAGTCATATTCCTCCTTTTCTATGTCACAGGCATAAAACTAAACTCCATACAAATCTTATAACTATCATTAGTTTGACTGTAATTTATGCAAACCACAATAACCATGTGTGAACCCTGAAAAATAAGCAAATGTGTGTCGCCTGCCAGAGCTTAGAGGCAAAATAATTTGTTTGAAATGAACTGGAAAGAGGGGCATATTTGTACCTCTAGTGTGGAAAATAAGGGTAATGGGTTTTAAGCAAAGCAACTAATGAGTGACGCCTACATAGATATTTAAAACTCCATGTTTGATACTTTTAGAGCTTATTTTCATAGTGGTCAAACTACACAGTATAGCAAGCTTTGGCTTTACGCTGAAGAACAGTTTTGAAGGACTTTGACAGATAGTTCTTAAAGTGGGAAGACTCCCTTGCAGATAACCAAATGAGAAGAACTGTACCCAGCACTACTGGCCTCTTGTTTGCAAGGTCACTAGTGAGAAACATTTTACATGTGAAAGATAGGTACTAGTGGCTAGATACATAAACAGAAGGTTTATGCTCTGTACCTCAGTGCCTGCAGCCCTTGCTGGTTGCAGCCAGGATCTGGGCTCCATGAGGACAGCAGGACTGAACCAAAAGCTGTTCTGTTCGCCTGCAATTGGGACTGTCAGAACAACTGAAGCAGTTGTAGCTCAGCTGTACTACCCTTTCTAGCGGTAGTTTTTTTAATTAAGACAATATCTGACAAAGTAAATTAACAGAAGCTGATGCTTTTAGCAGTTTTTTTTGCTTCAAATGCCTGATGTCAGCTTGGGCCACATGTACATTCTGCACATGCCATGGGATAGAAAAAGTGAAGACTTCTTTTTCAGTTCTCTGCTGCCTGCCCAAACACCACATGTACTGTCTGTTACATGTCGCTTCTGATGAGGTTCATGCTGGGAATTTCTTTTTAAAGGCAAAGTGTTTGTGAAGGAAAGAGTTCAGATTGGATAGATTGCATTAAAAATTCTCGGTGTCTCTGACTCAAATATAGTGATTGCTTTATGTGGACACCAACTAGCAGTTTGTAAAGGTTTGAGTTTGGTAATAAAAGAAATAAGAGGAATCGGAGTAAGCAGTGGAGAAAATAGAGCATACATTTATAAAAAGTAAACCAGCCGCAAAAATTGCTGTAACTAGTAAGACAAACATAGGGAAAATAATTTCAGTAATACAAATGAGGAGGCCACTTTTGAAACCTTAATACGATATGTGTCTGTTACCATTATCAAGATTCTGTTTCCTGATTGACAAATTGTGCAAAATCTGCTCTGTCTGGCACATAAAATCAGAGAGGTGAACATCTTAAAAAAAAACAAAAATAAAAAATTGGAGTCTGACTGTAAGATTCAATATATTTCTGTAATATTGTCTGCTTCAAGCCCTGCCCCCCTCCTTTCTTTTTCCTAAGGTATTTTACAGCATTCTAAATCAATAGCCTGAATGATCTGGAGAATTGTTTTACTTAATACTTACAACTAAAGGCATAAAACAGTAACCAGGAGTATTTTTGCTCTAGAGCAAACCTGATCCAGAGTTCATATTCCTGTCACTGATCTTACTGTTTTGTATTCCTTTAAAGGAGGAAAAGCCTCATCTTCATCCAAGGGATTCGGACACAAATAGACATTGGTGAAGCTTTCACCCCTATCTCTTCCAGCCTGCCGTCCATTCTTTTTCATTATTTCCTTCCTGTCAAAACCCAGGAGGGCTAAAAGTGGCCGTCATAGCAGCTAAGCCCAGCTGCTACACCCCCCTACTAAAGAGCGGGCTGATAATGTTCTCCAGCATGTTAGACATGAGCTATTAGAAGCCCAGGAATAGATCCAGGCTCAGGTTTCCTATATGATCTATTTGTTTAAACTGTTGGGCTGGTTGTGAAAGAGAAGATACATTCTAATAATCAGTGATGACATCTGAAACAAAGGGGAAGCTACTATTCCTATGTAAACTTTTAATTAAACCCTATTTGTGATTGCTGTCGTGGCATGCAAAGATTATTTCTTATTGGAGATGATATATTATAAAGACTTTACGTGGAAAAATGGAGAGTGCCTTTAGTAAAAGGGAATTTAGATGTTACCCAATATGTATTCAAAAAAAAGATTGACTGATACCAAGCCGCCTGGGTCAAGGGGTTCATGGTGAAATGTGGGCATTTTCTTCTTGGGTGTCTGATTCCAAACTGTGCAATGGATATTAACTTCTAGTTACCATCTGTTAACGTAAGTTGGATGAGTTTGTTCTGCTTGTAGTGTGGGCAAGTGCTTACCTTTCTAAGCTAGAAGTGGTATAGATCTTCTCTGCCTGAAAAAATTACAGTCTTGGCCTTTTGTGTGGCAACAGAATTCTGTTAGGAGTTCCAGAGGGTGGGAAATTCCACAGAAACGGTTTTTTTAATATGCCCTGAACTGTCTACTTGTGTCCTGTTAGAAGTCAGGACTTCCAGTGTGACAGAAATAAGGAGGCTTATTCACTACTCACTGTTACGCATGGCTTTTTGGTCTGTTTGTGGTCTGTCACTTAAGGTTGTCTCAAGGCCCTGGTATATGGGTCAAGATCTAAAGTAAATAGTATTTTAGGACACCAGTGAAAATTTGGGGTTCCACTTGCTATTTGTCAGAATTTCTAAATTTATAGACTCTAGTTTTTGTACCTCAAAATCTACTGTGTGAATTTGTTGATGCTGTAAACCACAGTGAAGATGCAGAACTAATTTGACTATTGGTTTCAATGACCTAGTTGTCCACAGAGTTGATTGAAGATACAAAGAGGCGGTGAACATAGATTTTTGTGCCTTAATGAAAACAACATCACTTCTGCTTATGAAAAGAGAAGGCAGAAAAGTAGCAGAGTTGAGATGGAAAGCAGGGGAGACAAATGCTGCCATCTCTGCAAGAGGGGCAGGGAGTGACAGCAGCTCGGGTAGTTGTGGCTTCAGAAACAAGCTCACCATGAGCACTAGCCATGCACCTTAGCTCTGCATGGCAGCGAATCTGTATTTCCAAGATCATCATATAGCCAAAGCAAAGTCTGATCTTTGATTTGTATATAGCAGGAGATGAACTCAGGCAGTGCCTGCTCTATCTGTGTCAGGAACTAAAAGTGTGATTGCCAGAGTTTGTATTTAAGGGGGTGTGATGTTTCTTATTATAAGGCATTGCTGAAATCCTGTGATTTCATTAGGCTTGCCAAAAACTGTGGTTTAGACTGGTGAGTAGTTGCCTCAGGAGGAGACCAGCAAGGCTGGGCAGGGGAACAGCAGTGGAGCTGGGAGCCAGGGTGGGAAGGAGTTGCACAGAAACCCTTTGTTCTGGCATTTTCTAACACTTGACTACCTGAGTATACGAATTGAACATCCTTTAGTGAGTTGTAGTACAACTGTCTGTTAAGTACCAAAGCTTAAACACTTCCTATCACGATATGGAATTTGTAGGATGTCCTGAAAGAAAATTATAAAAGCAGGTAGAGGTTTGCTGATGGAAAGTTTGCTGGGGTTTGCTTTCTTCTCTAATGACTTGCTCCCTGCATTTGTAACAAACTTGTTCTTAAACCTGCATTTCCTTTTTGAACTCAGTGCATTAACAATATTTGGGATTTGCAAATGCCAGATTACGAAACGTGGCACTGCCTTCATGTTGGAGCACAGTCCCCTTCAGTTGCATCCCTGCAGCATGGGAAACATGGCCCTTAGTTTTCCCACTCAGGATCAGAAGCCACCTCTGATCGCTGTATCCACATACAGGCAAGTGAGCAATGCAGGAGCAACCTTAGAAACTCATAGCTTGATACTCTTGCGCTGACAAGGGAAATGTTTTTTAAAGGCGGTTTGCTGCACAATAACATACTCTCATGGTGTTGGGTTTTGGTAATTTTGGGGGCAGCAGGAGTCACGCCCTGGCACACTCTCGCCCACAGAGATGTGGCCCCGGTGCTGGTGTTGCCTGTGGGTGGCCAGTGCCCCAGACCTTGCCGTGGGGCCATGCCCAATGGCCATGGCACCCACTGTTCAGGTGATGGGCTGGCCCGTGTTACCGTGGCAACTGGCAGATGGGGGCTTCGGCAGGGTCAGCGGGGAGGCAGCCGCAGCAGCGCGCCGGCCGAGCTGCTCAACAGCCCTTTCAGCTCTGACAGCTCCGCTCCGGCTGGCCAGGAGTAGTTATCAGATTACTTGTATTAAAACCTAATTAAGATGTGTGCCAGTAAATGCAGCATGATTATTGGATTTGGTGATTTAGCTGCTGCAGGTTGTTGCAATCCAATCACGCCATTTCAGCAAATCCAGCTCTGTGGAGTAAAGTGAAAATGTTTTACATCAGTAACCTGACTATGTTGAAAGAGTAAATAACCTTTTAATGCCTCTACTATGTCAAGCACTGACTGAGCTCCACTGCAGGGTGAATGGGCACTGCCCACAGATCCTTGCATATTAATTTCTTTCAAATCAACATTAAAACTCAGAGGAAGGCTGATGGGCTGTATCAGCTTGTTCCTTCATTGCGGATTGCCTGCGGATTAATGGACCCGAGTCCCCGAGGGCAGGGAGCTTGCAGCCAGAGCCTTGTGGGTGCCGCTGGTTTAGCAATATGTCATTAAAGAAAAGAAGGAAGCTTTTGTTTTTATCTGTAGGCCACAGATAAGGGGACAGTCAAAGTGTAACATGGTGGGTGCCGGTATAGCTTTGTGGTGTTGGATGTGAAAATACACTGAATGGCTGGTGAAACTCACCTTGGTGCCAAAGCTCTGCTTTGTGTTTGATGTTTCACCTAGTTTCTGCAGAGTCTTGCAGTGATTGTCTAAACCATAGCTGTCAAAATGTAACAAAACCCTATTGGTCCCTTTTCACTTCATTTCTTGATAAGCTGTGGTATCTCAGATCCAAATTTTACTGCTGTGTGAAATGAGAGATGTCTTCTGTAGGTTGTAGCTGTACAAAGAAGCAAGGTAGCTTGGAGCCATTCTAACATAAGCTGCATATGAGCTCTGAGAATACTGAGAATCAGAGTAAAACATTACCTTGAAGTGTTCATTGCAGTTTGTGATTCCTCAGTTGTGTTCTCCTTCTGTGGAACCACTTGTCTTATGAAATTGCCTCTTTCTTGCCTCCATATAAAAGTAGGAATTTTGGTTTAAAGTTGCTAGTGGGAAATTATTTGAAGGGTATTATTGTGACTACTAAATGGGAGCTTACTCCTTAAAGCCAGGTTGTCCTGTAGGTAGTCCAAATGTAGCATGGTTCAAAAGCTACGTCTTCACCTTGTTCCTTGAAGTAACATGACAGAGCATGGAGTCAGTCCCTGTCCTTCAACACTTCCAGGCCAAGGGGGAGCAGCCGCATGCCATCCCAACTGGAGAGATCTTGCCACTTTGGTGGAAAAATGATCTCTCTTAGAATGGAGAGTGAGGATACAGTGGTCACTGAGATGCTCAGGACACAGTACATGTTTGCCTGGTAGGTGGTGTTGACAAAGCAAATGTGGCGACCGTGCAACCTCACTCACTTGTATTAGCAAAATGTGCAGAAGGTTCTGTCACCCAGTTGTAAAAATGATGGCAGGCATCGATGTGCAGTTGTAACATATGGGAAGTACAGTGAATGTGGGTGGAGCTGTTCATTTCTCATCTTGAATCATTTACGAGATCAGCAGGCAGGCCAGATACAATGCATATGGGAATGTGTGGCTGTGCTGCACATGTCACACGTAATAGCAGATACTGTGAGAGGGCCCAGAGCCTGTCCTCGGGAGCTAAACGCACCAGAGCAGGCTGGGAGTCCCAGTGTGTGGACCAAGGGCCAGTTGGCAGCAAATTTTGGGAGAGCAGACTGGCAGACAGAATTTGGAAATTCACAGATCCAGATCTGCACTGACTAGAACTGCTCCCTTTTCATCCATCATGGCCCAGAATTGTAGATTGGCATGTTATTAAACCAACCCAGGCACTGGAGATACAGATGATAAAGTCGTGGCCTGCTAGTCCAAACCAGCTCAGTGCCTATGTCATCTTTCACCCTTTGCTCAAGGGAACAGTCTAAATGCAACACAGTGGGTGGTGAAGTTACAAACGGAAGAGTGTAATTGAGTTGTATTGCTGTAATTAAAGACTTTCTGTTTACAGTCGTTTATCTGAATCACTCTTTGCATGATCTGAAAGGAGATCTGAAAGGACACAGAGCTTCACAATCAAGCTAAGGCTTATGTCCAATAATATTTTTGAAATTTGCACAGGCTACCTGTGATTATCTAGTAAAAAATGTTGTTTTGATGTAAGAGTTGCATGAGTTGGAAATTACTTCTGTCTGGGTGCCAGGAGTAATAAACAGTCACTGGAGACACAAGTGACACGTCCTTTTGTGATTAAAGAAGTAAACGTGCAGTTGCCCTGTCTTACAGCAGCATTGTCCCATCTCAGGCACTTGTTTTTCCAGTGTAACCAGAAGGCCTCTGCCTATTTTTTTCTGATACCTGTGAGCTTGTTCCCTCTGTCTTGCAGCCCTTGATGAGGAGGACCTTTGGAGTGATGGACTCTTTACATCCTTCCCCAAGAATCCCTGTTACACTATTAAAGGATCTACGCTGATGTGCTTAATTAACACTATGCTTACTTGAAATAAAAGTGTTCTGTAATGAGTTTTGGACATTGACTAGCTTGCAAAGAGCAGTGGACAGAGAACAGAAGTTTTTGTACCTTCAGGTCCAGTTTGTCAGGGAGTTTGAGTATTTGGCTTTATAACCTGGGCTGCTGTGTGTGTTTCAGGAAGACAGTTATTGAAGCAGCTACAGAGCATGCAGCTTGCTTAGTTACGGGTGTCAAGATGCAGTCCTGCAGTTTTTACTGATGTCACAGCAAAGCAAATTTGCTGTCATGTCCTCACAAGGCTTCTAAATTAAAAGAGCAAACCTTTAAAAGTTCCTGTTTTAAAGTGTGAAAATACACTGAATGCCCATCCTAGGAGTAATACTTCAGTCTCAGCCCAACCACCAGCCTGAACTCTGGCCTCTGGGAGCTGCACCCGCCAGTGCAAACATCAAAGCTTCTACTGTGAACTCCAACTTCAGATGCTCTGCAACCCTTTTATCTGGTTTTTTCCAGGTTACAGCAGCTTGACAAGCATTGCCAGGCCACTGCCCAGCAGTTAGTGGAGTTACTCAACAAACAGAATCAGCTCTTCAAAGAGAAGCAGCTGCTTACAGAAGAGGTGCAGTTTCTGCGAACACAGGTACTGTGCCAAAAGAAAAGAAAGTCTGAGGGGAATATTCTGCAGCTTTAGCAGAGAGATCTGCCAGCAGTCGCATTTCAGCTGCTGGATTTTGTTGCTATCGTTCTTTTAAATATGACATTCCCTTATAAAAAAATAAAATAAAAATTCATGGAGTTGGAAAGAGCCTGGTAGCTGAACCTGAGTCTTACTTAAACCTAAACTAAATGAAGAAAATGTTTGGAAGTGACAATAAAAAAAGCAGAAGTTATTCTCAGTGACAGTTCCTAGCTTTCTTATCTGAAGATTTTGTGTTCCTTTTTCAGAGAAAAGGGAAATCTGTTCTTTTAACAGCATTAATGTTTAAACAGTAACTTGACATTGATAATTGCTTTGAGTCTTTTGCTGCCATTTGTCACACTTAAGTCCCCTTATTACTTTGTAATTTTTTTTCTCCTTATTTTTAAAAGTCATTTCTATTTCCTGCTGCTCCATGACTACTCATGGTGAGATTTTTGGGGCTGTCATATGCAGGGTCAGGAGTTGCACTTTGATGATCCTAGTGGGTCCCTTCCAGTTTGGATATTCTATGATTCACTCACCCACATGTGAGATGGTGAATGTACAATCAGTCTTGCCTGAGCACTGATGTCGGCACTGCTTCTCTGGCAGGACTGATTCTTGCTTCCAGTAGTCCTTAGGAAGCTGTGGCTTTTTATAGGCTGTTCTTCTTTTCTTTGTTTTGGCCATTGTTCTTCAGTCAGTCAGTGCTTTGGGAATAAGGGAGTGAGTTGCAGGGTTGGTTTTTTTCCTTTGGCTTTCTTTTACTTCTTTTCAGAAAAAGGAGAACTAACAAGCACAGAATGAGGTTTTCAGTAAAACTATCAGATAATAGAACTCTTGCTTTGTCAGTAAATGCACTAATTCGACAATATCACAATGTTTTCTAACTTGCAAACTAGTGATAATGAGTTTGCCCAGGATACTTGGAGTTCTGTTAACAGGGTAACAAAGGACATTCAATGCAGGAAATTTAGTCTAGTAGCACACCTAGCAGTAAACAGAACATGAATCATCTTAGAACTTTAAAAATATTTAAATCATGCTATTTTTGTAGGCTTTTTACCTGCAGAATTCAGTAAATGTGTAACCTAGGAGAATAAAATCCATATTTTGTTAAGCCTCTAATCCTATCCATGTGTTTGGTTTCACAGGACTTCCTGTTGTAGTAGACAAACTCGGTGGCTCATGATAGTGTAAGGTTATCAGCATGGGGTAACTACTGGCAAATTTTAGGGCAACCATAGTGTTCTCTAAGATGGGTTAAGAAGCTGGTTGTTCAAAGAAGAAATTACAATTTCTGTTTTATGGAAAACACTCTTGGTAATGTGAACAGCCTTTTTGTGGTTCACAGGGATTTTGTTATTGATAATCTATTTTTTAC
Source organism: Sclerurus mexicanus (assembly GCA_013396755.1). Taxonomy (NCBI): domain Eukaryota; kingdom Metazoa; phylum Chordata; class Aves; order Passeriformes; family Furnariidae; genus Sclerurus; species Sclerurus mexicanus. Next base: position 4,023,782 of record VWZF01003842.1, read on the forward strand.
GGAAATGAGTGTGCTTTTATGAAGTTGGGCAGAAGAACAAAAATCACACAAAAGGGGAAAAAAATCATTCAGATATTACACTGCTATCAAGACTTGATTGGCAAAAGCTGCTGCCTTTATGTTCATTACAAGTTAATTGTGCTCCAGATGATACTTTTTAAGTTGAGAACACTCAGAAGAGAAGGAGGATATAAAAATTATTAAAAAATGAGCCCTAAAAATCTATTTGCGGATATTTAAAACAATGCTGGTTCTGTGGGAACTGGATTTCAGCCCAAAAGAGCTGCCTGGAATATCAGGCAATTGTTTTAAGAAAACTACAGAACAGTTCACCATAAAAGGAAGCTCTTAACTACAGAAAGATGCATATAGTTAGTATAGAAATAAATATTAAAACCAAACAATTGCGGATTCAGTGTTGATCAAAGATGAAAGGGACCTCATATTCCATTTTACTGTATTGTCCAACAGTTCTCCTTTATAATCAATTACTTTTATTTTTTTTCTGAGGGGGAAGGTGAAAAGAAACCAATCATTGCCTAATCTTTTAAAGATTATATATCATACATTAACCTAAATGTGCTGTTGTATCTTGGAACACAAACCACTAGTAACTTCAGTTGTATTTTTCAGGGAAAAAAATGGGATGCAGATCTCAAACAGGACACAGATGGAATCAAGTAAAAACCTGGATGAATAAAAAGAAATGAGTAGAAGTAGGTACTTTTTTCTATATCCTATATATAGAGAGGTGGGGGGAGAGGAAAGGAGAGGAGGACTAAAAGTATTTGCAGATGTGAGTTGAATCTGGCAAACACTTCAAGACAAAAGGAAAAAGGAAGTGTTTGAAACATTTTTGGGTTTGAATTTGTTGGAGCTTTTTGTGCTTTGGGTTGGTTTTTTTAGCAATTAAATTTTTACGGACAACCACTTCACAGCAAAGACAGGTTTACCTAACAGAAGTAAAAAAAGAAAATCTTAAAGATGTAAATTGAAGAGAAAGCAAGATGTACAACTCTTAGCAAGGTGGAACTGCTAGAAGATCTCAGACTTTACCATAGGTACTTTCTAATCTGTATAGTCTCTGCGTGTTTGTCTTTTGATTTGGAATTGGTTAGTTTTGTCGCTTCCAGTATTTTCCTTCTGAGGAAGCTTGAATTCTATTTCTTCAGAAAGGCTACAATTTGTTTTTTAATAAATCATAACAGTTGGTGTCACATTGAAAGAAACATTATCTAAATAATTGTATTTGGAGCAGTCCTGTCAGATTTACAGTACTGCAACATAGTTCTTATAGCTGTTCCTACTGCCTTGTAAGAATTACTTGAATTTAAAAGTCTCAGAATTTAAAATTGGATCACTTATTTGAATCTAGCTGACCTATAGGGAAAAAAAAATCAACAAACACCAAAAAGCCCTGAGTCTTATTGGATTTGTTTTCAAAAGTCAGGTTACTGCCACTTTAATTTTTATTTCTAGTGTTACTGTTTTCTATATGGGGGGGAAAGACAGCAAACAGAAAGAATGTCTTTAAATCCAGCTACATTCTGGTGTGTTGAGAGTGTTTTTCATGGAAAACTCATTTGACACTGAGGAAAATTCTGGGTTTTCAAGTCAATGAAAAAAGTCATCCTAGAAGAAGTACCTTATTCTGCTACAATGCTGTATTCCCTAACAGGCCACATGAGCTAAAAGGCTTTCAGAATCCTTGTTGAAAGAGTAACCAAGGCAAGTCCACAGCTTTTGAAAACATCATTATCATTCTGAACAGTGAATTACATTCTTTTAAAATAATATTAAATCTCCTATTATTGGAAGCAGCTCAGTGTTATTTAACTACTTGCCTATGATATGATGAAGATGCTCACATTGTGATTTTTTCATAGAGCCAAAAAGGACCAGTATGATAACGTGGCCTGACCTTACAGCATGGGATGTGTATCAGGCCGTTACACTAATATTTACTACACTAATATTTACTAATAATGGGATACAGCATATCCTATTCAAGACCTTGTAAAGGCAGTCAAAGGTTTAATTATGGGATTTACATCTCTCCTTTTGAAAGTTTTCAAAGACTCAAGTTCAGAATTTCTACCTTTGAAAGTCTCTTGTGCATTGAAACTCACCCCAAGGAAGGAGGATGAGCGTTATTAAGCTCCAACATAGGTACTAAATACAGAATACTAAATAAATGTGCATAGTAGAGCAAACATCTAAACTGAGATTGCTGGAAACCTCAGCACCACCCACCAGGTATGAGTATGTTTGTGAGAGCTGGAATGCCTCTCACTTGCAGAATCTGCCCTGTCCATCAGTGTGACAGAAATCAGTGTTTGTCTCTGGATAATCCCCTCACAGACCCCAGCTGCCAGAAGGGGTTGCTGGCTAGCTGAGCCAGAGCACAGACGGGTAGGATTTGGACCTTGAGGATTACCTCCAGCTAGGGCTGTTGTCCTGTGCTGCTGCTCTGCCTTTCCCCGAGAGATGTCCTCCTGCAAGCCAGCCCCTCCTGGCAGGAACCTGCGCTCTCCCTGTGCTCTCTGTATGGCCGAGCCACTGAAACTCTCTCCCCTCTCAGTACAGATGTCTCTTTAACAGTGAGTATGTCTGTGAACAGACCATCTTTCTTCTAAAAGGAAGTTAAAATATACTCACCCGTGCCTACGTTCCCATCCTCACCCCAGTCAATCAGCAGGAGGTACTATCAAAGTTAAAGATGTTCTGGGGCAGTGGTTTTCTTTGCTTTCTTATGTCAGCAGGAGTTTTCAGTGAGGTCTCAGCAGTGAAGGCAGCAGCACTCCCAGGTGCCCCGTTTGCTTGTTTTTTTCATTACATGTTATAGAAGGGGAGCCTTGTGTCCAGCAAACAGGTAACTCCCTATTGCTGAAGTCAAAAGTGATTCAGGCTGATCCTTACACGGCCCTCAACTGTTTCTCAGGGGACCTGAAAACTGCTTAAGTTATTGGGGAGAGAACTTTTGCTTTAGTATAGTCTTAATGCAAAAAGATAGTGCCTCTGCTGGGTGTTTGCAGCAGCCAGGGACATTCCACAGGCAGGGGTTGGTGGTGGTGGTGGTTGTTGTAGTTGTGGATTTTTTTTAAGTGGATGAAAATTTTCACTTCTGCTTGGATGGAGTTTTAGTCAGAGGTGATGCAAGTTAAACTGTGACAGGAGGGAATAAAGATAGACCTCAGCTTGATGTCTGAGTGCCCTGACGTGACACTTCAAGCATTCAGGTCTTCAGCATTTGAGAATCTGCAGCCATGGGAGGCCTGTGTGTCCTGTCTGGTGCCTGGCTGCTGGGCAGCAACCCAGGAGCTAAGCCTGACCCAGCTCCACCCTGGGTTTTACAGTCATGCAAAGAAGGATTGAGGCACTGAAGCCACTTGAGTTCTTTCTAACCAAACAGGAAGCTAGTGGCTCCCCTCTTCTCAAAGTGTAGCTAACAGCAATAAATTAAACGATTCTGATGTCTGTGGTTCCACTCCTACAGACACTTCCAACTTGTACCCCTAAGAATACCCAACGACCCAGTTAAAACAGATGCCACTGAGGTGTAAGGAGGGAGTGTCCAGAGGAACCTGGAGAGGTCTGCTCACTGAATACCAAGTACTCTTGGGAGGAAGAGAAACTAAGACTGGAAAGGCCCTGCCCCTGACTATCCCAAAACCAACTTGTTTACCAATTACCTGGACATGCGAGTGATGGTTGTGTCCATTATTTAGTGAACAGCACCCCTTAAATGACTGCTTTAGTGGTACACTGAGACTCTGCCAATGTTTGTGCTTGTTTGGCTGTTCAGGCCAGGCTGCAGTCAGTCAAGCTGAGGTTCTGCATCTTACAAAGCATTAACACCTGGTAACTGTGGTGTGGGAAAGACACCCACCACAGCAATTGCCAGGAGACTTCTTCCAGATTTGAGTGTTCGGGGTCTTGTTTTTTAAGCTTCTGCCTCTACTGTAATGCTGGGGGTGAGGGTCACTGGAGCACAGGGTAGGTTTCCTCTGGGTGTCACTAATCAGGTACTGACAGGGAGTTTAAGCCCTAAAGCTTTCCATTGCCGCAGTTCATTTTTCCTTGCACTGGCTGCAGACACAGCTGTACCAGCTGGTGTTGGTGCATGTATTGTGGGTGTGGGGGAAAGTACCATGTTACTGTTTTTAATTCTTTAATGAACTGCAGCTTCATAGTTTTGGGGTTTTTTTAACTCAGCCTAACCACCCAAGGGGAGAGGGGGGGAGAAAAAAAAAAACCGAAACCCTTTAGTCTTCTAATGCAAAACCAGCCAAAGTAGAAAGTTTATTTTTATTTCTGAGGTCATGTACATCTCTTAAATTCAATTTTTAAAACTCCAGTGGCTTAATTCGAGGTAGCTCCCCCAGCTCCAACAGTTTGATGTCTCACTCAATTCAGTCCTTAAGTGCTACCGAGGAAGCACAAACAATAGCTATGCAAGAGCTTCAAAACTGCGAATTAGCCTTCCCACCAGAGGTTTCCTACCGGCACCAGGCAACAGCTTCTTGTTTTGCTACGGCTGCCCACCCCAGACACACAGTGTACACTGAACAGTAAACACTCTCTGGCACAAACCCCACGCCTTCTTCCTGGAAGGAAGAAGGGGCAGGATCCTAGACGTGCCCCAAAACAAGAGCCCAGTTATTTACTGCTAAACAGGAGCCATGTCGAAAGCTCAAGGAGATCCTGTTTTTCAGAAATCAGATACCTCTTGTTCTTGGTACCTGTAAGACTTCTGAGCTTAGAAAAAGGTGAGGATAGCAGGCCCACAGGAAGTGCAGGCTTTGGAACAGCACTTGTTTACTCTGCCTTACTGCAATCTTAACCACTTCTGTATTTCTCTTCTAAGAACTCGACTGCAGGCTGAAGTGACACAAATGAGAAACACAGGCACTGCCACACAGACTACCCATCTCTTCCTTTTATCTTTCAGGTCTGCTCTGCACCTGGCTGAAACTTGTCTGAGGCTCACCCAAAGACACCTCTGCAGAAAACAGGCACACTTGCTAGCTAATTTCAGCTGGTTTCTATTTGGTTTTAACTACAGGATCACAAATATTTTGAAGCCTTACCAGCCTACTAAACTTTCTAGGACAACAGCTGAGACACTTCTGAAAAGACCAGGCTTGCTAGCCATTTTTAACAGCTATTACGTGGTGTAGACTTTAAAAATTTGTACAATTCTTATAAAATGTTTTTATCTATTTTCATAATTGAACATACATGTCTATATTATTTACAGACTGAAATATCAATAAATCTAATAGGATTCTTAGGTTCCTCATTTTGTCCTTCTGAATTCAAGGGAAGAAAGCATGGGCAGGGGAAGGAGGGAGAAGGGGGCTGTTGCAGGTCCTGCACAAGCATACTGCCCTCCTGTTCACAAACAGTACCAGAATCCACCTGGGAACTTTATTTTACAGGTATTTGTCACTTTTATATAAAAAGTGAGAGTCCCAACAACTACTTATTCATCTGAAAAGCGTAAGAATGATTTGAGAAATATTCCACATAATGTGGACGATTTGCCATGGGTCAGGTTTCCCTTCAAAAATGTTCACTGGATAAAGCCTTTAGGAGGAAGGAGCCAGATTAGCCAGGAAGTGAGTGTCCGGATCTCACCACTGAATTGATGAAGCTGGACTTTGTCAGGGATGGGTACCAGCTGAACTTGGCTTCAAATCATTGCACTTAAAACATTTGGAGGATACAGTTGGCGGGCTCTTTTTCTGGTTAACTCGCACTTGTGTTTCCCAGGGTTACTCTCCAAATACCAGACTGTTTCAGAAGTAATTTATCTGAATCTCTTGCTATCTAGTGTAGGATAAGCTATGCACACAACAAACAAGTTTCTACATCTATTACCTTCAGTGTAGTTGTAGAATTGCACTAGCAAAGGGGTAAAAGAGGGCAAAGAACAGCTCCCCAGTGATAAAGCTACTTCAGCCGGCATGAACACATAAAATGTAACAAAAGTAAGAGTAACAACACATGCAATAAGTTACCATTGGCTGTGGAACACAATCTTTCTTTCCCTTGTATTTTAAGAATTTTTAGTGGTACAGCCCTAACATCAAAGTGATTTTTTTCCTCCCTATTTCAATTTCCTGCCATATTTAACTGCCAAACACATCTGATCGCCTCCCTGAACTGCTTCACGGATATGACACCAAGCATGCCGAGAATGGCCTCAGGTCTTTGGGGACAAGAAAGCCTGACGAAAAGTCGTCTCTAGTCAAACGTAGGGGTTCACATAGTAATCAGGCTGACAGTTTAAGCGTCACTACTTTACAGATGGTCACACAGTTAAGAATATACATTTATCAATGTAGGAAAATGCAAATTTTTTTGAATTTACTTTTTATTATTCCGCAGCATAAATCTATGTTTAAATAGGAGACGGTGCCTATGCACGCAAAGGAACTTGAGCACCTAGTCCCAACACTTAGGCTTCACTGAGACCCTGGAGCTGCCGTGCCCTGGCCCAAGGCACAGCGGGACCCTCAACCTTTCTGGACCTGCCTCACCTACCAGGTGGCTTCTGGTGGCAACCACTGCCAGCCACCCACATGCACATACGGGTCTGATTTCAACAAAGGGTCCTGGGCTGCCAGTATTTATAGCTGGAAGTAGGTTTTTTCATACTCATCCCAAACATAGGTGCAACCCATTATGTTGCTGGGAGTCTAGAAGGAATCAATTTCCCTGCAGCAGCTATTCTACTTCAGAGCAATTAGTCATTAACAGAGACAGCACTAGGCCTACCTATCTCATGCCTCCCCACCCCCTCCCTCCCCTGCTTCTACTTAAGCACAAAATGCTTAGTTTTACAAAGTTAACAAGTGTCAGACCAGACAATCAAATCCAGGAAAACCCAAGTCAGCAGACTGAGCGTGATTCCACAGCAGGGGATGCAGCCTGACCCTATAGTCCTGCCACTGCCACAGCTGCATCCTGGTCACTGATGTCCTAATATCACTGAACTATGGCTGTCTGTCTCTCTGATGCTCTTTCCTATTACAAAGTGGGGGAGAAAAGAAAGGAGGAAAAAAAAAAAAAGGAAAAAAACCTGAGACCTGGATGAAGCACCTCTATTCCTGAGAAGTGTTCATGTCAGAGAACAGCTAAAACTCAGATGACCCACTGCTTTAGGGACACTCAGCCCTCCAGATCGGCTGGTTCAAATGGCCCTGGACCAGCTCATGGGCTTCAAAGAGTCCCACTCTGTGGTGCCCTGTAAATCCCACCTTCACTTTTTTCCCTCTCCTCACCCAAACACATCACCTAGCTGTGGGATATGAGGCCACGAATTCCATTAGCCGAAAATAACATAAATCATGGGGTTTCAGGTAAGAACGGAGCCCTATGGAATCGTTACTTCAATAGTGTGACCCAAATTTACTTTTATAAGTGACATACACCTCATAGAGTTAACATGAACCACCTGTATGGAAACAGCCTCGGTCCAAAGCACAAATACATCTTGCTTAGTCATAAAAACTTTTTTTTTTGACAATACTGTAACTTAATAATTTACAAGCTGAAACTGTTCACCCAGTATTTGAAATATGTCACAGCAAGTTACAGTTATCACTAGGACTTCACAGCAAATAAAACTTGTAACTAAACATGCACAGATCATTATATACAGAGTGATAAAAAAATAATGATGTACATTTTCTTGTAAGAAGAAATTAAGTAAATTCTTTGTGCATTTCAGGATTGAAACATCTAACCTATATAAAATTACTTTAAAATATGAAGTAAATATTTAACCCAAAACTTGAGAAATCTTTTGTAATCTGCAATATAGCCTTCTCACTTCCTTTTTTATTTCTCTGACAAGGAACAACTTAGGAATTTTATCCTCTAAGATATTTAATAGTAATGTGCAGATATAAAAAAATACGTCCTTTGTGGCAAGCTTGAACATATATATATATTTACAAACCTCCAGAACAAATTAGCATTAAAAAACACAGAAGTAGCAGATTGACATAGTGCTTTATTTAAGCTGTCTGTACGAAGGAAAATAATGTGCATCCCTATCATATACGTGTAAAAATACTAAGGATGTACAGTGTACAAAAACAGTTTCTTGTAGTTATTTCACATCCTTGTGGGTCATATACTTAAGGAAATAAACAGTTTAAGTATGACCAACAGTAATACGGTTTCTTGGGTTCATAGTCGTGTCTGCTTAATATCCTTAACCATATGACTAGATCTTGCATGGATCTAATGAAAGAACTAGCAAGGTCAAGAAATGTCACAAACTCTAAAGCTACAGGGAGGTAATTCAATTACCAATTTAGAGGTTTTTATTTAAATAAATACTTTACATTTCATGCTTGCCTGTAATGCACTACCAGGAGCAAGATAAGGGAATTCTACTGTAGACAGTACAAACAGTAGCAGCAAAGTGTGTACATTGAGGTGTAATATATAGACCCTGCAGTTAGTAAGGAAAGTCCTTACTTTTGTACTCTAGGAGAAGCACATGGCCCCTGCAAGAACAGTCAGCTTTAAGAAGCCACAAGTAAAGATGGAAAAAAACCCTGTAAAACAATACTGGAATAAATGTTCTTTAAGCAATAGGAATGTACTGAAAGATGGATTAGTGTGGAAAGCAAAGCTGTGTGCAAAACTGCCAAAATCCAAACAAAAATGACCTACTTCCTCCGAGATGGCTGCAGTACAAGAGGGCACACTGTATGTCATGGAAGTCAGTACAAGCTGGAGTCAAAGTCTGAAATGTACTGTGCTCAAAAGGCTCACCAAGACAACCAGCCACCACCTCCTATCCAAATCCAACCACAACTGCGGACAGCAAAAGAAGAGCTTCAAAAGTTTCTCTCAGCACTGCTTGTCCATTTCTCTGTCATCTGTTTCTAGCACTGGTAAGAGGGAATCCCCCACGCCCCAGCAGCACGAAGTGGCTGCTGACTCTCTGTAGCATAAACTGATGTTTCAGAAGGCAGACAATACAATGCAAAGTGATGTCTTCAAAGGTTTTCAAATAATTCACTGACAAAGCACGCACTAAGTAGCTGTGTGACTAAGTAGCTATGCGATGGTGAGCTAATGACAGGGCATCCTCTGCCCACGAGGAGCAGCTGGCCAGAGGCTTGGCCGGTCGGTCATTAGCTGGAGGTGCCCTGTGTCAAGAAACTTATTGCTATTACAAGCTGAAAATATAGGGGAGAAAACACAGGCATGTAACACAGATTTTGAATCACCGTAGTTTCAGTCTGTAAGTACGAGACCTTTGCAGAGAACTAATTAATGCCCGTCTGTTAAGTACTTGATTATTTCAGTCACTCACTCACTGTGTCAGTGTAGACACCTCTACACCACCTGCAACTCATTTGCTGCTCTCCTCTCTCTCCACACAGGGACATCTACATGTCTTTAGTGTTACAAGGTGACATAATGACATCCTATGCAGTTAGAATATACATCATGATATATTTGTTTGATTATCCATCCATTACTAAAGATAAAACACAAAACATGGAAAATTGTCTAAATTACTCTGCGTTTTTAGCTGCCTTGCTAAAATGCCCATCTACCCCTTGACCATCCCAGCACATGCACTGCCAGCAGTGGGCTTCATGCTTGGGCACTCCGCTTACCACATCAAGAGGCTAAGGCATCTGCGTAGGAACATCTCTCAGACTCATCTACTCACTCACACAACGCAACCAGGAATAATACTCTGCAATATCACAGTCTTTGTGGGAGCTAACAAGAGCCGAATGCAGAGATACTTCAAATGATAATCCCATGGAGTTGGGGTTTTACAATGGCGTTAGCAAGGGTGCACATGCTCTATCGCTGCACTGCGTAATGTCCCAACTCCTAGCACCAAAGGGTTTATTATTAAGATTATCATTGCTGAAGATCAACGCTGAAGTTTATGCACGTGTTCTGTTAGACACAGATCTTCGGAAATGGAAAGACATTTCCCTACCAGTGGAGCGTTCGTCACAATGTTTTAAATTCAGTCAATCAGGTGCCACGGTTATATGTATCTTGCTGGGTTTTGGGACTGTTTTGGTTGAGGGCAAATCTTCCTCGAGAACGGCTGATCCCAGAAATTTACTATTTTTAATTATTAAAATAAAGTGCTTTTCTTGTAATCACTGTGGTCTCCTTGTTCAAATGCAATTCCTTCATATAGAACAGACATTTTCTCTTGTGCTGTCAGGCTCTTACGTTACATTTATCCCAAATGGAGCACAAGATGTAGCTTTTTTGTTTGTTTGTTTTTAACCCTTTGGCACATGAGATTGGAATTCCTCACCTCCACTGCCAAACAGTTAAAAGACAGTATTTCATTCACAAAAATCTGATTCTAAGCAGTATGTACAATTTCAGAGCCTTGTTAAAATTTCCACATGGGAGAAAAGTGCATTATTCCCTTCAGCTTGTACAGTCCTTCCATATATTACAAAATTAACTGCTATAAGCCTGTTCTAAGATGTAGCAGCATTTGCAAACATGACACATATAAACCTTATCTCTAAAATAAATACTAATGCAGTGTAACAAAAAAAAAAAAGAAAGAAAAAAGAATATTCAGAGTTAAACACCTGGAGAAAAAGCTAATTCACAAACTCAAAATAAAAACAAGTAAGGCAAACACCTGTTTACCTTGGTGCACACATTTTGGTGAAAAGCAATACCATTATGCCTGTCTACATTCTTCAGCCATCAGAGGTGATGCATATCATGAAAGAGAAAAGCATGAGAAAGATGTTATCTGGTGCAAATTATAAGACCCCTTGAACAACTTCAACTGCTGCTTTTATGCCTTCATTTCTTGCATGTATAATGTTCGATTCTCCATGATTGCACATGAACCTGGAAGTTCTAAGTGGCAGGCTGGGCGAGCCCAGCCCTTCTGCTTCTTCTGTAGTATCCAACAGTAATTAAAAAATAATATATATATATTTATATATATCAACAGATTAAGTCCTTCTTTCAAACATTTCCCAAACGAATTCCAGCCAGATGTTAATGACAGAGACCTGCTTCAAGTAATGATATGCCTAACAGAAACCTTGCATATGTACATCACCACCCCTACATTTCCTCATTCTAACCAGCACAAACAGATGCAAGAAAATTTTATAGCCTAATCTGTTTTGACTAATTACAATTTTGATTCATCTTCTGGAAGAAGATAAGCTGGACCAACACAGTTTTTGTTTGGCCTCCAATGTGAGGAAAAATAGACTACTTGTTCACAAAGTGTACAATGCTGAAGTCAAGTCATCTACCTTCAAAGAAACTGTTAGTAACTTCTTGACGTTGCTATTATATTGAGACTGCGGGCAGCAGCAACAGCAGGAGAGCGTAGTAGAGAAAATCTCATACGTCATGCAAAACCAAAACGGATTTTAGGAAGGCTTGGGAAAGAAACTTGTTCAATTTGGAATGGTCTCTGAAAGTGCCCCTGCTATCGTAATAGTATCTAGTACTGGTGGTGATGTTCAGGAATCATTTTCAGTGATAAACCTAAGATGACAGTGAAGCAGCAGAACAAAAAAGTTATTCTCGTCCACTTGCAGAGTAGGAAAATTGGGGGAAATGCGGCCGCCTCTCATTATCCATGCAGTCCATACCATCCTCGTCATCTGTGTTAAGGGAGAAGTTCAAAACGTCATTATATTTGCAACAAAATTTTATTATTCACCTGATATGCACTGTATCTTTCAGGGTTCAATGCTGAAGTTAAAGGCTCAAGCTAAAGTATGACTTTAGTCATGTACATAAACTTCGCTCATACAGCAGGATGATGTTCACTGAAAGGATATAATTTCCAAAAGTCATTATTTGTTGTAGGGTGGGTTGATTTGTTCGTTGGTTTTACTATGGCTATTACCCAAGAACTTCAATCACTACTACCTGTCCTAGGCTAATCAAAGCATGCCAGCACATCTAACTCCTGGAAGCACAGAAGCTGATTGTGACTGAAGCAGACAGTTTCCATCACTTCTTGAGCTGACCTCAGGAAATCCGAATCTTACTGGAGATATATTTAAATATTCCTCCATTTCAAAGGGAGTTAAAAGGCAAAACAGCTACAAAATGAACAATTCGCGTAGGTTTTATGTGTTTCAAATTATTCAATATTATTTTTAAGTAAACTATTTATTTCTACGGTATTTTCTGGGATCAGAGGAAACATGGACTAAGCCAAATTCATAAATATTTTTATTTACATAATTCCTGCAGTGCCAATGGAAACTAGGCACCAGATGTTACCTAACTCTAAGAATTTGGATGTACATTCTCACATGGATTTTCTAACAGTGCTTATTCTTAGACTCCTACTGAGACTGTTATTCTAATGATGTATTTATATGCAACTTTTCAGAATTATGTATCTTTTGTATCTTCATACAGTCTACACATAAAAACTAGAGTTAATGCAGGTTTGAGCAACTGCTATGATTAAGCTACTTGACTTCTCAGTTCTGCAACTTCAAATACAATCTTGCTTTTACACTATCAGCTTAGAGCAGGTTAGTGTACACAGCCTGTTTTGCTATCAGACTGATTACTGTAGATACAAGATAGAGTTTCAACAAAACTAAAGATCTAGAAAAGATCTCTGCAGTGCTACTGGTCATCGTCCCCCACTTCATTATTCTTAGGACTGGAGTGGGGTTGCAGCCCATGCTGTTTCATGCCAGACCCTTGTCAGAAGCCAGGTACTTCAGGTGGGTAGGTCATTTCCCTACATTGGCACTGATTAAGAGCTGAAGCCTTGGAGGCACACACATGTTTTGTGTTGCTTCACCCTTCGGTGGATCAACAGCCATTCTCAGTGCATAGGTGGAGTTTCAAGAGATCAGGATTTTATGATATCAAATCAACAGATTCCAAGGTAAGCCAAATTTTAGTAAAATTTGCTCAAATTACACATATGAACAAATTAAGATAGATGGGAGAGGAAAGGGTTCTTTTTTCACAGCAGAATGACTTAAAATCACTTAAATTATGGACTTTGAGAAACCTGATCTAGTGAAAGGTGTACCTGCTCGCAGCAGGGGGGCTGGAACTAGATCATCTTTAAGGTCTCTTCCAACCCAAACATCTCTATACTTCTATGACTCTGTTCAAAGACTAAAAATGCAAAATCCAGAAAATACTCTAGATCTATATATGAACAGAAAACTACAGCTAATCACAGAATCTTAAAACACAAAAAAATGAGACAGATTTATGAAAGGCTAAGCAACCATAACTACAGCCTTTCTTGTCTAATTTTGTGATCCTCCTTTCTCAGCTTCCAATTTAAAATAAACAAAGAAAAACCCACAAATATCCCATTTAGAAAGAAAATTCATTCAAGAACTCAGCAGCAAGATTTTAACTGCTCGGGCTTGGTAGGTAACTGTTAAGCCCTGGCTTGGCTGATCAGATCCTAATTCTTGTGTGTGTTACAGAAGATGACAAAAATACAAACTGTGGAGAAATTACAGTCACTCCAACACAGAAACTGTGCAAGGCCCAGTGCAGTGGTTACATGAATATTAACAGCTTCTCTAAATGCTCTGCTGAAGCACAGGACTTCAGAGGAAATGTCATTTTCAAGTAATTGCTAACTACACAAAGAGACATCCATTGGTCTCTGGCAGATCTTTTCTTTTTTCCCTTTGGTCTTCAAAATATTTTAAAATACGCCTATCTCACTAAAGCTAGACAGCCACCAGCAGCATCCACATGCTTAAAGCAGGGTCCATGTTCCAAGCACTCTGCTGAACTGGGACCTTGACTGCCAACCAGTAAACACATGAAACTAGTGTCTTCTCTTACTTCAAAACAAAAATCCCCCAACAAAAAAACAAATGAAAAACCCAAACAAAATCAAAACAAAAAAGTCCATACCAAAAATGCCCTCAAAACTCAACCCAGAGTGATCTAATATTCTACGTTTTGTAATTACTCCTTCTTAAAGTGAAAATTGTCATTGAGTTACTCTTACGCACTTCCATATGAAGATTTTTTATTAGTAATAATGAGAACAGCTTTTCCATTCAAACAGAAATAACCTGACACAGTCCTTTATTATAAACATTATTGTTAAGTCATGCTTATGCATAATTTCTGACTTACATTTTTCAGGTGGCGTTATTGTAATAGTCTGGGCTGTAAATTCTTCATCAAAATACCTGGTGTCTGTCTCAGATGTCACTTGAGGTTTAAAAGGAGGTACAAGCTGAAAGGCACCAAGAAACAAAATAAAATTACTATACCTCAAACGAGCCCAAATTACTACCAGGAAAACAAGTAAGTTCTTTTTTCTTACATCCCAGATCAAACGAGTAAGTCTGTAGAGAGGCAACTGAGTCTCTTAACTTCTAGTAAGCGACAGAAGCCATTAGAGTCAATTCCAAAAATACCAGTTCAGAATCCAGTTAATAGCACAACACAGCTAAATTCCAAAGATCACTCTCACATGACTTGCAGATAAATTGAGCTGCATAAAGATAATTACCTAGAAACTCTTCAGGCCAATCTAATTACCCACATAGCTGTGAGGCAAAGGCACCTCTAGATACTTCACCACAACTGGGTCGTATAAACAGCTAAGGAAAAAAAGACTACCCAGTAAGCACGGTGGTTTGGTTGGGGTTTTTTGCGGTGTTAAGACCTCCATCCGAACTTACCTTTAGAAGAAATTATGTGATGCGAAAATAAATTTTACGTTTTCAAAAAGGTCAGTTCATGCTTAAGTGAGTTCCTGGATCTAATCCTGCCTCCTGCTTCCCCCGTGCACCGTGGTATTTCCCCACAGCAAATCACTAGTATCTGCTTACAGCCCGCAGGAAGGACGGCCTCGCCCCTCTTTGGAACCAGGCTTGCTCTCCACCTTCTTCACCGGAAGAACTGCCTATAGGCCAAGGATTTTTAACGGGAAGGCATACTGAGTATGGAATATCACACTCCATGGTGCCAGTCCAAAAATGATACAGCAGTTTAGTATGTGTGATATTGCAAATGTGTGTGGGTGTGACACAAATGTGCGTGGGTGTGGTGTGACAGTGTTTTTGTTTGTACCTTGGAGTCCCTGGTGTTATGTCCTCACATGCAATTTAAAACACACACCCTGAGAATTGTGTTTTCCTTTCGATAAAGCAGGTTACACTACAGGTCACTGATATTATCAGCTTGGATGTGGTTTTCACTAGTTTCATGTCATCTCTCTCCTCAGCTCCAGAGCACTGACACCAAACGATTAATTTGTTCATTTGCCCCACAGCAAAGGAAGTGGAAGTGTTGTTAAACTCCCTCCCTTCCCCAAGTTCTATGCATTACACGCATAGATGCATATGATGGGTACATACTAAGAGACCTATTTCATCTGATCCAAATCTTCAGTAACAGTGCAAGCAATTATTAAGCAAAACCAAATCTATCACTTTCATATACTCAGTACAATAAATTCGATTAATACTTATACAAAACTAAACTTAGTTTTCCCTTACATTTTCCTGAGTGGAAAGCATACAACAGCAGAGAGGGTTTTTTAAAGTAAAGGTTTAGGGGTGTTGTAGGATAATTGCTTAAAGAGGTAAACATATATGAACGCAACACTGGAAGAATCTTACAGGTATAAATCCAGTTACATCCAATGTTAAAAACAAAGTATTCTATTTTATTGCACAAATTCCTGCACTTTTGAAAATTACTTTTGTAGGCATCTTGCCTATCCCAAGGAATTCTGCACTATTAAAGCAGATTTCCAAAGCTGTACATCACTCCAGCAATGCGGCCACACAAGCACAGAGTTACTCCCGTGAAACATCCCACATTGCCATTTTTTTCTCATTTTTGTGTCTGAAAGAAACTCAAAAAGTCCAAACCCCACCCTCTGCCAAAAAAATCCAAAAAAACCCAAACAAAACCAAAGAAAAATGCCCACTCAAGTAATGTACTCCAACCAAGGCTCAGCGTCCATCACATCCTTTTAAACAGACACTTTCACAGTTCTCAGCAATAAACTCAATATGAAAAAAATCTGTAAGATAGCAGGTTCATAACAATTTTGCTACTTCCCTGATTGCGGTAATTTTTACTGATAAGAAACAGAAAATCTCACTTCACAAAGAATTAAAACTTTTCATTTGAAAATAATGAAAATAACAAGCTTAGGGAAAATTTTCTTTGTTTCTCAAGTCGTGGACATGAAATAATGTCAATGGTGCAGCACACATGTCTAGCAGAACAAACTACTCTTGTTCTGAAGTACAACATGGACCTTTTATGCTACAACTACTTTGTGAAGAGCAGGAGAAAGCACTCACTTTGCAGTCTTCAACAACTGGGATTTAGATTCAAGTAATTAACGAAAAACAAAAGGTATGGCAAAGCAATATCATTATGTGGAGGAATGTGTGGATGTGTAACTGGAGAGGAAAAAGAAAATGCATTAGATTACAAGTTTCTTCCCCAAAAACTTACTAACTACTAATTTACTCAGGGTTTTCTACCTTTTTTTTTTAATCCACTGAAATGAACAGGCCTTACTACGACTTTAAATCACCTCCTTGTTCTCTCCACCTATCTGAAATAGTAATGGTTATGGAAAATACTTTGAAAACATTGTTTCAGGAAGAGAAGCACAGTAGTAAATTGCTCCTAAGTAACAAAAAACTACAATAATAATTAATCAGGTCTGAAAAGCACTATTAAAACAAAATTCATGAAGTTGGTGCTCCCATTCAATGCTCAGTAGCGAGGCTTATTAGAAAACTGTTTATCAGTAACATCCAAAAGTCAGCTGATGAAAATTTCAGTGATGACAAAAGTTCAGCTGTCTGGAGAAGTGAAAAAAGTAGAAAACATGAAGCTCTAGGCTGTAATGAGAAGGTAGGAACCTGATGCAAATTTATGTCAGTGGTGGTTTAGGATTCATCCATCTCACAGTAGTATCTTTCATATCCTGGACATCAAAGGTAATTGGAAACTTCAGTGACTGCAGAAAGAAACGGTCCAGCCATGTGTCTCTCCACAACAGCTTACGCTGGTATTTACCCAATCTGTACCCTCACATACACCAGCCATCCTCTACAGCCTTTGGAAAAGGGGAAATGGTAGCTGAGATTAGGATGCAGAGATACAACTCAACAGAGTAGCAGGAAAGTTTCTTAATTCTTCCCCTACACTTTGCCTCCTTCCATCACAGCACCACCTCCACTGGCCCAGCTGTGAGGACAGCCAGAACTGGGGATCACTCCCCACCATGTGTTCTACCTCACCTACACCAAACCAACTGGGGCTAAAGTCTTGTGGACATCTTACTCCAGACTCCTGAGCTCACACCAAAGGCACACCTTCCCTTCCCCAACTAAATTCTTTCTCCAACCTTTATGCAAGTGTTGGAATATTCACAAGACACGCTCCTGGTTTTAACAGGAGGACCTTTAAAATAATTCATGTTAAGGCATGAGGAACCATCATGCAGAGATAATCACTTAGATTGACACTCCAGAAGTATCTCCATACATCCCAAGGGAGACTAAAGCTGAGGTTTAATGATAAAGATTAAAACACCCAACATCAACTACCACTGATGATCACAACGAAGATGCCACTCCACAGCCAGCGACACTTCATGTTTGGTGCCATAAGGAAATAGTATCCAGGCACTATTGCCACGGCTATTCCCCCCCTTCTGAACTGAGACGTCAGAAGTCTGAGAGTAATGTGAGCACCTGAAGGCACACCCAGTAACTTGTGCCCGAAAGGAGTAAGATGAGCTTTTGTAAAGCACAGTCCTCAGCAGTCTGCAAGAGAATCGTGCTGCTCAGTCCCAGCTGCCAAGCTTTAGTACAGGACAATTTTCCTCCTCTAACAGCCTGTGCAGATTCAGGAACACACTCCAACCAGACAGGGAACTGCACCTCCTGACAATTTACTCTAAGGACCAGAAATACAGATTTTCTGAGTTTATGCATTACACACACACATATGCAGAGATATGTATGTGTCTGTACAAATAAAGAAATCAAAGTCTAAACTCAGTGTGAGTTAAGTGACTTTAAGAGTTGATGTTCAAGACAAAAATCCAATTTCATATCCATCTGTCAAGCTGAATCTGCCCTGGCTATTTCCAAGGCTTGATGTTAGAAATGACAGCAAAAGCAGTATCAAATTCTTAGTGTCTTCATTATCTCTAGTGAATGGCATTTCCATTTGGCATCCATCGAGAGCAGTGTGTGAGAAACACCACAATTTTTCCACAGTTCAAGTCCTGGGAAAGTTGCCACCTACCTCTCAGGGAAAGGAAGGGGGCAGATACAGTACCTGTTACAGGTACACTGAGATGAACAGACAGGCTTGATTCTACACCTTGAACTTTCTCACACTTACTGAACAATTACACAAATGCTTCAGTATGAGAGAAAATATGTAACTCTATTTGCCCAAAAACAATTTACAGGAATCACTTGTCTTGGTATTGTATAGGAAGTGGCTGAAGCTACTTCAAAGTACCCGTGATGCACTCGATCTGCCAAATTAAAAGTGCGATGCTTAAGAACATCAATCTGATCTTCTTTCTCCTTTCAATTTAAAGAGTATGTGCCTTCCAATAAACTTAACACTACCGTAACAATCCCATCCACCAACAGAATGCATCTGAATCATACTGAATAGAAGGGAGAAATCTCTCTCCATCCCCCTCAAACTTGACCTTCCGCTTGGGGGAAAGACGGTAGTTTGAGCTGAGCTTCAAGTCAATCCACAAGCATTCCTGCAGGGACTGGTTCATTCCCATACCTGGCCCTGAAGCAGGCAGCCTGCTGCCCAGCCAGCAGCCACAGCACAGCCAGGAGCTGGGAACACCCCACGGACCTTGCATGGGGTGGTCCCAGGCAGCGGGAGGACAAAGAGCTGGGATTTCAGTGGTGGAAGGACACAGCACAAAAGTACACAGGAAAACAGGCTTCAGAGTGGCTTGCCCATGGACAAACTGTTTTCCAAGTGATACAATGCTGTTATGGACAGAGAGAAACCAAAAACCCCCAGGACTACTGCAATGTAAGTTTAAGAATCATACCCCTTTATGTATATTTTCCTCCCTGTAAATTCAAGCAGTTGGGGGAAGGGTGGTAATCAACCTCTAGGTCTGCCCATATAATTTAAAGTAGCAGGGGAAACACCATGAAAAGGTCAGACTGGTTAGCAGTTTTCTGATCTTTTTACTACTTCGCCTGGCAGCAACACAAAAACAACTAATGAGGGTAATTTCTGCAGGGTTTTTTGCAGTGCAGATAATTGTACAAAAATAGTATGACTCAAATAGCAATGGCCTAAAACCACATGCTGGTATTTTCCTACTTCCCTCCTGCCCTTTCCCTTCAAAATCTGATACCCAAATGTGCATTTAAGATCACAGTTACACTTCAGACTTTGCCAGGCCTGAACCCAGGGCTTCAATAACAGGATTTCATCATCTTTCGGTTTTCTGTCTTGAGGAAAACAAAGGTAGTCACAGCTGAAGGGTAAGCAACAGCTTCTTGCAGCTGCCAGGCTTCACGCTGAAAGTCACTGCCTGCACAGTGAGACAGGTGCCTCGGCAAGCGCTGCACCTGCAGCAAAGTCAGGCATCCCAGCTTTCACCATTACTGCCACTTGTCCCTACCCCCGTCCCAGCAATAACAATATAATTTGTTAGCACTCACTGATTTGCTTCAGGAACAATCAGAAGTATTACCACAAATCAGAAGATAGATATAGATTTATAGATATAGATGATATAGATATATCAGCCCAAATTTCCACATGGTTTCTTTCTTCTTTCATCTGTGTTATATGCAGAGGGAAAAACGGGCCTTGCTAAAAGGTCCGGACATCCTTCGCCATGAGGCTAGTCAAGTGCTTCCAGCTTCAAGTCTGAAGACATACCCAAATTTCTACCGTTTAATTAATGCCCATGTGGTTTTTGTTCAGTGAAAGACCCTAAACAGAACATCTCACAACTTCAGAATATTTCTGCAACCCAAATAAAAATATGCTAATACAAGTCTTAAATAAGAAACAGAGAAATTTCAAAAAGCTTCCTGATTCCAGCTAAAAATAAAACAAATATTTTATTTAGAAGTATATGGGCTTTTGAAGTCTTCAGAGTTTGCCAAACTATTCAATTTCTCATACTCAGGCACAGAGATAAAAACTCATCAGGGCTGAGATGATCACAGGAAGAACCTGGCACAGGCTGCTCTCTTTCATATGCCCTCATGGTTTTTCTGCCAAAAATAAATACATCAGATCACAAATGCTAACTACTATACATTTTTCATTTAAAGGCAACGACCTTTGTCTGCTCTAGTGTGCCATGCAATATTTTTTTATCATTGTGTAGTACCAAATTAGGTGAACTAGTTAGCAGTATCAGAAAGCTAATAATTCCATTTGACCATTTGGATCCATCTGACCTGACAGAGCTACTGTTGCATGAAACAGTTTACAGATAAGTAATTCTGTCTCTAACCACACCAGTAAAGTGATAACCCAGTAACTACAGAGATGCACTTAATGTCTAGTAAAAATTATAAAATTAGAGGCAAGGAGCACAGTATGCACATGTACAAAACTATAGCAACTACTTGGAATACACATGATTTTTTGGTTTCCATTACTCTGAAAGTGAACTTCAGTTCTTTCATTGCTAACAGAAACACGCTCCTGAAACACAGCCAGAAAATTACAATGTCATGGTGCGTAAAACTCAGGCAAAATTACTGTGAAATATTTTTACTATGCAAATAATTATATCCACTAACAAATTCATCAAGTGACCCTACTGCTGAAGACTCTACTACTAACAATAAGGAGAAACAGAAGCAAACACAGAATAAACCTATTTGAAAAACAATTTGCTTGATGCTCTGAGTTATTTTAGAATACTCTGAAATACCTCAAGAATATTCATATAAGCATTCCAATAAACATGCTCAATGGAAGTTCATTAACATTGTTATCTGTTCGTGTTTTATATTTCAGAGCACAGTCTTACACTCTGCATACTTCAGAACTTGGAAGATTACATGTGCATATGGAACAACTGGATATTTTAAGCAGCCAGACAAATGGCTTTGTAAGGAGCAAATAGGAAAAAAACTATTTTTTAATTAAACAGAAAAACATACTGTCAGAAGTCATTTTCACGAGTTATTTTTCCATAAAGAACACACTGTGGGCCAATACTGCACAAAAGCAATTCCTATGATCCTTGAAGTTAGCTGTTCAACTGAGGAAATTCAACTGATTCTTTTACTGGCAGATCTAGTTTCTCAAAGCAACAGTGGCCAGAGTAAACAAAGACTACAGTTTCTCCAGTTATAATAATCCAGTAAGCCATATCCACTTTCATGAGCTTAAAAGCAAAGTGTTGACATTTATACAGATTTTTAATATATATATATTTTTTCTTTTTTTTAATCTGCAAAATGCCTCTTTTTATTTTAATGGCTCAGAAAAAAATCTTGGCTGAAAGACATTTGCCATGTTCATCTGGAGAGAATCAAAGCACATGCAATTAAGAGTATCTATATATTCTTAACTAAATATGATGCTGAACACAGCGTAGAATTGAAAGCTCTATTTCTAATGTAAGATAATTAAGAAATCTTTTTCAAGAGAGCAAGAATAATGTAACAGCTTTTTTTTTCCCTCTCACCCACTCCTAGCACATTGCAATCCAATTGATTATAGTGTTTGGGATTTTTTTACCCTAGGAAGGTCCTCAACTTGTATTTTTAGATTTTATCCTCAAAGTGCTTCTCTACGATGTCCTTACATAACCAACCAGTGGCTGAGCTCATAAAGTAACCTGATTAATATACTTGCTCTGATTATTTGTTGTAGAGTTCCCTGAAACCTTGTGACACTGCCAGGGAAAAATCACACTTATATCAAGTAACTTCAGAGTACCATATTTTGTATCATCATATACAGGCTTCTATTTCAATTCCGGTATTTGTCAGAGAAGCACCACACCAACAACCACACATTTTTAAATTCCAGTTCAACAACAACTGAAAAAACAGTTTGTATCATTGACATTGTAGCATAAACATATTCTGCTCAGTCGTATGTCTTCCATTTTCATTTTATTTGAACAAAGTAAAAAAAAAAGTAGAAAAAAACTATCTTTTAAAATTACGCAGCTCAACTGGCAGATAACAACGTAAAACAGTTGTGGGAAAAAAGAAAAGTCTTTATCAAAATAGAAGGGATTTATAGCAACAAGTAAATTCTTACAGAAATACTACGATAAAATCATTTTCTGTATATAAAACAACTTAACTGGGATTGAGTTTCACTACCGAGTAAGATAAATTCATTTTCTAAAATCATTCCCAAAGTGTTGATCATTACAGGAACAGGACTGGGTTTAGAGAAAACTGTTCCAATTGAATTCCCAGCACTCTCTTTCTCCACAAGCTGTTCTAGCTCAGTGCTTTAACACTATTTTAATTTTCTTAGCTACTGCTTTAAAAATAAGTTTGAAAAAGGTTTCTACTTACACACAAACAATCAGAAAGTAGATTTTTGTTATGAGTTCCTTCCAATCGCTTAATTTCCCTTTTTCATAAAACACCTTTTCAGTAAAAGGCAGAAATAAAAGACAATTCGGGATAAACTTATAATACATTTTTCCCATTATCTTGAGCCGTCCACTTACTCTTGAAGGCCCAGAAAGAAAAAGGGAAAGGAAAAAATCTGGACATTTACATAACAGAAGAAAAAAATCTTTGCTGAGTTTAGGTTGGTTTGCGAAGTTTATTTCTGGTGAACTGACAAATTACTACTGAAAACCCAAAGACTAAGTAAGCACACCTTGTTCAGAATAATTATTCATTTGTATTAACACAAAAAAGTTGGAGAGAAAACAATTACTAACCCCAGAGAACAGAAGTCCTATGACTATCAGTTGAAACCACCTTGCAGAAGACAGATTGTTCAACGTCATATAAAGACATACCTTTTTATCATATACATCTTGCCAGTTTACTCCAGCAAAGAAACTATGACGCATGATTTCTTTTGCATCATCTGGGCCTCCACCAAGTCTAAAGAGTGTGAGGGAAAAAAACACATATTGAACAAGCATTATTCTTACAGGGAGATCAAGTTATTGTTATGGTTGGGAAAATGGCCATTTCTTTTTGACTATCTGGGAACAATTCTTACCCATTTAATATGTAATTGTCACCTATTTAATATGAATTCCAGTGATCTTGAGAGAAAATATGATAGCACAAGTATCCATGCCATGGTCTATTCTATTTGATTATTCCAACTACAGTGTTTGTCACTGTCCATGATGAGTTTTTTTTAGTAATTCATAATTTTAAAAACATACTGAAGTTTAGTTTACTTGAAACACCAGCTAACATTCTGACACTATTAAAAACCCAAACCGACCCAGTAATGCTGAAATACAATTTTGCCAAGGAGGTGCCAGGCACTGAATCAGTAATGACTTGCACACCATTTTTATACAGTGTTCACTGCTGTTGCATCTGGGTGCTGTAACAATTAACCAATTACCATAAAATAGTCTCAATCTGAGTCAATTAGTATAAATTAATAAATTGTATGCCTGCTGAGAAGGTTATTTAAAGGCCATTGTAAATAACCACACTATTCACTGTGGCCCATAGCTTGCCAAAGCCAGACTCTGTCTGTTAAATCATCCTAGCAAGTTAATTTCACCTACTTTGGGTGAACTCGCCCAAGGCGATTTGAGCTACAGAGGAGGCCACTGCTGCCAAAAGAGGAGGGTCCCTGCCCATATCTCTCCTCTCTCACTTCCATCTATAGCATCAATCCCAGCCGATGACTCTGAGCAGAGTCAGCTCGCTAACCTGGAAGACAACTAAGAGGGGAGGGGAGAAAACTGGCAATTTTTTGTTGCATTAGCAAGTCCAGTTTGACTCAACAAGTTTAATGAGTTTCCTTGAGCTGCTGCGGTTGGCAGAGAAAGAACCACACATCCAGTGATGGGAACCTCTACCCCGTTCAACAGCACATTGACTTCCAGTACTGCTCAGCTCTCATTTAACTTCTCCGAGACTGGCTATCCCACTGCCCTAACAGAAGGAAGCTGCCGCAGAAAAAAAACAAGCTAATCTTGACTGAACAAGCAGACCGTATGTGTTAAATATTGACAAGAAGAGCGACACATTTCGTGTTTCATTAAAAGGAACTGCTAAAGATATAAAGACAAATTGCAAAAGCAACCATTTAAGTAAGACAAATTCCTCTCTAAAGCATTTATTGTAAGGAAGAACACTTTCTACAACCAAGAAAAAACATCTGTATTACCCTGCTGCCAAATTACAAAAATATTCTGGACTATTACATCAGTCTTGCAATGACTGACTGTGAAGTTATTCTAATTTCCAAGCTGCATTCTTCCTTGTTTCTCAAATACTCCTTATAAAATTCTCAACATTTTGGCAAAGCATGGCAGTCAGCCTGTGATCTCCAGACTTCTCTCAATACCATCCCTTCTAGCTGCTCACAAAAAAACCTGAGTTGCTGTTAAACAATGTGCTCCCACCCTATTTAGCATAAGCTAGCACGAGAACTTGAATATAAATAAACGCGTAAATGTAAGTCTGTAATGAACACCACCACCTGCAAAGATTAATCACAAGGAAACATCTTTTCTAATCTAAAGATTAATATATATGGTGGGTCAGATTGTTTGGAGGTTAAAAAGCATTAGGAGTTGCTACAGAAGCAAAATTTTACTCTCCATGTATCTGGCTGGTTGGTCACAGTTTGTTTGTACTGCATAGAGTAAATGCAGTTAGAGCAGACAGGCTGACTACTGGTGCTGTCCTGGCTGTGGCATCCAGGCAAACCCCTTGAAGAGACAGGACAACTAGTCCTGCCTTGGGTGCCTGTGGGAAATGCTCACTACTGAAAACTTCTTGAGAACAACTAGAGGATGAAGGAGGACTAGAGAAGAGAGACAGACAGAGAATGTCTGCAGCCCTAAAACATGCCAAGAGACTCAAAAGAATGACAGAGATATTGGGAGCAAAAAAGGTACCTACAGACAAATCCCACTGATTTACAAAGACAGATTTGTTTTAGAACCACAGAGGACTGAACACTGCTGGTCCAGTGCTGGATCCACTGGGAAATGGCTCTTCTAGGCAATGTTCCCAGTGGGAAAAGCCCATCGCAATAGGGCACAGACAGCAGCTGGGTGATACTTGCTTTCAAACCACTGTATTTAAATTTCACTCAGAAGTTTTATTCTTTAACAAGTTACTGGTTTACACGGTCTAATATGTGATTTATTTATGTGCTCTAATAAAATATAGCTGTGGCTGTCCATACGTCTCCTGCCATGACCAGGAAGAACAAGTTCTCTAATCCCCATGAGACACTACAGTCAACTCAGGGTTGTCATACTGGGAAAAACAATTGAGAGCTTTCCCTTTGCTCAAGTACATATTCTAAACCTAAAAATACCCCTGTATTTGCTGTGAATGGTTAAAAAAGTTCATCCTCCATTTTGTAAATTATTGCTGCATTGAAAAAGTGGAAATCTGAGACTATATGGCTTGCGTATGGCACTTTCCTGTGATTGACAGGCCTTTCAGCCAGGAAGACCAGGCACCACTGGCCTATTTTTACATTACCCAGTACAATTAGAGTATTCATTATGCCTTTATACCAAACTAATTCCACTTACCGCTTATTCGGATCCTTTATCAGTAGGCCTGATAATAATGATTTTGCATCTGCAGACAGAGTTCGAGGGAATTTTATGTCCTCCATTAGTATCAGTTCAAATAGTTTCTCATGATCTTGGTTGTAGAATGGCAATCTTCCACACATCATTTCATACATGACAACTCCTAATCCCCACCAGTCCACTGCACGACCATAGTCATTATCTTCTAATACCTGAGACAGAAACCAAAAGCATCTGTAAGACATACACTATTTCATATACAATCATTTCAGTCTGTTTGATGGACCTCTCTATGAATGTGTTTCTGAGACTTCATTTTCCAGTGTGCTACAAAGCCTCCCAGAATCTGACTCAATACCTGCAACTGCAGCACTGACTCACACACCTGAGCTCACTGAAATTCCAGGCACACCACAGACTGCACTGTTAAAAGCAAACCAGGAAACTGAGAATAACCTGCTCAAAATGATCATGACTGCATCTCCCCTTTCCTATGTCCTCTACCATCGCATTTACATCATACACAGTTTAGAAAAAATGGGTACTAATGCCTTGGCTAGAAGCGGTGAAGTGCCTCTTTGCTCAGTCACTTCCTCTCACCCCACCTGTCCAAAGTCTCCAATCAAGTACCATCTAAATCTTACTAAGACATGTTCAGTTTCTTTATGATCTTTGTTTATAGCAAAAGTCCCCAAAGCCTTTCTCCTAAAATTTTTATTTAACAGTCCTAACAGCTGAACTGTGTCAGTGAAAAAAAACATATGACATTTACATGATACTATGTTTACTATGATACTAGGCTTATAGGATATTATTTAAGCACAGAAATGTGATAAAGTTGATATAATTTGTTAACATAGTGCCTCCAATGTCGTGCATCTAAAAACAACCCTTCTCCCAAGCAGCCCCAGAGAACTGGAATAAAGAATCTAAGCAGTGTGTCTTGACCTTAATACACCTTCATATTAAGTTGCAGAAATGGAGACAGCATAAGAGCAGCATACACACATAACGAAACCATAAGCAATAAGGAAAGTGAAGGCTACTAAATGCATAGTTCCAGTTTCTGTGAATTTCTAGATCATGCCCTTTCATTCAACAAGATGAAACAGAAGTTAATAAACATTAAAACAGAAGGAACTATAACTGTATGTTTCAAGTTGCCAATATTTCCTACAGAAAGATCTATTAAAAAACCTTAAAACAAGAAATTAGACAAATAATAAACAGACAGAAAGATCGAAGATATGCAACTAATAGAGTAGAACTTTATAAAGAATTAAACAATTCTTTATATAGAATTGTTACTATATCAATGGAAGGCAAATTCTGAAAGGCAGCACCATATTATCTGATTTAAAGAGAGCCCAAACCAACAACAAACTAAATCACAGAGAATAAAATACTTTTTACAACACACAGACACATGCAATCACCATCACAAAGAGCTCATCCAGATTCAAACTGTAAGCATACAGGAACAGTCCTTTAGATACACGGGAATCAAAATCTGGTGATATGCAGTAAAGCCTTCAGGCTTTAACAAATTAGGCAACTTCTAAAAGATCAGAAATAACTTTTATCCATGAGTACATTATCTTGCAATTGTCTACCATGTGTAATAATTTCCTCTGAAGCAAGGGCAGAGAGAATCCTCACCTGCCTGAGGATGCTAAGTGGCTGTAGCCACATCACAGGACACATGAACCACCCTAGTCAGCCCTGCTGAGGGGTGTTGAGCTCATTTATTTGCCTCTCTTTTTTTCTCCCCCAGTAAATCCAAGCCTGCTCTGAAATATCTGGTACATGCTATTAGCAAAAACAACATGCAGTCTGATCCAGTATGGCAATTTTGGAAATCCCACAGTAATTAATGCATTCATACTCCTAGTTTTTACTGCCCTTAAGGATTAGTAGCAGAAACATGATGAAGTATATTAGAAATCCCTCTTGTGTATATAAGATTAAAAAAAATCATAAATATTAACACATTAACACATACTATTTACAACTGTGCCAAGACAAACAGACTCACTGATATTTCCAAATAGAGGGCAAAATTTTGGAAAGTGCAAAATTCAACAAATTATCTGAATAAGTACATATGACAAAACTAACTAAAATAACTCCCACACTTTAAAATTAATTAAATGTTTTATGAGTTTGAGCATATTGCAAGCTATTTGCTGAAAAAATGTATATGAAATCCATGACGCTTGTCTTTAAATCACTGTTTCTTCTGCCACAGAATAAAAACATTATATATTTTTCTACTATATTTATTAGCACTGTTACTGTGTCTCTTATCTGTACAGTTAGCTAGTCTTTTCTTTTGAAGACAGCAAAATAAATAAAACTGTGAGACAGTGGTAGATTCTTTTTACAAGTAAGTTGAGGTGTAGTTTGCATGTGTGATTTATTTCTATAAACACGGCAACGGGAAAATAAAACATATCATTCTCTGAACAAGGCAAATCACATGGCCAGTGGCTAAAGCAAATTTTATCTGTGGCTTTACGTAATTTATGCAGGACTTTACCTAATAATAATAAAAAGTATGAACAACCTTTTGCTGCATTCCCACAACAGCAACAAAACAGTGGTACAAAGAAAGAGCCAAATGTGATTTTTAACCTCTTTTTACATAAAATCATAAAAAAGCATAAAAGCTGGATTAACTGCCTCCCAAACCCGCATATCACCAGCCGGGTTCTCATCCCCAGCTGGCAAAACTGGCAACTCTTTATTTTTGTTTAAATACCTGGTTTACAGCCAGCCAGACAAGCAAGAGCATCAAAAGGGTTTCATTGAGGCAAAAGGAAAACAGCCTGAAAATAGTGTAAATAAAGCAAAATGCATCTCATTTTAATATAAATGTAATAAAATTGTGCATAATGCATTCACAGTGAAGATGCCACTATTCTTTCCTTTAAGTCATTTCTAGTCCTCATAGTGTTAAGAAGCTCCAGAATTTGTAGCCTGTGACAAATCAATGGAAGTGAAATGCTGGAGCCCAGCAGCTTCTACAACCCAATCTCTGCCATTAGGGCAGGCATGAGAACATGTCTATACACACTGCCCTAGCATTACAGAATCCTTTCCAAACAGTTCTTGGATTTGAGGGATTTGGTTTTAATTACACTGAACATAGGTCAAGAAAGCTTCAGCTCAGTGCTAGAATGAACATGACACACAGCTGCAGGATTTGTACCTATGAGTAATTCAATCTTTTGCCTACCATGAAGTGAATATCTACTTTTAGAAACGCCTCCTTTGGTTGTGAGGACTAATACTGCTGTCTTTCCAGTATTTGTGGGATATTCTTGCATATGTGGGGTAACTAGACTTAAGCATCTGGCCAGATACAGATACTGTGGAAAGTCTGATCTCTTGGACTTTGTACACTGCCCTTAACAGCTGCCTCCATCGGCCAATTCTTGTCCTCTGGTATAAGGACCCACAAGTCTATCTCTAAGAAAATGCCCCCTCCTAACAACCCAGTCCCTTCAAGGTCGCAGCAAGCCCACCAAAACCATCACATAGAGTACAAGTTCAACCACTCTGGTATCTGTTGTAAAACAATGTACTAATATTTTCTAGGAGTGCAACACAGAACGATCACACAGAACTCAAGAACTCAGAAAGAGCATCTACACTGAGCATATACTCAAGTCAGGTGGGTTTTCATAAAGTAAAGATGAAGTTACATGCTTTTCTGTTTAGTCAGATCATTCAGATATATGACTTCCCTTCCTTCATCTGCTTCACATATGCTGGGTGCCAAAATCCCAAGCCAACTTGTCAAGGTCTAGGTGAGGTTTTGGGAAACAAGAGCTCCAGCATGATTTGAGTTCAGTGTGTGGACAGCATTTATTGTCACTCATTCCTCACATCATCACAGTACCCAAGCAACCACCCAGCAGTGAGTAAGGAAGAAGGTGGCCTGACTGCAGTTCTGGATGGTACCATGGACCATGGGAAATAAAACTCAAAAAATTACCATAATTTTTATTACTTGAGGGAATCTTACTCAATTTGTTTTCAGGGCTCTAGTTCCACAACTGGTTCTTTCGGAGACAGCACCAGCCTAATTCAGGCTCTTATTTCTGTTCTCTCACCACAGCTTCCCTTACCTTGCCAAAACTATGCAACGCACTATGTAAGAGAGTAGAAAAAATGAGGGGAAAAGTTTCACCTTTGATTATTTTTCACCTGAATTAAGTTCTCTGACCTAAGCCATCCAATTGCCACGTGAACAGTTGCAGCAGCACAAACCACCAGGGCAGGCAGTATCAGATATGGCATTGCTGCAGAAAGGAATGCTTGTCAAACTCTCCCTCAGAGTTACACCAAGGAACTTACACTGACTCTGCCAGGTATTCCTGCCCACACGGACAGCTGTAACAGCTGTGCTCACTTAATGGGACCATTAAGGCCCCACTTCCCCTCCCAACCTGTATTTCTCTGAAGCACTCCAGCAGTGTAACAGGGTTCCAAAGTGGGCAGACACTCATCGCTGCACTGAAACCACCACACTTTTTACAGGCATTGTTGTTCCTCTAGAACTTACACCTACACCTGCAATACGAGGACACAGCCTGGGTTTAAATGGATGCTTTTAAAACGGCTGCAGAGGTGCCACTCAAGTTTGTATTTTCCACTCAAATTAATATGCCAAAGGGTAATCAACATACACACTTTCTAACAAGCAAGAAATATCAGGCATCTGTAGGTACTTTAGTGCTTTTATGGATGTTTCAGCAGCACTGGACATTATAGTTTCAGCTAAGGAGAGCTATTTATTTACCTTAAAATTTTCATTTGTATTGTGGTTAAAAGGCAACTCAACTGTTTTTTAAATTTACTGAGACAGGAGGAATAGCCAACTTTAACAAAGGAAAACAAAGTATTCTCTAGTGACTCCACTATCTCTGCACACTTTAGGGTTTCTGGAAAGTATTACTGGCAATGACCAAGTATACAATGGGGCAGTACTTTGTACACAGAGCAAAGACCGTAAAACCTTACCTACAAAATAAGCATGTCACACACCTAACTTTTCCTTTGTGATGACTAAGACAGCAGAAACACCCTGCAGGGCTACTAAGATTGCAGTAAATCAATTGTATTTTTCCCTTACACAGAATAATCCATTTTGCCACCAAGTCATTATGGATCAGTAAAGAAAAATACTCTTCTATTTACATTTGCCAAAAAAAAAAAAAGGCAATCTTCTAATACTATTCCCCACTGCTGAAAAGTCCACTGTCTTGGACTTGAATAAAAGGTTGTTAGTATCACTGGAAGCTTTCTCTTTCTCAGAAAATTCAATCCACTGAAAAGACTCTCTCCTCTACATCACCAGTAGTTGTAGGTATTAATCTTTATTAGTCAATACATCTCCACGTGTCATTTGATTTATGCATGTCACTCCTTTAAGAGCCCAACACGCAGTCCACAGAATTTGATGTCCATTTCATTTTATGGTGAAAACCAGTGGAAAATACCTTTTATTATCTTTATTGCTTCAGTAGCTAAAGCTGACAGGCTTTTTGGAGACAACAGCTTGAGACACATCTGCAAACTCCTGTTTACAAGGGCTTGGGGCAAAGACTTAGGAAGCAGACAATTAAATGCCAAAAAGAAGTTGATAGGGGCACAGGCAACGCTTTTACAAGTTCCTGTGAAAATCTTTTTTTTTAGGAGGTGAGCCAGCAAGTAAAGTACGTGACCATCTTAACTCAGTGATGTACTTCCCCTCGCCTTCAGTGGAACTAGGATTCTTCAATACTTCACTAACCACAGAACACTGAAAAAGGTGTGAATAGCTCAGCCACAAATTGGGCTGAATGTAAAAAATTTCTTAATCCTGTCTTTACTGCATTGTCTTGAAACATAACATCCCTGATGAGTATCCCCTGGAAGACTTTTGGTTGCACAGCAGAAATTCACACAATCAAGAACTGTATTTCCCACAGACCTCTAAATGGTAGTTAGTTGCTATAACCTGGACTCTGCAAACACAGACAAATTCAGCAGTAACCTTGAGCATGAAAGGCTTTGTAAGATTCCTTGTCAATCCTCCACAAAGGGATGTCAGCATTGGGTTTTATCTTTAAAAGAACAGTATCAAAATACTGGCCTCATACTTTGTGCTGAATAACCAAGGCAACTTACTTGAAAAGCAATGACATTTTTGACCTAGTTACGGTTTCCCTTAATCCATCAGAGAGAGACCTTCAGATAGGACATTACAAGTAGCTTGTTGCTCAATCAATAATTTTGACAGAACAGATGGGAAAATATCTAAACATCTAAACAAACTGTTTGCACACCTATGTTGTGAAAGAAAACTGAGAACTTGGATACACCAATGTACTGTTAATTTAGGGGGGAAAAACCCCCGTTTTCAATTAACCTTACAGTTCAGGTGGAGTGTATGCTCCTTAAGCATTCCTGATAACCCTTCATACATTTTTATTGCTACAGTTGTTGGTTTGTTAACAAATATTCACCCATGTATTATTCAACGAAACTTAAAAAATGTATTTGCTGGAACTTTCTATCAATTGTGGTAACAACTACAACAATGAGAAAGTTTATAATCTAACACTAGTGAACAAAGGTAATATGCACTTCTTTAGAGACATGGACTTCTATCCAGATGCATGAAAATCCATCCTGCAGAAGGGTTTGGTTGCCAAGTATTACACAATTAAATTACTGTAACCGTATTTGGTATGAAGAGTGGAAGTGTTGCTGTGTCAATAGTAAAAAAACACTTGAATGAACACTCACTGGTTTTATTATACATGGCTGAAGAGACAAAATGTCAAAGATACAGATACCCCAGGAAAAGGACACCTGAGATTTTCCACTGCTCTGATTTATTGCAGGTACTTTTTCTCCACTGTGTATCTAGTCCGCACTAGTGTTTTACTTCTGGTCCTACTGTAAACATTTTTGTACTTGAGATTTTGCACACCTTACCCAGCATTTGGTTATGTAACCTCAAAAAAGAAATAGCCAGCTAACTTTTTTATTATTATTATTATTACTTGTTGGCACACATGCTGCATCAAAAATGGTCTATTCTAACATAAATGTGCATTAAGCAAAGCCTCCTATGGTAGAGTATGCAATACTAATTAGTGCATTTAACTTCCTAAAAGAGACATACCTCAGTAGAATTCGAAATCTAATGAGAGAAAGCATTCTAACAAAGGGCTAGCCTTGGCATAAAGAAAGAAAAAAAACCGCCAAGTAAACAACCACATCATGTTGAAGAGACAACTTTCATAGAAGGCAGCAAATAAACGCTAAATATGATTTCAGTCTACAGAAAGATGGCACTTGTCTCTTGTCTCTCATAACTCTACCCACTCTACCATTAGAAAAAAACCTGCAGACCTGTTCATATCTGTATTAATTATCACTGCCCCAGAAGTAGTCTCTAAAACATACACTGTTGTAAGACGCAAGATGTGTAAAGAAGTAATAAATAATGATAATACTGTGATTTTTTTTTTCTGGTTGCTCATTCTTCCTGAAATTATTTTGAATATTTACTGATGTTAAACAGCATTTGTTCAGCTTTTCTTTACGCTTCATTACTCTCAGAAAAACTAGAGGTTTTAGCTGAGCTGGAAATAATGTTTGCATTGATTAAATGAAAATTAATGAAAAAAAGCTTCAAACATTGAGACAGTCTTTCTAAGAATTGTCATACTTATTTGTTTTACAAAAAAAGTGCATTTTCTAATAAAATTGCTCAGCTTCAAAGCTCTGGTTTGAATACAGGACCTTATTTATGGACAGTGTCAAGCTAATCCCTTTTCTAGTCTTTTGTTTGTTTCATTATTTTTGCATATTTGTTGCATCTTTCCCCTTGAGAAGTCTGACACTGCAGGTGGACAATTGGGTTTTGTGTCTCATGAGATTAACGAGATAGCATGAAAATTCAAATTCTTGTTATGTTATTGGTCATCAGGCTTCAGGAAAGTCTAACTCTTCTGCTAATTTATCTGTTGTTGCAGCAACTCTGCTGTATGGGTAACCGAGCAATGCTTTCCTACCCTCATCTAAATGCTCCCCATCTTTTCATCTTGATACTGGTTATTGACAATAAATTATGTTCTGCTCTGGATACCCTGCCTTGTCCACATTTCATCATGTTCATCGCAGGGCCCCATCAGCAATACCAAGCTGGTAAATTCAGATCACTAGCATTTTTGATGACTTACGAGCATATGATGAAAGGCTGTGGAACACTATAACCCAAAAAGTGATAACCACAAAGAAAAAAACCCCATATTTCAATTTCCATGAGATACTAGCATTTCAAGATAAACAACCTCCTGCATTTCTATTTCTTTAAAACGTAAAAAAAATTAATCTGGTACTTGTAATTCTAGTGTAAAGAGAAAGTTCCATATCGCGAATCCCATAAATCAGAAGGGAAAAATATTTTCATGGCGTAGATGCTATTCCTCCTCACCCCCCTCCACTGGTCCTCACCCAGAAATAAAATGTAGCCAAATATACAGCAGACAGCTGTTCAAGAGCACGTGCCAGCACTAAACCACATTTCCACAGGTAAAATAAATTCTATTGTGCCTCTGCTAAGAATCAGATTAGGCATGGAGCATCTAGATAAACACAGAGTAAATAAAGTTCAACTATCCTTGTGAAGCCAAAAGAAAATCAGTTAAGCCAAACACAACAGCATAACTACAATGTTCAGGTACTGAGCAACTACTAACTATACTTTCAGGAAAACGAGTACAGGTTATCAGAACTTGGCGCTTTTCACTTTTAAGCAAAAGCCAACAATCAAAGGCAAACCTCACCAGGAAACAGTAATGCCACCTACTGAAACTTAGGACAAACACTGCTCAAATACAAAAACAAAAAATAATTATGGCATCAGTGTTGGTAGACTTGACAATTAACATTCACCAGATTAGATACTTTTTATTTTATGGAGTAAAATACATCCCATCACTGACATTTTTTTTTAAAAGGCATTTTTAATTTTTTACATAACTCAGTAGGTATGAATGTTAAGACTCCATTAAACTAAGGCAAAAGAATAAACAAATCTTCGACTCTCATCATAGGGCAGGTCCTTGGATGCGGTGGCTCACACAAAAGACTTTTTTTGTTGTTGATTATATCTTCACTACTTACACAGCTTTACATTTGCCTATATGACAAAGAGGTAATGCTGCCTGTTACAGATTAGCTCTAGTCATACAGATATCCTCATTACATACGTAATTTATGTACCATTACAATAAGAGGGTTAGAATCCTTTTGTGACAGGAGAAAAAAAATATTATCACAACCTGCAACACTACCAATGTATTACTATAAAGAAAGACCCTTTTGACAGCATTCTTTGAGTATGGAACACAATTGATTTGAATGCATCATTTTAAAAGAAAAAACGAATACAACTACCAGCTTTCCAAGTCTCTGGCTGATAAAAACTAATGTTCTAACCTTGGACAAAACAACACTATACAACATACTTCCCTAAATATATACTGAACACTCGTAGGTTTCATTTCTTTTTATCAGTGAAGTTTTTGTGGATTTCTTTGGTTGGGTTGGGTTTTTTTTGGGGGGTGTTGGGGGGGGTGCACTCTATTTTGTTCATTCTAACTCGGCGATCAAAGAATTTTTATTTTTACACTATTACAGAAGTGCATTTTTCTAGGTTTCCAAAACCACCTTATTCAACCTTCCCCATCTGTCACCATCTGCTTCTTTTTAGCATGTACTTTTTGTGTGATCACATAAGCATGTGAAAAATAACTAACATTCAGATGATTGTCTGCTGGTACATTTGAGGACTGGGCATAATAAAAGTGAACTGCCAAAACGTACTTAACACTTCTAATTTTGTTGGGTCTTGCATGTAAGCTACATTTGATTTTCAAACTGTTTTACAGTTGGAAAGTTGATCAGGTACTCTAACTCAACAGTAAAACTGAGACTACATAATTAGCTCAGCACTAAAAAGATTATATTCAAAGGGAGGAACAAAACCCAGAAATATATCCACACGAGTTCACACATCCATCTTGACTGAGTCTGTCTGCACTACGTTGCCTGAGGCACAGGATGAGATGCTACAAGCAGCCTACTTCTGGACAGTCACCACCTGTGTCTTCTTTCCAAGCTACCCAGGGCGACGAACAAAGGACTCTTTATGTCAGTATTTACAAGCGTGTAAGAAACCTCATAGAAATGCTTGGAAAAACAAAGACACTAAGTCAAGGGTAGAAATGCATGGAAATACAATGCAATTCCTTAACAATGCAGCATGTACTGCTTCTAGTTCTAGGTGAAAAGTAACTGCAAAACACCATCAAGGCACAAAAGCTGAATGATGGAGCTATCTGTTTCCAGGACTCTATCATGCATGACACAGCATTTCTGCTTGTGAATGCACTTCTTAGTACAGTTTTAACAGGAAAAGAACAAAACAAGAGTAAAACTGGAGAACCAAACTTACCTCCAACCCCCCAAAAATACAGTCGACTCACTTCAAGAAAATTCCACATGCAAAACTCTTTCTATCTTTTTAGAGCACCACCACTACAGGCCTCTCAGGTCTTTAGCAAAACCACTATGAACCAGAATACCAGCATGTTTTTATCAATGTGGCGGAATGTTTCCTTACCCTTTCTCTAAAGAAAGAACTAACAGAAGTGCCTAAAATAAAAAGCAGCACAAAACCAACAGGAACTATCCCTTCCCCTAAATAAACCCTCACAATCAATATTCATTAGTGCTCACCAGAGGCAACAAAATATGAGCGAGGACTTGCCCTCTAGAGCATGATGAAAGACCGAGCTTAACAAAGTTTCTTTTCCACTGTCTCTCTTTGCAGTAATTTTCCAACTCTCAGGAGTTCACACTGGTCTTAAAACCTTGTGAATGCCATGTCACAGCATCTTAACAGAGGCTTTCCCTTAATTTGTGCCATTTTCCACAAATTCCCTTTTCCATCCCGTAATTCTAAAGGTGGGAAATAATGGCACGTACCTATTATTCATACAAAAGTTGCATAGAATTTCAAAAAGCACATTACTTTGATGTCTCAATTATCCTTAAATTCCAATGAAATTTAAAGGGAAAGGAGATTAAAAAGAAATTGCATAAGCCATGATAAAAATTATTCTGTCCTTCAGTTCCTCTATATTCCTAAACAAACAACTCTTCAGCAAGCTTCTCTTCATTTTCAAGTTGCTCATCAAATTCTCCTACCATTTGTGTCTCTCTGCAACACATCCTATTAGTTTTTATTAAGAGAAAATTAAAAAAATAATTGTCTTTAGTCTAAACTCTCTTTCGTGCCCAAAATCATATTTTTCCCCGTAAGGAAAACTTAATTTCAATTCATATCAGATGAACTAAGCAGTAGATCATTACATTCTCAGTCCAAAAAAATTACCAGACTGCCTTTGGCAAACATCCTGGTCCAAACCAAGGAAGTGTTAAAAGAATTAAATAAATGTATAGTTGCACCTAGTGACAAAATGCTTTCTCTGTCTCAACTTTTTATAATTTTTACTTTTTTATACCACAATATCCTTAGAAAATTCAACATAATTCCTGTAAACATTGGAAAAGTGTCCTTTTTTTCTTGCTATAACCATGTCTGCAGTACAGGGTACCACACTTTCCCTTGCTGAAATTCACTGAACTTCGATGGCCACGTTCTAGATTATATCAAAGCCAGATCCCTCCCAAAAGGAAAAGCTGTAAGGAAGAAATAAAGTGAAATGAGATAAGAGACAGCAGTTGCTTCTTGATAAAAGAGTTCTATCACTTCTCTGAGATAAAACTTAAAGAAATAATTGATTACACATGAACTTTCTCACTCCCATTTTTAAAAGAAAGATGACTAAAAAAACACCAGCCAAAGAAGCATTGTGGAATTGATCTTTATATTTTGATCATCTTCACTGGTCTTTTTTTAAAATAAGTGTTAAGACACACACATCTTCTCATGTCTATGGATAAAGGCTATGAATCTGCTCTGGTCTTATTTACCGTCACATATCTTTAAGTGACAGTAACTGCATAAACTATATTGAAATAGTTTGCCCTTTTTTTTTTAAAACAAAAAGCAACTGTTCTTATAGGAATGCATCCATCTTATCTGCACATATGTACAATCTTCTACATATTTATCCATCTAATCTGTACTTTTATGGTAATACAGCATAACGATGTCCTACCATTTTCCCTTTATTAGAATACACCTACATAACATTGATATCTACATCTTTGAAGAGTGCTTTAAAAGATGTCCATGAAGTCACAGACTTGTTCATAGTCAAAACAACTTCTCTCGTGTTATTAAAAAGATTAAAAGCTTCAAAAGGAATTTCTGGTATTTAAAACTTGTCTCTCCTGTGACACCAAAATTTAGTACCACATTGACTGTTCTCCTATAACCAAGACTGTGCACTTAGTATTAAGAGCCTGAACTGACAGAGATCCAGAAACTGTAGTTTCATCTATGAATACAACCTTATAAGTTATCAGAATTGAAAGAACTTTCATTTCTCTGCCCAAGTGACTTCATTTCCTGAATGTTTCATGAAAGAAAGTCTGTAACGGTCTGTATTAGCAGGTCTTTGATCTTCAATGGTCAACTGAAACCTATGAAAATCCAAACTTCTTTTAAATGTCTCACAGGTATATTTATAAAACTTTCTCAGTTTTATCCTTTCTTTATTAAGCAAGTGATACTGTCTGTAAAAGACATATGGTCCTGTCCTGCCTTTGTCACTGCAAAACTGCAAAAGAAACATCTTTTCCGAAAAAAGTCAAGAACACATCTGTGTTTCTTAAATGGGATCACAATTCATCTTTTTCTCATTGGATCTATCAGTATTTTCTGACACCACAATGATCCCTAATTTGACAGCTTACTTTGAAGAATAACAACTGAAATAGACTCCTAAAAAATATTCTCTTCTTCCTGAAAAACTACCAAGAAGTGAGAAATTTTAACATATTTCATACCTTTCAAACAGGGAATACCACAGATTCTTGCAGCAGAGGGAAGTATTAAGTATTACCATTACACTTAGACACATACACAAAACTAAGGCTTGCATTAGTTCTGCTGCACATGATGGAGGAATTTCACTATTTATTGGACAACCAAATTATTCTCAAAAGACTACATAGTTTCACAAATAAAAAGTTACTTGCTCGTTCTTCAATACGTGTGATAAATGGTATACCTGTATGATTAACAAATACAGGCCCTGCTATTTGACAGTGGTAACTATTTTCTTCCTAGAGGAAGTGTTCATACCCTACCATCTTTTATGCTTGACACATAGCAATGTAAGCCAAACACAACCAGTGTTATTTCAGTTTTCTTTAAACTGTAGAACACCGGCATTGGATAACAGGGAAGGACTCGGAGAGGACAATAGGAAGGGAGTGTACCTACGGACCACCTGGCCAGAAGCCCTGCAAGCCCTGAACAGCACAGCGCATGCTGAAGGTACACAAACTTCCATATGGGTTCCACAAATGATAAATCAGTCATGGTCTAGAAAAGTAATTCTATCTTCACAGATGAAAACCCACTCTAAGCTGGCAAGCTCGTTACAGTTTTTTCTTGTGGCCTACCATCCATTTGATCTCTTCACAGACGGGCATTTTTCTGGATCTGCCAATTATCTACACAGTCAGTGTCAGGTCCTATATGAAAGGTCAGGCCCTATCCATGTGAGACAAAAGAGCCTTTTCAACAGAGGATTGGAAGAAATATTTGCATAAAAATCATGTGAGGAAAACGCAGCATCAGGTATGCGAGTTTCCTGATCAAGAGCAATTCCAAAATCACTTTGGGAAATAATTCTGTAAGGATCCACAAGGACGCTTTCACCTGAATGCATGGAGGAAATACACCTTACTATGGCTTAGCCACATTCCTGTTTTCCCGCTGGAAACTGCAACCTAGTTTTTGCAAAAAGACAGAATAGCAAGCAGGGCTCTATGCCTCAAACAATGGTGCAAAAGGCATTTGGAGAATCAAGTACTTGTTTGGTATCAAATCCACAAAACTGAATTAATACAAAAGAAAATATGGTCAGGTCTCAGGCTGGATAGAGTTGCCAGTGCAGCATGAACAGTTGCTTTCTGGGTGGCAGGCAGCAGCCCCAGGCTACCCCTGCGTGTTACAGAGTACATTGTGACCTCTACCATCAGCCAACCAGTACATGGGAAATTGAACTAAAAGGCCTGAAGAAGGGGTGCAGCCACCACAACTGACAAAGCTGAAAGAGGAGGATGCAAGGGTATTATTAAAAGGACAGATGCTGAATGGATTTCTCCACATAACAGGAGAGTATTTTGCTTCTAAAGAAAGACTGAAATCTATCTGCCTTTACACTTATCACAACCAGGCATAACGTTAAGTATATGCTGACATTTGTCTTGGGACAGACACGCAGGAATTCACCATGGGAACAGGATTAAAGTCCAGTTGTAACATTTGGTTCTCATGATCTGAATTTTGTCACAAGGTAGTAAATCTTTGGTGTCTGGTAATAATTTCTGCAGTCTAAACTGCAAAGAGAAGTGATCTTTGCACATTCATTCTCTGAAACATGAACATGAATAGACTGGAGGACCCAGTCTCTTGATGGTCCCTTTATCAGTCAGCTGCTCCAACTACAAAAATAGATTCATCACAGGCGAGCAACTATCCAGCCAGTGCACTGGTACACACTATTGTAGTAGCAGAGAGTACAAAGGGAAAGTTCATTTTTAGCAGTGTTGTCAATAAACTAACTTCACTCTTCTAAATAAGGATGTGTGGATAAAGGTGTTAAGTCTTCTTATCCCGTATCAGTAAGCTGTCTAGGTTGCTTGCTCTAAATCCTTTATCTCTGAGGTAAAAGGGAATGAGTTCTCTGGTTCCCAGGGTTAATGAAGAGTCAACTTCCTTCAAGATAAATTTTACAGGGTGGGTCTCCAAAAGTACTCATAATGGGAAGTAGAGAAGAAAAGTGGGACTTCCAGAGAGAAGAAAAGCAAACTGGATCAAGTAGCTTGTGCTAAGTGTCTAAAACTCAGAATGATCACTTGCCAAGTTTGATGAAACAGAGCTTACATGTTTTCAAAAGTGAAAGAGAAGCAGATGAAAGCAACTGAATGGGTTATTTGCACTCTTAAAATGTTTTCAAGACTGCTGACAAGAAGACAATGAAGGGATAAGAGCCAGCACATACAAGAAAAGTGGCCACTGTACCAAGCCAAACCAAGGCAGATCTGCAGCTTCTTTTAAGTAGCCATAAAGGATTCAAAGCAGGCCAGAAATAATTCTGGAATCCTTAAATGTAGACAACTGCTGAGCGTCTCTGCACTAAACACAAAGGAGAGGTTAGAAATTGCCAAACAGAATAGCCACAATCTGCACCAAAGTCTCCCTTGGAGTCTATGGGATGGAATTTGCAAAGGAGGCCAGGTATCACCGAGTTTATCTTCACAGCTCACGTAGTTGGTGACTCACCAAACAGCTGAAATTAACACATTTAGCCAACCAAAATTATTTAGGTACTTCAAACCTGCAGCATGTGAGCGTGACTGTTCAGATTTTCTCTTCACTGCTTGAAAGAATCTAGGAAGACAGTACCAGATGGATGCGGAGAAAGTTAGTGGTTCCTAAGAATACTAATACTTCCTTTACTATTGGAGAAAAAGAACATACCAAGAGATCCTGCTACGATCCAAAATGGTTTCGTTAACTCTACATACCATATTGACTCATAACCAACTATTAGCAGTTTCAATTTCTTCCTTGAGTGCAAATTGGAAGACTTCAAACTTAAGAGATTTAGAAAAACACATATGTGCAAACCTAACCATCCTAAAATCTTTATTTACAGCCAGAACTATCCAGAAGGTGATGTATACCAGTTTCTTTGACATCTCCTAATTGCAAGATTTAGAATAAAAACCAAAATGCAATTTAAATTGCTTGTTGAAACAGGCTCCAGGGTTTGTGGCTGCTACTCAGGATTCAGTTCAGTTGAATATAAGGCAATAAAGAGCTACGCTGAATCAGAGCCCCATCCCTTCAAACTAAGGCACATTCTTCTTTAGAGGTCATATGTAGCAACAAGACTTTCTTGTGGTCCTGAGTTGCTGCAAGAGGTGGGAAATCCCTTGGAAAACCCTTCAAATCCTTCTTAAAACCAATGATAGGACTGGAGGGCCTTTTTAAAGCCTTTAGGTTGAGTAGATAGTTCTCTCAGTACCAGGTGTGCACTATGTCAATTAGCAATCTTGAATGCTGACAAGAGTGGAAATAAGGGCTAAATCAGCACTCAAAGAATCCTTGGCATTAAGTAAAAAAAACTAAGCTGTCTTTCATATGAGTACTGGAGTTGCATTTGGCAACCCCCAGGGAGAGTCAAAGTCACATATCTGAGCACCACAATGAGCATTGTTGACAGAAGCGAGACAGGACAAAAACACAATCTTGGTAATGTTTCCTTTGGTTTTTTTTGTTAGTAGGCATCAGTGGCAAAGCTGTCAGCACTAGTAATACTGGAGCAGATCATTTGGATGTCTTGGACTTCTACAACAGATTCTTAAGTGGCCAAACCAGAGCTGCAAGAGGAACCAAAACAATGCCGCCATGTCCATCTTTTTATCAATCCTGGAGAAGTGTGATGCTTGGCACTCTGAGTGCTAGGTACTGGTAAAGATGGGTTGGCACACTCTGCAATGCCCCTTCTGCTTACATACTAGGAAACAGCTAAGTTTTGGTGCTCACCTTAACCAGTTCTCAGGTTGATACACTTAACTGTTTTTAGCAGAAATACCTAAAATTTCAACTCCCTCTCCCTGCAGCTGGGGAGTTTGGCTAAAACACACCAAACTCAGCACCTTCCTATTCCCCCCTGTCTCCACTGAAGCTATGTAAGTGATAGTTGTACAGCTCAGTTAAGCAGGATCATATGTTCCAAGTGACAGACAGATGGAAAATTATTTTTGAAGAACTCACTGGAAGATAAAAACTTTAACAGAGGGAGGCAAACATGAGAAGGAAAACGCACATTAGAGGCCTTTTTAAACACTAGGAAGCAGAGCATCAATATACGTACAATGGCCACAAAGAATAGCAGCATCTTTCATTCTGAGTAACAACTGTATAGTATTAATCAGGCAAACTGTCAGTCTAAAATTAAATGGAAAAGAAACATTTTATACTGTATTATAAGAATATATTCTAAATCATACCTCGGGTGCCAGGTATTCTGGAGTACCACAGAATGTTTTCATAGTTGCTGCATCTGTGATTCCTTCTTTGCAAAGTCCAAAATCTGTAATTTTTATGTGTCCATCTTTATCCAACATTAGATTTTCTAACTGTGTATTGGGGAGAAAAATGTTCCCTTAGTATTTCTTAACAGGACAGGTTGATGCATTACACCGATTTTGTACAAAAGACAGAGTTACCCCTTGCAAGAGAATGTAATTTGGTTTTAATTTAGAAAAAAAAAAATTACAGCATCTATTACATTGCAGCATTTAACAGTGTTTACTGTCATACAGGTTAAATAATTAGTTAATACTTTAATACAGTTTACAATACTAAATACCAGGTCAATCAAAGCATGACCTTTCATTCTGAAGTTTTACAAGTTTGGTGCTTCTTCCATAGAACAAAAGGAAAATAATTTTCTAAATATTCTGAAGATGCAATCAAGCAATACAAGGTTGCAATCATGGCTATCATTTGATAAGACCATAGATTTCCTTTGCTCTAACATGACTTTCACTTATCAAGCTATGTTTTATTT
Source organism: Sclerurus mexicanus (assembly GCA_013396755.1). Lineage (NCBI taxonomy): Eukaryota > Metazoa > Chordata > Aves > Passeriformes > Furnariidae > Sclerurus > Sclerurus mexicanus. The sequence continues at coordinate 4,067,399 of VWZF01003842.1, forward strand.
ACTATACTGTCATGAAAAAGCACATATGCATAAATCCTTAAAACACCTCCATCTTCCACAACCTTTTCAATAACAGAGGGAAGTGGGGATAAGGCAGCCACTGACAATAAAAAACAAAACCCTGAGGTAAATTTCTCCTTGTCTACTTGCAAAGGACACTTCTTAAATTGTGAATATGTACTTCACATGCTTTGCATTGCTTTTTAAATACAGGATTCTTGCTTTGAAGTGTGAAAACACAATACAGCCTGTTAAATGGCTAATATCACTTTCCCAAAAGCTTTTAATTAGCAGTACTTAAAATACAGATAGAACTGAAAAAATGGAAAACATTCTGAACAACTTTTCTCAACAGAAAACTTTTTTCTTTTTTTCAAATTATCAAGTAAGTAGTGAAAATACCAACACAGAACAATCATAGCCCTGTCTTTCCAAGTCTGCATAAAGGCTGAAATACAATTCAAAGGTATATGTTGAGTCTAAGTGTCAAACAAAGAAAACTACAGTAGATGACACCAGAAATAGAAGATTAATGATGTCAAATTCCTTTTCCTTATTTTTTAGAATTTAAATAAAAAGTCACCTATCATTCCTTGACCAGATAATTCCATATTTTTCCAAGATGTCATAGCATTTCTTGTTACTATAACAGATTCTGCTACAAACAGGTAACCCCATATTTTGGGGTTTGTCTGCCTTCCTGAGCAGAACTTGCCTACCACTGCCTCCTTCTCCTTGGTTCCTGTACAAAGGATTCCACGAATGGATTTCACTGGCGTGCACGCACAATGGGGAAAGCACAATTTCCTGTATGTGAAATTAAAGTCTTGACGCAGAAACAAAACAGCCTTATCATGGAATTTAGAAATTCCTCCCACATAAGTTTTATACATAAGAAAATGTTCCTGTTGAAAACAGTGGTTATTTTCCATAGAACATGGTCATACTGTGTCGCAGAGTCCCTGGAGCAACAGAGGATACATAACTGTATACACAGGCAAATCTAAGACAAACTACATTCCAATAATATGAATCTTCCCCAAGATAACAGACAAAACAATTCTGAAATTAGTGCTGGAATTCTTTTCCTATTGAAGTAAACTGAACTGTTTTAAATGTTTTCAAATCAAAGAAAAACACACCTACTTGGTGAGATAAACAAGAATGCAGTCACATTGTCCCAATTCACCATTTCACTTGTTTGGGGACACAGAGAATTGTATTTGAGATTTGTGTTGAAATCCAAGTTAAGTTGTAAGTAACGGGGCAGGGGGTGGGGAGGATGAGGATGCGAAGTCTAAATCTCCTTCAAGTGTTGTTACTACAGTATGTTGTTTCATTTTCTAATCAAGTTAAAGTCAGAGAATGTACCCATCTAGAGGTTACTGTATCAAACAACTTCCTCCAGGCACACACAGAACTTAAAACTGAACGCAGATTTTTATTTTTTTTTCCCCATTAACTCTGAATGGTGCAACTTTATAATTACTTTGTGTTTGTCCCCATGGTCTCTGCAAAAACAAAAATTTGATTACTTTTTCCCTTTCTTTTTCTTTTTTTTTTTACCTTGAGATCACGGTACACAATCTTCCCGGAATGCAGATAGTCCAGGGCAGAGACAATTTCTGCACCATAGAAGCGCGTGCGGTCCTCTGAGAACACCCGCTCTCTCGACAAATGGAAAAACAGCTGCAGGGTAAACAGCAGGGACAGGATTGTAATAATTACTGATTTAGTGGGGGAAATTAACACAAACATAAAACACCTCTCATCACCATATTGTGATGATAGATAGTGTACTCTCAGTGGACACTCAGCACTCTTAGACAGCAGCTGGCTTATCTTTTCCAGGTTTCCAAAGGGAGAAAGCGAGCTGTTAAATCAGCGTTTTAATCAATATACCAATCTTGTTTAAGGCATTCTGCTTGCTACTCATTTAACCTTCAGTTACCAGAGGAAGAAAAAAAAAAAATGGATGCAACAGCATCATTCTGTACTTCTCCCTCTACCACTTCCTTGAAATTTTGCTTTAAGCCACTGAGATATACCACTAAAATACCTGGGTTCTGGTCCCACCTTATGGTTTTCAGTACATCAGTAACTTTTCTTTGAACTGAAAGAAGTCTAGTTCTTCAATAGACTTAGACTGAACAGGTGAACAGGCATTTTACAAAACCAGCACATTCATACTGCTAGCAGTATCAGAGTCACTAGAAAAAGCAAACAAACAACTGCTTAGGGCTTATAAAAACAAATCTATATATTTAGTGTATTTCCTTGCTACAATGCAAACACTTCTTTGCAGATTTTGTCTTTTCTTTAATACTTTATAAGTAACAGCACTTCACAGGCACTTTTTCAACTGAAGTCTTTCAGCAAAAAATATTAATCCTTACATATTGCCAGTAATTTCAGCTGCAATTAAAAAGTAAGAAGTGAAGCTCTAAATGCTATCAGTACCTTACTGCATAAAACATCACCCTCTAAACTTGGAACAACATCTAAAAAAGCACAAGTTGGCTATTTAATTCAAATGGTCTCCAAAATGGTGAGGTTCATTTACTGTGTTAAGAAAGTTCGGGCAACTCCTCAAGCACAGATTAGTGAGTATATTTCTGTATTCCGTTTAAAACCAAAGGGGCCATGTTGTCGGGTTTCCCACGGGAGCTAACAATCAACAAAACAGAAATACAGAAAATGTTGTCATTTATGAATTGAATATAGACAGTGAAATCCATAACAACAAGGCAGGTTTTTTATTTTCACTACTAAAAGTAACAAGTAGATGAGAATTCCGAGATGGTAAGGTATGTTAAAAAAAAAAAAAAATCCAAAAGCTAACTAACCAAAAAACAATTATGTGCTTAATCTGTCTTTACCACAACGTACTTTATGCCTGTAGGAAAACTACACTATTCACATGGCACAGAACAATGTAGGAATTACTGCAGCTATTTTCAGCAGGTGGACTTCTAGATGTGGCACTTGGGGATACAGTTTAGGGCTGATTACGGTGGTGCTAGGTTGATAGTTGGACTAAGTGATCTTGCAGGCCTCTTCCAACCTTGATGATTCTGTGACTTTTCAAAACATAATTAAAAAGTTACTGCTATGAACTAGGAGCCAACATATTTCCTGACAGCTGTAATTCAAAATAGGTGCATCACCTCATTCTTAACCTAAACAAACCTCCCAGCAAACCGAACTTTTTGGCAGCACATATCTGTATAAGCAGAGACTTCACAGAAAACAGAAACTGCGCTATGATTTAAAGAAAATACTGCATTTTTCTTCATTGTATGTGGATTCCCCTTTCCAACTCTTTTCCAATTGCCAAGATATCTTGTATAAAAATGGCATACCTGCATGATGAGGAGGATCATTATTTTGCAGGTATGTCTATTGCTCCTCCTGCTCATTTCCCTGTTTAAGCACCAGTCCCTGGTGGCGACATCAGCCCTCCCTGCAGTAACTTGGTCTCTGTACTTGCTTCACAGCCAGTGCCAATACAAGACTCATCCACACTAAGCAACTAAGTCTGACTTCACGATGTACCTCACGTATTACAATATTGTGAAACAAAGGAAGTAAATTTCCCAATTGGTGGGGTCTTTTTCACACATTTTTGCACTATTTAAATGGAAAACAAATACCACTACCCAGAATTTCATCCAAATAAAGGTATGCAATTTATGCATTTATGTCTGTTTTGTGGTCTCTTTCATAAATAATGAGCTAATGCCACTAATTTGTAAGAGTTTTATTTATTTTGATGGATTAAAAGTAATTCAAAATAAAGGTCAACGCATTCCAAAAATTTATAATATCACTTCCTGTAGCCCTACATTCATACCTATGCTCAAGGATTACTGCAATTTTCTGTATGAAATAGACTAATCCAGTAACTGAGCAGCAGTCTTAGAAAATTCTACAACTTCGGGATACTTATCAGCAACACAGATGTATTAGTTTCCATTTTAAAAGTGTCCCAATTTGAATTTCAGAGTTGATAACCTGACAAGTTAAAAAAGATTTTTTCTTTAGTGTTTATTTCCAACAAGACTATTTATTTGAAGTAAAAATACTAACGTCAAAGTAACAGCTAGAAACAGCAACAGTTCTGTGTTTGCCAGAGAAACTATGAGTTCCCAAGTCAGTTTAATATATATGTGACACTACAGTCACTCCTCTTCATATTATTTTAGCACCTAACAGAGTTGTCACCAAACTATACACCTAGTTTTGAATGAAGTGCATACATTTAGACATAAAAAATGCAGGTTAAAAGTGCATTCATACACTCAGATATATGCTAAAGATACTAAAGCAGATTCTAAAATTGCAATGCAGAGAGCAGGGAGATTACATCATTTTTTTCAGCTAATTGTTTAGCTGGTTATTTTGGAATAATTTTGCCACCACGTTCTATTTACAATTGTCAGAACAGGAAAATTATTAAGTCAGAGAAAGAAAAGAAGAAATGTGATTGAAGGTTATAAAAAAGGTTTCCAACACTTGCACTATTTATTGACTTACAGTTATTAAATATGTGCTATAAAGTAATTGTAACTGCAAGAGAAATAGCTTTGGCACAAAGAAAGCCATTTTGCACTAACGTTTTTGATGGCATACACGAGGGTGTGATTGTTACAGTGAGGACTGGAGCTACAAATTTCCTGGTATGCCTTTAAAAACTGAACAACAATGTTGCCATGGGGTTTTTTCCTAATTAAAAAAAAAATTAATGGAAAAATTTTAATAAAGATCAAACATAAAAGTGTATTCAGCTGCAGATCCAAGCATGGCAAATACATAAAAGACATAACCTTGTATCAACTGAAATGTTAAACTTCTACACACACTAGTGACCTACTTAGCATGTTGTAAGTTGTATGTCTGGCTCTTACTGTTGTACTGGGTTTGTTCAGCTCTGCATTTTATACTTGACTGTTGATTTTGCAAAGCACTTGCAGTGGCAACCCTGAAGTTTTGAATTATTTGTTTATTGTTTCACTTCTAGGCACATTCTATACCCAAGGAAATATAGTACCTTTATCTTGGACTATCATAATTTTAGGCTAAGGAACATTTCTCATTTACTTATTTTTTCTTAGGAAGACTGTAAATCCTCTGTCTTTTTTTTTTTTAGACAGTAATAGCACTTGTTTAATTACAACAAACCATTTAGTTCTCTCCTGCCTAATGAATTGAAGTAAGAACTGTACAACAAAAATACCAAAAGGAACAGAGATTCAGAATTCTGGTGTGGAGAAACCATCTGAACAAATTTTAGAGTCTAATTTTATTAGACACATAATTATCAATTAAGTTTGTTACAAAGTATGGAATCTGGAATTATCCTGAAAATGTACAAGGAAGTTAATCAACTTATTAGTCAGTTGAATCAGTGTATTCTGCAGAGCAATGTATGTAATAGATTTCATTCCTAAAAGTATTTCAACCTTTAAAGCAAAATACTGGAAATAAGAAATGGGAAACATATGCTCCAAAAGTATTCCCCAACAATAAAGAGCCATTTGGTAATTTCAGCTAAGCCAAATTAATTTTTTCCCTAAAATCAAATTTCAATGCTTTAATGCTACTTTAATGTAATTCAGTGTAACAGAGGTATTGAGCAGTAACCACAAGGGCAGAAGTATCCTCCTATAGCTCTATCCTGCAATATAGTTTATGGTCAATAGGCACTGGTAAGCATTTCATCCAGAGTCCAACAGAAAATCAAATAAAGAAAAAATTCAGCTTTCAGCTCACAATTATTTCAAGATTGGGCCTTAAGCAGGACTCAATGTGGGGCCCTTCCAATTCGGCACATTCTGTGATTCTGTGAAAGAAAAGTTGTCAGTGTAAGGAAACCGTATTTCCATCTGAATAATCCGATTGAAAACAATCCTCTAATGTTTTGCTCTACTATATATAGGTACACAATGCACTTTTTTTTTTCAAGGAAGTCAAAAGAGAATACTTCACTAACACACTGTATGCTGTAAAGAAGCACACATATAGACTAGTAAAACTGATGAACTATTTTAATTGTAACGTGTTCTCTTCTTAACTGAGCCTAACTAATTTGAAGCTACACAGGCGAGGTAAGACAAAAACAAATTTTTACTATTCTAGCAGGATATTAAATTTAACATGGATCTAGATTTTTAATAGCTACAGAAGATTCTTGTTTACAATCCTTTTAACACAATTTCTTCTCCAGAATGAAATTCAGTGATTCCTTCCCTGACTTGCTGTCCTTTCTAGCCATAGGAAGAGGAACCAAAGACTCCTAGTACTGACCATAGTTTCTACTACTGTACTAGGGCAGAATCCCAAATTGTGGCATTTTTTTTCTTTCATCTGGGTAAGAATCAAGAATATGTGTCAAACTTGAAGAACTCCTTCATTTGGAGAAGTGTTTGGGTAATGGTGCTCCTGAAAGACATATTCCATGAAAATTTCCAACCAAGTCAGTCACAGCAGTTTCAGCAACTGAAATCTTTAATCTAAAGGAATTTTAAACAGAAACACACTGAACATAGTATAGCACTGGAGAGAATCAAAAGCAACATGGTACAGCCACAGCCAATTTCCCACTGGAAGGATATAACTAGAAGATGAGTTTTCAACACCTTCAACAGTCAGAAAACATTTTAAGGAAATGAAACTTCCTTGAAACACAGAATAGCAGAGAGCAGCAGCAAAAGTAAAAAGTCTGTGTATCATACAAGCTAAAATGCTGGCTAAACTTTGTGCAACTTGCTTTCAGTAGCTCTGAGTTAATAACAAGCCTATTTTACAAAAATGAAGTCCTCTGTATTTTTCTTAGCAGACAGTGACTAAAGTCTGAAATTCACAAGAAAATTTGGTAAGATTAAAGATCATCCTATTAAAAAAGACAGCTTCTCCAACTTACTATTCCAGATCTCTAGTCAAAGAGAAGCACATAAGCCAATCAAGAGAGTTTCTTCAAAGAAAACTGTCTACTCCAAAAGGCCATTATTTCCTACTGTGGCAAAATTTTATGTTTAACTTCACTGAATTCAGGAACCATCAGCAAAGAACATTAGCAAGACCGGCGAACAGGAGCATCATACCTTGAAAAAAGCAACCCAGTCTTGGAAAAATACATTGCGTTTATTCTAATCCCATGAGCAAAAGCAGATTGCCACCAAGAAACCCATGATATACAAGATGTTGCAGCACTAGCCACAAAGCTGCACCGCCCAACAGAGAGACATGTACTGATGAAAATACAGTGTCAGAGCATCCTCAGGCATAAAAAAGGAGTTGAAAACATGCTCTGTGGGCCCTGCTCTGCATTCAAATAGGACAGAAAGGTACCTTTCAAAAAGACAAATAGCTAAACAATAAATTGATGCCAAAAACATTCAAAGTGTATACCCAGAGATTACAGAAATGCAGTAAGGTCTCACATAGAGAAAACTATGAAGAATTAGCTAGTTTATAAGGCAATACTTAAAACTCATTGCAGACAGCACTGACTTAATACTGGTGACATAAGTTCAATGCCAAATAAGCCAGCTGAGTGTCCAAGAGAAGGCTGTTATCCCATTACTGCTGAGGGAGACTTTTGTGTCTGGTTCAATGCCTGTGATGTCCAGAACTGTGTTTATACATACTGAGTCAAAAAAAGCCATCGAGCCACATGAGAACCCGATAACACCATATTTAGTCATGGTTGGTAGAGGACAGCCAAAGGTGAGTTAGGATCCAAATAGGCCTCAGACTGAGAAATTGTCAGAGCAACAAGTCCAAGAGAGGCATTTTGGGGGTTCTCAGGCACTAGGGCTATAGCTGAAGAGAGTTTTATTGCAGGAGAACACAGCAAAAGCATGGTATCATGCCACAGCAACTCCTGAATGAAGAAATAGTTTTCCAGTAAAAAAACCAAACTAGTAGAAACACTTAGTCCTTTAACATTATCACGTAGCACAGAGTAGACAAAGGAAGGCAAATCCCCTAGTTCACATAACAAGATACAATCCAAATAGCAAACAGCATCTAAAAAGTAGATAAAAGCCCTCTTCTTAGACTGCAGTTCTCTAATTCCATTTGCTGCGTATCATTTTTGATATTTCATTCTTTAGTAAACAGCTGGAGGACAGCAACGGCTTAAAAGCTAACAACACTAAGAAGTTCAGTGCTTCAATTGAAATTTCTAGAGTACACAGCAAGGGAAAGGGATAGAAGTAATGAAAAATAGGAATGCTCCACTCTTTTCCAACAGATATTTGCAATAGCTATAGCAAAGAGAGTGAACATTTAATATTAAGACCAAAGCAAGACTATTCATTATTTTTGCTTGTTTACACTAGATTATGACTGTTTCATGCCAGAATGTGCAAAAATGTGCTTAAGGAAAAAACATTAAGCAAGCTATTTGTAATTATTTCTCTACCATGAAATTATCTTTCACTATACAGCAGTCTAACTTTCCCAGAATAGGAAGTAGTTTTGACAGCAAAGTTATAAAACATGTCAACTGTTGTTTTTTAGATAAAAGAGTTGCAAAAAAAATTTTTAAAGCCCTTCAAAGATACCAGAATGCAAAAAAGGCAAGAGAAATTATAACATTTAAAGTGTAACCCAGTGACAGCATTACCATTAAAACTGCAGACCATCTTTCTTAAACTCACCTCTCCTCCATTGACATACTCCATCACAAAACACAAACGATCCTTTGTCTGGAAGGAATATTTCAAGGACTTGCAAAGAAAACAGCAAAATCAAACTAATTATCACCTTGTATTAACCCAATTTCTTGCACTTAAGCTGTAACAAAACTTAATTTTATCTTTGTAAGTAGAAAATTCTGACCTTATTGAGAACTTTCATAGTAATTAAGTGTAACTTTCTATCTGGAGCTTGAGATGAATTAACACAAAAACTTTCAAGTCTTTCCTCACCTCGGCCACACGACCACTGATATGCAAACATCATGCTTGTTATAATAAAATACTAAATGGTTACTAAAATAGACAGTTTTATCCTGCATTTCTCACTGCCAAACAGGGTACCAGCTATCCCCACTCATCTTACTTTATGATGTCCACTTCCACAATGCCCATGAATAGAGATCATCATATTCTTTTTAATTTCTCCTAAATGAAATCCTGAAAACGGTGTTAACCTCCAAACAGTTTTTATTTCCAAAGCAAGGACTCTCTAGTTTCACATACTATGGAAACTTAAAAGCACTGTGTGCCAAATGAATATATTTATTAATGTATTTACTGACAAATCATTTTAAATACTGCATGTTTCATTAAAATACTTGCTTAACAGAAAGATAAAAAGATCCAACTGCAATAACACTGTTCCATTTTTTGACTGGAGGCAGGGCTACTCCTGCTTACCTTTATACTCTAATTACATTACAAGATCTCTTTTCTCTTGACTGAATTTCCCAGAATATTTTGGCCAAGGAATGTAAATGCAATCCCCTGCTTTCTAAAACATGTGTGTTTTTCTAAACAGGAAAGCTTCCATGCTATACTTTGGTATTTTAATTTTTAAAAAAAATTTCCCTGCCTTAACAATACGTTAAGTGTATTCTGAAATAAATGAAAATATTTTCTAATATATTCTGATTGAAGTGGAATCAGAATTAATTCTACAGAAAAAAACCAGCTGTAAACTTAAATCCATTAATCATAATTTGTCACGAGTCTCAAAGTTTTCACCTTCTTTTCAGTATTTTCCTTCTATTAATTATTAACCATATGAAGACAGAGGCAGCCAGCCATGAGCTTTGTGGCTCTATCGGCTACTTACATTGAACAAATAGTTATTTCTATTGTTTTGTTGAATTGTTAACCAAGTTTTCTTGGTAAAAATAACATACTCTGTGAAATAAATAACTTCTAAAAGTGTTCATATGAAAAAATTGCACAACAGTTATGTTCTACAATTAAATTTGTTTTCAGTGCAGTTAACCTTAGAATTATTTAGAAACATTACAAACTTTTAATTACACATCCTGATAAAGGATATCATAGCCACCAGATAGCTACTGCTTGTTTACAAATCATCATAAGAAAGACTTCAAAATTTTTTTGTTAAATATGTTCATAATGGATGTTGCAAATTACCTGCTAATGTACTTAAAACTAGTCCCCAATACTTACTGTTAAAAAAGGGTGTCTGGTGTTTTTCAATACTCTGCTTTCTGTAAGTGTATGAGCCACTTCATCCTGAGAAATAGAGAGTGAGAGAAGTAGGTCTGAATGAAGATATAAAACTGTTATTTAATTAATTCCAAGGAAAAGGTCAACACTTTCAAAAGGAGAAAGCCATAGTACAGTTTTGAAAAATGAATGAACCTTCACAATTTTTGAGGAAATATTTAAGTTTGACAATACACAGTTTAACATATTTTATTTGCTTTTCTTATTTTAAAATGAAGTCTTGATTCAGAGAAGGAAGAAATTGTAATATTGTATTTGACAGCTTAAAAATATAGTCATCACAACTTCACAGTTCTGGTATGAATCACCTGAACAATGAATCTATAAAGAAACTGAACCCATTTGCAAGACACACACACACATGGAGTAACTGACAAGCAAATAGAAAACTGAGTCTCATCTCGCCCAGTGTTCAGTAAAGTCAGTTTTTCTAGTTTTAAATTTTCCCTTGGTTTGGTGCTGGGTTTGTTTTCATCCACCCAGGCTGCCCTAATCAGTCCAGCAGCGAGCAGTGCTCTCTGACCAGGCAGACCTCCTTCCCTGAGCACATCAGCCTCGTTCTCGAGAGGTGGGAGATGTCCACACAACCCTCAACTCATCTCCAGCCGAATTTTGGGAAAGGGGCAATTTGGATAGAGACAGAGGCACTCTCCTCTCTGTGAGCCTGAACAGAGAAGGTTAAACAAGCCCTATACCAAAGTGAGAGAAGGAAACTAACCCAGTGCCTTCCCTTTTTGGGAAGCTCACCTGCACTTGTCCCCTGCTCCATCCACAGGCTCTTCCCTCTTGCTTTCCCCCTGGGTGGGCACTACAAAGGGGGCAAAGGAGCCTGTGGGGGTGAAGGCGAGGCCTCAGGGGCACGGCTGTGGCCACCCCTGCCACCAGGTTTGCAGAGAACAGAGCTGAGCAGGGGTGAGGTAAGGGGATGAGGATGGTGGGTAGAGGGCTCACTCACTCTGTGCTACAACATGAGCAGCTCCCAAGGACTAGGGAGAAGCACAGCTCTTAGGGGGTCCATACTATGAATACACAGCCAATTTATGCACTTCTGCATGCAATACACGCTGTGAATCCCCCTCTCCAGGCTGCCAGGCCAGGCCTGAAAAGCCTGAGAGCCACTGGGCTGGTTTAGCCATTTTCTGTAGTGCTAAGCTACCACTGAGTTTTATATGAAACAGAATTAAAGACTAGCCTAGCATGACGCGAACTTCAACTGTAATCCTGCAGAAGTAAATATATTTAGTCATACTACACTTTATTATTGCCACAAATAATACCAATATAACATTATTGTACTACACATGCTTATCAGACTATGCTCTGAAGATAAGGTATTATTAAACTGGAAAGTAAACACAGATGTCAGGAGTTTTAAAATAGACTTTAAAATTGTCAAAATAGGAAGTTAAACAACAACTGAGTTAGCAGTAATAAATTTTGATGCCATTTAGCTGAATAGCAGTGCAACCCTGAGTATATACACTACAGCCACTTATTGGGGGAAAAACAACAACAAAACCCTTAAGGAGAAAAGCAAGTCTAAAGGTTTGTTTCTATTTTTTAATTTTTAAACCTCCGCAGTTCACCAGATACAGGGCATAAAAAGCTGGCAATGGCCAGTTTTTCTGGCATTGCCTCAGGAGTCAATAATACCAGTAGCAATTTCCTGGTAAGTGTAATATTAATCTGTCATGAAAACTTACGATCAACAGACTTGCTCTGAACCAGGCAGATGCTATACAGCTGTCAATACACCACTTTTCTGCTTCATATTATGCTGTTAGAGGTATGACCTTCTACAGAGCTACTTTTTGTGCAGGCAGGTAGCAATAGGAAAAGGGGGAATGGTTTTAAACTAAAAGAGGAGAGATTTAGATTAAATGTTAGGAAGAAATTCTTTACTGTGAGAGAGGTGAGGCAATGGAACAGGTTGTGTGGATGTCCCATCTCTGCAAGTGTTCAAGGCCACCTGGATGGGGCTGTGAGCAACCTGGTCTAGTGAAAGGTGCCTGTGTTCAGGGGAGGGGGTTTGGAATGAGATGATCTTTTAGGTCCCTTCCAATCCAAGCCATTCTATGATTCTATAATGTATATCACATTACAGGCTGAGTTGGGACTGCGGATCTATTCTACTTAGTGATGGTATCCTTAGCACTGATCTCCAGAGTTAAATGCTATTGATAAATCCCCATGGCATGATCACATACTGACTGGGTGGGACAGCTAACTCCAAACTCAAGTCTGCCTTTGTTTTCAGTTTCAGAAATAGAAAAACTGGTATTTAGTGACTATAGGGAAAAACACATGATCACATCACTTGTGAAGATCTACATATGCTTTAAAATAAAAAGCCTAAAAAGCCCACTTTTTATTCTTTCATCAGTTTCTTATCAATATAGAACCATACTATAGAAAACAGGGGGACTCCCTTCAAAACAAAATTCTAGTTCTGAGGAAGTCAAACTTAAAGACTGTGGTGCTCCCACTATATTCACAGGATGAAAGGCATCTTTCCTCACACAATCTTCTTGCTAGTCTACAAACAGGCAGAAAAACCTGCTTCAGGGAGCGTCAGGTTCTGCCCAATCTACGCTATCTTTCTATTTTCTAGCAAACAGACCAATGCACAGTTGTATCTCTGATTTCTTCAAAATTTATCTAGCTTCATATAAACTTGTAAGAAAAAGAATTTTTGCTCACCAGAGACAAAATTATCTAATCATCACTTTTAACCGTTCTAAAAAGTCACGGATACTGTAGCAGTCAACAAAGTAAATGGAAAAACCCTAAAATTCAAAAATCTGTTTTGTATGTTATTGATACAAAGCAACAAGCTGAAATGCTCTGAAGGCTGGAAGGATATAAACGAGCAGCAGCAGCAAAGGACCTCACAGGAGTCTGATGACCCCTGGGTGCCAGGGTTGGGCAGAACACCACTGGGTAAGGATGTAAGGCAGAAGACTGGGCCACAGCACGCAGCAGCCAGGTAGGCTCTGGGACCCACAGGGCAGCCCCCAGAGATTGCTGCCATGAGACGTTCCCTCCCTTGCAGAATCAGGAGAATGCAGCAGCAATACCCTCTCTGCTCTCCTGTATCTCCTGATTGTGAAGAGGAAAAGGGCACTGTCTGCTGCTGTCAGTCCAAGACGTATACATGCCGACTAGTCTGCCAGTGCACACAACAGAGCTGCTAAGGGCACACAAAACTCGTAGGTCAGTCTCCTCACTGCTGAAGACATAAATTTAAGTCTCTCCCCCTACAACAGGGCTGGGTTTAATGAGACTCAAGAAAATATAATTGTCTTTGAGGCTTCTGCTCCTCTACCAAATTTCATCAGAACTGATTAGCACATTCAAATCTTATTAGAAAGTGAGTGATAGCCAAATGAACACAGAGATATACCTTATGTATTAAATATTGATTATTCCATTCTTTAAAATGACCCAATATTAAAACTATAACCACCCTTACCTTTGCAATAATGACTTCTTTTTTCAAAATCTTCATAGCATAGTATTTGCCACTAGCCTTCTCCCGGACCAGGATAACTTTGCCAAATGTGCCTTTTCCCAGTAGTTTTAAATAGTCAAAATCATTCATTGTCTATAAGGAGCAAAGAACAAGTATTAGCAAGACTTATGCTATCCAGTTCCAACATATAACCAAATGTAGTTACCAATACAATAAGAACGGTTCACAAAAATAGGCCCACTTCTGTTAAGATCATAATCACAGACTCGTTTAGCTTGAAAAATACTTTTAAGATCATCAAGTCCTACTGCTAACCCACCACTACCAAGTCTACCACTAAGAGATGTACCTGAGTGCCACACCTATATGTCTTCTAAATACCTCCAGGGATGGTGACTCTGCCACTTTCCTGGGCAGCCTGTTTCAATGCTTGACAACCCTTTCAGTGAAGAATTTTTCCTAATATGCAACCTAAACCTCCCCTGGAGCAACCTGAGGCCATTTTAACTCATCCTATCCCTCCGTACATGGGAGAAGAGATCGACCGCCTCACTTTCAGGTAGTTGCACAGATGGCTTTTTTGAAACATACACAATCCTCACTGAAATACTATACCTGTAAGAGTCTACAACAGGCTTTGCACTACAGGTAGACTTTTTAGAATTTCAGTACAGGTTACAATTACATGGTACTTACATTAATCAATCTGGGTCTGAAAAGGCAGAGGTGGCAAGTTTTCATCTTTTGTGTGGCTCAATTATTACTACGCTAGTTCTGCAGGTTCAACATAGTACATCCAAGAGCTGATCACACCAACACTTTGAGTCTACTAGGTTTATCAGCTCAGCTGGAGTTCCCACATAGTAAGAATATGACCATATGACCTCAGATCCCAAAGTAGTTTAGTCACTTTCATGAGCCCAAAGTTTGAGTCAATAATCATCTTAGATCTACAAGTACACTTCACAGCCAGTTCAGAAGCATCACCTCTATGGACTACACATTAGATGCAAAGATGAGGATGTAGAGAAAAAACAGCACAATATCGAGAATGCAGTGACTGCACAAGGTTGCCTTGAATTGAGAGCAGGATTTCTTTGGTCAGTCACTGGTTTCCACTGTGTGTTCGTTCCTACAGCACATCTTTCAGTGTGCTGTGTTACTGGCTCAATTGCAGCAACACAAAACCATTGAGTTTTGTGATGTTGCAACCCATGAACCAAGCAGTTAAAAATTGTGAAAAACAATACACACTTATTCCTGCTAAAGTACTGTCCTGCATTATCAAGAACCTTCCTTCCTTTGTGAGTAGTATACCTCAAAACATTCATAACGAGTAAATATACTATGAGTCTCAGCTTGGCTAAGTTAAATATACTTAATCCTGTTATGTGTGAGAAAAAGATCACGCCTTATCTTTCACCTTCTTAGTGTCTCATTCTATCACTAGTTGTAGCCTCAGGCTGCATTGTTGAATACCGTTGTTCCAGATAAACTTCTACTTGTATTTTCCACAGTGGAATTAGTATTTTCTTTATCTCTACCAGAAATACCCCTAACAGTGCCGACATATCTCACACACATTCCAAGTGTAGAGGTATTGGGCATATCCCTAGTGTGCAATCACAAACAGTGGCAGCAAATATATTTGCTTGTGAGAAAGACTAAAGGGCAAAATTTCCTTCTGAAATTATTTATTTCTTTAAAAGCTCAAGTGCATGATACTATTACTGTGGATCTGAATTTGCTGTCGACAAACTGTGAAAATAATTTATGCAATTGTTGACTCAGAGTCAGTTTGCAATCTGCTCACATAAGAGGTAGAACTGAAGTTCCATGAACCGCATTAATGCTGTAATTCTTTAGCTTTTAAGTGTTCAACCTGCAACTTCAAAGATGCAAAAGATCTTCAACATACTATTTAACACCTGGATAGCTAGGTGTTTCAAAGCTTTATTAAGGAGAAGATGCTTTCCATGTATCAAGTCTCTAGCTATATCAACAGGAATTAAATTTTTTTCCCATGATTGGTAGCTTCCAAGCAAGCTAACCTTGATGCTCACACATAAACACACTTAGACATTTTGCAGTGACAGATCTTGTTTTGCTGCCAAAACTACCTCACATCAGGAAGAACAAAACTGCATTTATCCCAGCAAGAAATATGCGTAACAGAGATTTCAAAGACTCAGTATCATCTTAACCTAAAGCAAACTCACTTTACACAAGTGAGTGCAAAGTTAATCACCACAGACAAATCCTTAAATGCTCAGCTTTTTCCAAAAACTAGTAGAATGTGTGGTAACTCCTGTCACATGATATAGTATGTAAAGCGGTGATCCAAACACTGCGTGGCTACTCATACTTAATCAATTAAAGGTAAGACCTCAACTATCACATTCAGTAGTTTGGAAAGTCAGGTTATCTATTCCACAGTTCTATGACAACCCCCTTTGTGCAAAAGCAGTGAGAATTGACAAAAACCTATGAAAAATCCAAAACACATTTAAAACACAATTTGGACAGAAGATGAGCAATTCACGGCAGAATCCTCCATATCTTCAGTCACAAGCTACCGTGTTCCCTAACAAAGAATAGCTGACAGCTTTATTGACAAAGAATACTGAGCTAGTGACTGTAACAACTTATCATTTCTAACAGTCACAAATTTATGGGATCACAAGCAGCCTCAAAGGAGTAACTTTTTCCCACACTTCTGATCTTCTCTAAGAGACTGGACTTAGAGAGGGACCATCAGAAACTAAATAAAAACAGCTCAGAAAAGCTGCCCTTTGCCCATACAAAGGAGGACCTTGGCTCAACTGATCAAAGACATGGATTTGATGTTAGGGGCAGCAAGTCAGTCAAATTGAAAGACTCACTCGCCAAAAATTTGCTTACATAACATTCAGCAAAGCAGTCACGAACCTAGATGCAAGTTCAGCAAAAATAAGTTAAAAATACATGTGTATTTATAAGAGAAAGGTAATAGGTTTGCAAGATTTTGAACCATGGCTTAACAGCACGTTACGGTGGTAGTGTTAGTTCTAAGAATAAAATCTTCTCATGCTCTCGTTCTTTAGAAGCTTAGCAGAAGGCTTAGAGATGATACACAGCGCAGGGTAACTCAAGAAGTCTGCCAAAGAACACAAGACCTTGGGAGATAAAAACACAGATGCCATAGCTAAGGGTGTACTGAAAACTGGTGGAAGAAATGGAAATATTTCCTAAATCTCAGGGATGCTGGTAAGCAAGTTTGGAGGCTCCCATAAGACTGGACTCTTTTCTCTTTCACGTTTTTCCCTAGTTTTTCATTCCTACCATACCCCAAGTTTTGAGACTTTTTCCTCATTACATAACTTCTGGGTTTCCTCTGAAAAATCTACTCTTTACTCACCCTGCATCCTGCAAATTAAATTTGTGAACAAACAAACAAAAAAAAGCAATGAAGCCACAGGACACCATACACTAACCAAAGAAAGGTATGATGTTCAGCCTTCTGGAAAGCCTCTTTACTCCCCTATATTAGTATCTGATGACCATCTGAACAGACCATCCCCTGTGGATGATCTGTTCAAAGGAATACATCCAAATACAGATGTTGAAAATTCCTACCAAGGAACTAATTTTTTTTTAAATTCCTGGCATGCACGATGATTATACCACTCCGAGTTTTCATCTGACTTCATCAGGGAATAACTCTACTTAGACGGAAAAGTACAGCAAGAAATAAAGGCAGTTTGCTAAGAGTTTCCAGTGCCATGGGTTTTAGTGATGCTGTTACTGTAAAACTTAAATGGCACATTGACACCATTTTAAAAAAACTGGGGGGGAGGGGAAGGTGCTTTTGGTTCTTCCAGCTAATCCAGCCAGGGATGTAGCTGCTACAGCTGTTCACATCAAGCTCCATGTCCTAAAGACTGTTTTCTTTTTGCTACCTTTTTAGAGAAGAACAGGCCCAACTCTGTCTTGTTTCCTAATCTGATTATGCTCTTCTACTCATACGTATACCATCTGGTGCATGCACAAGCAAAATTCACTGGGCTTACATGTAAAATCAGGTGACAAAACAAGCTTTTGTCAAAAAAGGACACATTGTGCAAAAATCCCTGAAAGGAAAGAAATCCAGTACCAAAAAAAGCAACAAAAAGGCATTAAGTCATTATAACTGAAATGGCTCTGATTATATTAACACGTATAAAAGCTTAAATAACAGCTTTTTAGAAACACTTCTATAAAACAGAAATAGTTCTAAAAAGATATTTTTCACAATTTCAATTAACACAGAGGTAGTGACAACTTCATGTCATAATGGTCACTTAGTATTTTTTATTCCAAAAACTTCTGAGCACCTTTCACTAAAGTCTTCCAACAGTCAGAAATCTGCAGTGAGATTCTGAGTTCAGGCTCTACTATTTCATTTTTATTTTATTATTATTAGTAGTATTATTATTTTGCTCTATTCTTAAATGTTGAATATCACCATTTTTCATTTCACCTTTGTTTCATAGAGTTCACTTCTGACTTGCTGCCAAATCCATTAAATATTCTGTAGCTCTGAACATGCACTCTCCCAGCATATTATTTCAGCATTTCTTAAAGTACAAGCAGCAAGACAGAAACAAAACTTATCCTCTTCCTCCTCCTCCTGTTCCCACTACCCATTTTGTTGTATGGGAAAACACACTGCACGGTGAACAAGGAAAGCACATTCCAGATAAACTACTTGTATCAGACAGTGCTAATTTTGACACCTTGAAAATGCTTGTGGTTACACAGTGGTTTTGTACTTCACTAAGAGGGTACACAGGCTTGGAACAATGCTCAGATCTTTAACAGAGCAAACTCAAATCCTTTCCACGTAATCACACTGCCTCTTACAAACCTGACACATCTTAGAGGCTGCCTCTGTCTTGCTGTCACTTATCAAATTTTACCCTGGAGCACAGACATTAAATAGCCATGCCACAAGGCTAAAAGTCTGGTGTCAGCCTGACAATAGATGATCGGAGTATTGTTACAGCTGTATAATAATTTTTTTATCTTTTTCTAGAGCAGACAAAGGTTAGAAAATTGCATACAATGAAACTGCATGAAAGAATTATGTTTGCACTGCAAACTCAAGTTCTCAAAAGTTGGGACATGATAGAACTAAAATTACCTATGACACCCTTATTATATTCATAAGTGTATAGTTTCCAGCCTCTGATTTTTCTATGATTCTTCCTTCATATAGTGCAACAAACAAAACATGTCCTATGAGTGAAGACATGTTCACAATTTCTTTCTGTTGTTCATCATTCAAAGGCATTCAGTTACATGAGCTACAAGACTGTTTTGCTCTGTCAGCAGACTCCCACTTAGTTTTCTACAGATTTCACTTCTAGCTACAAAGAATGAAGCCTGCCCTGTAGAAACTGGTTATTATTTTTCATGCAATTTCAATCCATGTCTTGCGCCATGTTAACTCTCTATAGTAAACAAGAGACATCCGTATGAACAATCCATTCTTCAAGAGTAGTCCATACAGAAACACAGGACAAAATAGAAACACGTAAGTAAATTTCTGAGTGGCACTGGATCTTGAAAACATGCTCTTAAGTTATGTGTTTAACCTGTTGACTCTGAACATACATCAATGTACATGTTCCTACTTACACCAAAAGCTGTGAAGGACTGCAGAAAAAATAAAATGCTATTTTCTCTTACTTCATTGAAAACTAAAGCAGTTATTTTCCCAGCTAGCAAAAAACAAGGTCATTAAAAGTCAAATCCTGCTAACCTTTCTCATGCAAATTACCTAATTTGTACTGGGTATTATTTGCATGAGAAAGGAGGCAAATGTACTTGTCCAAAGAAAATATTTTATTACCATACTTCTAAAAGAGCAAACAAACAAAAGAATGAAATAATAATCAAACAATAAGCAGAATGTTAACATATGCCTGAATGGTTGAACTTTGTCTCTCAGAAGTGCTGTATTAGATAGCATAACAAATAAATAAAACTAGAGCAGTTCAGCTTTAGTGAAATAAAACAATAAGTACTTTCATGCTTGTAATACACTGAAATTTATACAGAAATACTATTCCTTGTATGTTGTTTTACCCAACTAAATCATTCCACAAAACTTATTTACATATTAGCCCTGTCAGTTATTTTTTAAAGCCATTACCTTTCTTTTATGATGGGTTGTTGAAGCATCCATCTCTTCTTCTCCTATATTGTCTATCTGTGAAGTTGGACTACAGTTCATCCTCTCCTCTTCTTGCCTCTGAAGTCTGTCTGCTACAGCCTGGATTGCTTCTGTCCATTCTTCCCTATCATGAACAAGCCAACATCCCTATTAGAAACTCATAAAATATGTTATATGGAGTTTATAATGTTTTTCACATGCTACATTCCTTCAATGTTCAATTCTCATGTTACACAGCAGGAGACTCATATAAATTAATCGTTTCAATTTTCTTCCAAATTCTGCATTTTGTGTGGTTAATTTCAAGAATTAGTAGCATCTAATTTTGTAAACATTTTACTAGTAGAAACTTGAAAACACTTGTTCCAGGTATAACACACCTCTGAGCATAGGATGTCATCTGACAATAACTTGCTATTTTGAAGAGACTTTTTGGTATTCTCCCCCCTCCCCGCAGGACATTTTCACAGCAAATGTACAACATTTATTAAACCATGTGTTCAACTCTTTGTCTATCTCCCCTTAAAACTCAACTTGCAGACTTTTTTCCCAAATTCCCCTCCAAAAGGGCCCTCAAAGATAACTAAATTCCCACAACCACCCTAAAAAACACTGGCTGCGCAGAGGAGCAGGCCCAGATGAGGGTTTCTGTGGAGGGACAAGCTGAGCCCATGGCTATTCTGAGTGCTGGCTGACCAGCACAGACACACCAGCCAGCCCAAGAGTGCACCACAGCCCCACACTTGCTCATTCAGCAAGGGATACGGGAAGAGCCTGGTGATATTTATTACAGAATGCGGTGGGAACTACTGCACTGCATGCACAGAAGAAAGGCAGGGTGTAGAAACAGTATCAAGGAAGAATAAAAACAAAAAAAAATTCTAAGTGAGTAAATGAAAGAGAAACAACAGAAAAAGCAAAGTTGTTGGTTATTTATTGATACAATAACAGCCAAATCATAGTATTAGTCTCAACACGACAGATGTCCACAGTGGGAAGATGCACTGCATCTAACTGGAGACAGAAAATAGAACATTTTAGCAAGGTACCCCATCCCATATCTTCTACATGCTTTTGATGCATTAAAAAAGTTAATTCTTAAGAGTTTGCGAATGTTTACTGAAATGAGAAAAGCTAATAACCAAACATAAAATAAATTATAATAAGCATACTGATTTCTGTGCCAAAAGAAAGGAGCAGATTAGGAGGCGTAAGACAGCAAGGCTGGAAATACTTCAATCCAAGCTTTGGTTGTTCAAAATTTAACACTTCAGAGATATATCATGACATAGTTTTGGCTTATTTGAACACACTCATCCCACCTACTCACAGGCAACTCTTACACTAGCAACAAGCTCAGATAATATTTTACAGAAGCTGACTTAAAAATCTTCAGCTGCTCAGATGTGCTCAGAATGTCACAGTTTCAAGTGCTGATTGCTGTGCAGGCCCAGCAGAGACTCTGCTGAGGCTTCCAAGTAAGGAGCATTGAAAAGCAAAACAAGAATAAAACCCTCACCGTTCCTCTGGAGTGTCTACATGGAACGTCCTCTCTATGACAGTGGTCCACTGAAGACATCTGATAATGAATGTGTTTGGCTTTGGTCGCTCTGTTTTCATTAGTTGACATTCTAGAGAAATACATGACATTTCCTTTTTATACATTGCCAGTTAATGGGTGAAGAGCAAATAAAATTACTTCAATAAAATATATACAGCTTATGTATACCCATTCAGGATGTATGCAGCAGATAGAAGGAAATACAGAACAGCAATATAGCCACAGGCTTGAACAAAAGGTAGCAGGTAATAATCATAAGGTGAAGGAAGCAGTCAGAGGAATTCATGAAACTTGTATTGCTGTCCATATAAAGAGTGCCATCTCCATTTGTGAACTCAGTCTGTGCTATGCGGGTAAGAAGAGTATTAGATCCCAGACTGCTGTAGTATGCCAAGGAAACAGCAGTAGCCAAAGGCATATTTTTCCATCTGCACCTGGCAGGAGGAATGTGACATTTTCCCTTCAATGGTAACCATGTCACAGTTACTGATAGTACTGTCACTTCAGGATTAGATTTATTGTAAAATATCCTAACTAAGAAAATTCAGATATTGAAATTACTCTGATTATTACATGTAGAACAACCACACACACACCCCCAGTGTGGCTATCTCAGGGAATCATCGAGTTCCTTTTGTGCCCCAGGGCAGAATCAGGTCTACCTATGCTATTTCTTGTATTTCCTCTACACTCTTCCTAAAATCCATGAGAAGCAGTAATTTCAAAACCCCTGTAAGCAAACTATTCCATGCAAGTATAAAGAAATTAA
Source organism: Sclerurus mexicanus (assembly GCA_013396755.1). Classification (NCBI taxonomy): domain Eukaryota; kingdom Metazoa; phylum Chordata; class Aves; order Passeriformes; family Furnariidae; genus Sclerurus; species Sclerurus mexicanus. The sequence continues at coordinate 4,089,614 of VWZF01003842.1, forward strand.
TTACTTTCTAGCTGGAAGATTTTTTCCTAGGCTTTAATGCAACTGTTCTGTAATTTCAGAATACTATTTCTTGTCCTATTGACTAAGTTACTTTATCTTCACAGCAGCTATCTGTTTTAGACATTTGAACACTTATCTCTTCTCAGTTTTCTCTGGCCTAAGTCAGTTCAACCAGTCTGTCCTCATGGGTTGGGCTTTCAGATCCAAGATCTTCCTTGTCCCACAATTCTAGACATACCACAGACTGCCTATTACTCCTTCAGTGCAAGACCCCAACACTGGCAATCCAGGCAATGGTTCAACAACACTATGTATTAGTTTTAGGACACAGCATACCACACTAAGCATTACAGCTGCAAAACACTGACCAACTAGAACTCCTTATTCATGCAAATATATTTAAAAGCTTTTCTGAAGTTAAGGTTACTCTATCAAAAGTGTAACTTGTTTTCTTGCAGCTACCACAAAATAGACTCAAACATCACATCTCATGTTCTGGAATGCTATCACTTGTTCAAGGCTGATCCAGATCAAATGTGTGATTTAAAATGATTCATCAGGTTCACAAATCAATCAGTAATGATACCGCAGCTGAATTCCTGTTCACTTACAATCTGCTGTAACTTCCTTTTGATATAGCTACCACCTACTAGTTGACCCACACCTTTTCCTTATGTAGCTGACTATTCTTTAGCATAAAACCTCGCACTTATTCTCAGTGAATTACATTTTATTTATTTCAGTTAATGTCAACGCTTTACAAAAGTCATATGACACGTACCACTTCACAAGGCATGCTTTTCTTTCACAGAAATAAATTACTTTCCCTTGACATATTTTTTTCTTCACAAATTCAGGATCCTGAAACTTCAGCTATCATCCACTGCAATTTTTTGATTTGAAATAGCAAAGAAGAGTGGAAGTACGTATGTCTGTCAGTACTACTTTTTTCTGCAGCTTAGCAGAACACCTCAGAACCTGAACAGACACATGCATAGGAAACAAAAGAGGAGCAAATATTGTGCTATGCAGATATGTATTCCTTGATGAACATACTTATATACTCACCATACATCTATAAATTATTATGTAAGTCAGACTGCTCACTTGTAAAGGAGATGACATTCCATTTAAGCAACGTTTCATTAAGAAAGTGAAACAGTAGTTCACCCTCACCGCTTATATCCACTCTGCTAGGTCTCGGCTGGGATAAGAGCCATCCTCAACATGTAGAGGAAAGAGCTCCAGCAGGATGGAAACAGGAAGAGAATTTAAAACAAAAGTTGGAAGACAAACGAGGAGGACTACTTAAGCGGGCTTGTAGCTGGGTGCAAATATTACTCATGAGATCAAAGAAACCCCCATTTCAGGGATATGGCCCAAGTCCAGCTGTAATCAGACAGTGAATCTAGGGTTAACAGGCTATTTCTTCTTAACTTCCTCAGCCATAGCTCTAATGAATGCATGGGGCTACCTTCGTAACAGAAGAGCCTAGAAGCATTGTCTGCTCTAAGATTATCTCATCTTACTCCTGACAAAACCATCCTCTCATCTTTAATCCTATCACACTTCAATCATGTAGGCTGAAATTTTCTTTACTGGGTGTCTGCCTAAAGCTGCACACTGCTGGAAAATACTGCTTTTTGGAGATGAGACTTAAAACTTGGCAAGCCAAGACCTTTGATATCCTTTTAGTATTCCTGTGAAAATGTAAGGCATCTGGCCACACTACATGTGGGAGGGATAAGTGTGCAGTGGGAGGAGGGTAAAAAAACTAGAATAACAATTACTAAAGCATAAAATCATTGAAAAAACTACGCATTAAGTACAATCCAGAGGCTACAGCTATCTCCTGCCTCTACAGCAATGCCAAATGGAAAGCTTTTCACCTACATTCATAATGCCTCATCCTCTTCCTCAGATAATATGAAAATATGTATAAAGATGACATACAGCAAGTTATTACAGGAGAGACATCAGGAACAAAAGACTAAGGAATAAAAGGAGAAGAGTGGAAATGGGACAGGCAAAAGACTGGAACCTAAGTGAGAAAGAAAACCATGGGGGATAGCTGGAGTACAGCTACAATAGAGCAGCTAGTTTAGAGGAAGGAAGGCAAAAGAAGTTGTCAGGGAGAAAAGTGAGGTGACTGCATTAGGACAACCTGAAGGCAAAAAGGTACAGAGACAAACCTGCAGAAAAGCCTGTACCAATCAAAAAGCACATCCTCTCCAGTGCCTGCAATGGAACTGAAGACTTTGAATTTGACCATTTATTTTTCTCTTTGCAAATACATACAAAAATGCATACATTTAAATTGCATTAAGTTTTTCAACTTAAGTATGAAAAAACTGGAACTAATAGAATTACACCTGCCTATGTCCAAATGCTATCTACAATATGGTCTTTTCCTGTATAGAGAGGGTACGCTATATATTGTATAATAAATATTTACATTGTTATGTACATTATGAAAACCTGCATCTAATACACTACCTATATTAATTTTTTTCAGTCCTCAAAGCAATGATGCACATTATTAACAGAAACAAAACATACAGATGCATATACTAAGACCTACAACTACAAATGAGTACTCTCTGAGTTTTCATTACAGGTGATTAACTAAATCAATTAAAGCTAATAAAATACCCCTTAACAATTAAAAATGGAACTGAAAACATCATAAAAACCCAATAAATAATAATAAGAAGGACCAGCATATTTCTAAAAGCGATGTGCTACTCATCCTTCTCAAGTAGATAAAAGTAACTGAAGTCTGCTGATATTTAGTAGGCCCACGTTTTGTATGCTGCTCTATACAAATGTATGGGATAAAGAGTATTTCTGCCGTGACTGCAAAATTAATAAAAACCTCTTTGTGAATATCTTTCACCTACCACTAGGGGAAAAAAAAAAATCTATTAAGATGAATAAGTGCTGTAATACACAGTTACTGCTAATTACCAAAATATTTTTCCACTAATTAGTGGAAAAACTATAGTAGTTTTAGGCAGAGTGAATAGTTTGGAAACTACAAAAGCACAGAAGAAAGAGTAAAACTGGCTACTGAGAGCTGGCTCCGAATGCTCGAGTGATAGTTGGGTCATTACCAAGAGTAGAGAACATTCTACCATAATGTCTTCAAGTTTGCTACTATACATAAACATATGTAATTAAAAGGCTGAATCTCAACTCAAAACAGTTGGAAGTCTAAATTATCATTCAAAAAGATGAGTAAGCCAGTAAACAGACAGACTCAACTTTGTGTTCTTGTATGCTAGCCATCTACAACTTGGAATTACACATTTTAATCCTAACGATTTCTGTCTTCCTGGGATAAAACATCAGTCATCAGAATTTTCCCCTTCAGTATTAGAGGAGAGGAAAAACCCTGGCGAAGAACACTTGTTCAAAGCAGCAAAATACAAAATCAGTAACAGAAATTGACACCTCTGTTCCAACAAGTGTGCAGCACTCCTTTGGGCATTTCTGGATGTATATAGAAAATGGAAAAAAAAATTAAATTAAAACAGTATAAAGAAATGCAGCGGTTGTTTCTCTCATATGGAACCTCTTTTTTTTAAAAAAAACAAACAAAAAAAAAAAACAAAAAAACACCAGTCATGTACACACCAGAGGTTAACTTCCATCTCCACATCTACATCCAACCTAATTCTAAAACGTTAGACTATGTTTTTCAAATAACTGCTCCTATCTAAATTAAGTAGTTATGCTAGTTAAAACTCTCCTGAGCAACTCTAACTACAAACTGTATTTCAAAACGTTCTGTTTACTTTACACCATTCTGAACCACAGATGACAAAGTTTGCTTGAAGCTGTAATTACTCTGCAAAGCTGGGAAGCCAATTAGAGGGCCTGAAACCTGCCAGTTCCAAAAAAAAGAAAAAGAAAAAAAAAAAGGCACAGATCATCTGTTCAGATTTTATTAAAAAGTTTAAAGTTTGAATTCTATAACTTTAACCATATAATCGCCAGTATCGTTTTGTTAAATGCAGTCATTCAGCACAAAAAGAGAAAGAGAAAGAACACTAATACAATTTTATTATTTCATATAGGAAAGGTTTCAACTTCAGCAGAATGTGTTGATGTGGCTAGACAAGAATACTAAACATACAGGCGGCCATAAAAAATTGCACTAAAAAATGAACAGAAGGTTGCATATCTGAGAAATTATTTCTAATACAGACTGAGTTTTAGGACAAAGGACAACTTCCTGTGATTGTCAAATGATATTAAAAAAGAGTATTGAGGCACCGCTTGTATTGTTCAGGGTAGATGCACTTTTAAGTACATAGCATGCTGTCCACATACAGATCTATATCTATGTATCTATTTGCATTACAATTTAACCTCGATTTCTTATTCTTACCTTGGTCTTTCCTTCACAAGATAAACACTTTTGTCCCAACCTTTGCCTCTTAAATTGCTACTCCTCATGTCAAAATTTAATGAATGCACTGCTTAAAATACCTTTTTCTATTATTGCTACTCTGCACTCCGAATCCACACTTTTCTGATGACCTTTTTTGTTAGACAAGTAGCAGACAACTAGCAGAACAAACCATTTTCAAAACACTGACACGCGTTTTTGCTCAAATATATATGAAAAGCTATGATTTCTACACACATGTATAAATATATGCGTGCACTCACATACACATCCACTTCTTACAGGAAACCTACTTTTCTGAGGCTTTCCTAAAGGCTTGGTTCTTTCTCACTACATCTTATCTAAGGGGAGTATCACCTTAAAAACAAGTCTGGTCACATAGATTTTTATGTGAACAATCAAATATCGTTTCCTTGGTCCCCACAAATGCAGGTTTACCCTAAAAATGTCACCCCCAAAACTGTTGAACAGATTATTTTTGTCCATCGCTCCTTTAATCATATCACTTTTTCCTTGGCATTCCTCATTTCTTACCCAGCTCTATCAACCTCAAATGTAAGTAGTGGTCTGTCCCTGTAACCTAACCTCACCCTTGTTAGCACTCTTTATTCAGTATCAAAATGCCATTCGTACTTTCGTTGTCACAATTTCAGCACCAGTTCTCAAAGGCATTTCAAATTTCTCTCCATTTGCCATACTAATTCCCTCTTAAATGCTCCCTAAAACTCTCCTTCACCATGCCTTAAAAAACAGAGGGATGAAGGGAGGGAGGAAGAAAAGAAGGGAGAAGAGAGTAAAAATCTAACCTCGACAATGGATTAGTTGTTGATGTGCTGAGACCACTGCCTGTACTACAGGCTAATACTGTCTCATTGTTTTCTCATACTCCCCCCATCTGTTTGCATCCATCTGCTGTTCCTTGTTTTATATTTGGAATTTTAGTATTTTGGAGCAGGGACTGACTTTTTGTTCTGTACGGGTAGAAATCCCACTTCTGTGGGGCTTGGCTCCTGACAAATACTTATACATACTTTGATAATATAGCAACATATATTAGTGCATAATAAACACAAAAAACCCCTTAATTATATTCCTTGACTCTGTAAAAGACCAAACTTGGTGCACTTCATCATGCTAGAAAGTCTTTTACTCCCAATACTTCAAAAAGTATCAAAGTGGCATCCATCCTTCCTGTCATTACAACTCGTTTGCCAATTGCCCCTTCATGCAAAGAGGGAGACTGGAAACAGGAGATTTCTGCATGGGTTTTGCCTGGGCTTTACTTTGTCTTCATGGAAGAAAGTAAAATTATAGATCTTTCTCTGTCTTTCATGCAAACACCTCAGTTTAATTTAAGCAACTGCGTACTTCACAGCAGCATAAAAACTCCCAAGCCTGGCTATAAACTTAGACCTGTCACGCTTATACCTGGCCCTACATAGAGATAATTGGATATTACAGGATGCTATATAGGTGACTGAGAAAGCAGCATCTCTTAAAATGAAAGGACGAAACCAGAGAACTCATTTTCATTCATGACCCAAGCCAACAACTGAATCCAAACTTCTAAGTCAAATGACAGAACACCAACTATTCCACCCAGAAACCATTCCTAAAGTAATATGAAAGCTCCCAAAGAAAATTACTGGTCCAGTTTTCCAGAAGGCTAAACATTTTCCCATCTAACACAGGCAGAAATATTTCTTACACACACTAGATTTGAGTTTGAATTTCCATAGATGCATTTGCATATGCAGTAGATTACACATAGATGCCTTTTTCACTCCACAAGTATTTTCAGGGTTGAATGAACATTATTTATTCAATTCCACTATTATTATTTTAGAATCAAATCCACACTGTAATTATAAGTATCTAGAGTTACATGCTTATCTCTGGGTTCACGTCATCGTGTCATAACAACTTTTAAAAAAAACAGACTAAATCTCATTGAAAAGTTATTTGTGGAGTTGCACACAAGGCCATGTCTAATGCTAAGGTATTTTGATGCACAATTTAATCTCACATAGACATATTTTCCTATCCATTTCTATAAAGAATGTCTTCTGAATTCTTTAAAGCCCTAATATCATTCCCCTGAAACCTTTCAATTTTTATGTTTTGAAAATATGTAAATCTCAAAAATAATAAAATCTCATCTCTAACCGACTGAAAAACTGAGAGGGAAAAAGTAGCACAAATTCTCCACTTAGAATAGCCAAGATATATCAATAAACCATTCTGCAGAAAAAATAAGGTTTATAAAACTTTACCTTTTCACAGTAACTAACATTTGCTTTTTCCTTTCAAAGACAAGAAAACTGGTAGCTGTACCGCTGACTGCTTAGAAAGCACTATCTTTCAAGATAGGAAAGAAATTCCAGGTGACATCATTTTTGGCCAAAGCTCAAAGGCTACTGAGAAGGGATACAGATCTTCTCAATTATTCCCCATATAAAGATCAAAATGAAGGCAAAGGGCCAATTCTTAGAGATACTTCATCCCAAATGTGCTATGTGATTACCTACATACTCATTTGGTATGTGAGAAGCATTTTTTTTTGATCAGTAAAGTCACACATGTTCCCTAAGTAGAACTGAAGTAGAACTCTTTCCCACTCTGCCTTCCCAAATAATGATGAGGATCAAAGACCAAAGTCATTTACACAAAGCAGCACTGATTCCACTTATGCAACAGTGGACCAGTTGAAAACAGTGTTATGAGGGCCATGTTGTTTTTTGGGAGGGTTTTGGTGTTGGTTTTTTTTAGTCATACCAACTGAATCCAAATTATTTTTAAACTGGTTCTGACTCCATAAATGCCTAAGCAAAAGCAATTTAAATTAACATATTTTATTTTACAGTTGAAGTGGGCTAGGAATGCACACCCACTCAGTTACCATGACTCAGTCAATCAAGAGTATCTGTTTAAGCTACAGCAGCTTGATTACTTGAAACTGCTTCTCTCTACCTGAAAAGAGCTGAACTGATTTTGAACCAGCCAATTCCAGTAAGCTCACACTTCTGAGTTTACCCCTGAAAACCAGTATCAACCAGTTTTAAGTTTTCACAATGAACTTCCCACCAGTGTAATTACACCACCTTCATTTATCTTCAAGTGTACGGTTTGATACCACAGCACAGCTTTTTGTGAGTCTCAGTGTCAGGGCATGAACATCTAGGGACTAACAGCATACTTCAAATACACAGCTCTCTCAACTCCCATTTAGAAAGTGGCAGCTCTGTTTGGTGTAAAATAAGCTGGCTCCACAGGAGAAGAACCCAAGTGATAGCTAAACACTATCCAGTGTCACCAGATCTGGCTGATTTGTTCACCCCAGCAACCCCGCAGCAGGTTCAAGATGCAGTGCAGGGTGCCCATTGCTGCCTTCCATGTGCACCTGAAACTGGGAGAGTAGTGGCCACAGGTGAAGTCCACTCAGGACACCAGAGGGCAGTCCTGTATCCTTCACCAGGGCTCAGCTCGGTCCCATTCTGTTGCACCTTCAGTCAACTCTTTCACCTTCAGGGCTGCACAGAAGAGGGAACCCTTGCCCATTTCAGGCCCACGTGGTTCCTCTGCATTTTGGGTGGCTTTCAATGCACTGAAGTGTGGGTGTTGCCTCAGTTTCTCCCTCTCCAAGTAAAGCCTCTACCTCTTTACATACCCACTTCCAAATGTCTTCCCCCCACATTTCCACCCAGAACTCCCCAAGGAAAAGGAATGACCTCTGAACCCTTCATCCCATGATAAAACACCACCCGATGAGAAAAGCTTTATTAGCAAAGACATATTTATCACTGGAAGCACTGTTAGCAGTATATAAAATAACTTCATTCTCTCCAGCCTTCTTGCCATTCCCAACAGAGTACACAGACAACACAAGACCAGGGAAAGAGTAATGCTTAGGTGTGGAACTTTTGGGAGCCACACTAGAGGAAAGGATTCTATGGCTGGGAAAGAGCCTTACTGCAAAAGTAAAGCTCATGTCACAGGAGTGGGAGGCAGGGGACACTGGTGGGAAAATATCTATATGATAGAAGTAACTAGCTTGACAGAGCTGGTTATAAAAGCTTTAAACTACAGAACAAGTATCATACAAAGCAGAGCTGTGCAAACTTCCCAGTGTCTAACTCCGACACTACTACAAAAATAATACCACAGCCTTGGCCTTTTCTGCTTAAATAACAGGCTGCAAGCAAGAGCCAAAGATGTCTATCATCTGGAGAGCAAAAAGTAGACCGAGACCACACTCTCACTTTACAGATAGCTACAAAGATTACATGAAGATAGGACTGTAAAGACATATCTTTAAGTCCCTGCCAACCTAATCAAGATGGTATTAACAGTGATCTCACACTCCATCTGCCTGGCTAGTAATTTATGAAAAACGTACTTCACTATTACAGGAAAAATATGTTGCACTGCTTGTGGCCACAAACCTACTGCAGCAGCTCAGGAACTCTTGGAGCAGAGGCCGTGAGATCAGTTCTTGACATTTACCAGGTACTTCCCATGAGATGTGATTCATTCATATAACAATTTTGTTTGTTTGTTTGTTTGCCCTACTGATGATCTCGTCTTCAGACAGATAAAGTAGTTGATGAAAAACTTAAAGCCCCTTGCAATTTAAAGTGCAATACCCTGCTGTTTTGCTTTTCATCCTGTGAATTCTACATAGGCACTTCATTCAATTTCATGGGATTCTTTTCTAAGTGATATATCTTCCTATTCTTGCACTGATCAGCAATCATTTCGGACAAAATTACTCCTTTTCCTGCCAGAAAACAGAAAAAGTCATCTTGCTTATCAAAACTGTATTTTTTCAATTAATATTGCATGCCTGTTCCTTTAGCTTACATTGTCTCACAGTCAGACCTATGGGATTTGCCAGTTGCAGAAGGGTTTGTGATTTTTTGGAGGTGGGGAGAGAGGGGGAGCAAAGCAGTGGAGGTGGTGATGGTGTCATTATGGAAAACAATATGAAATTTTTCAACTTACTGCAAGGCAAAGTTCAAGGACAGCATTCTAATACTAGAATTGCATAACATGAATTGTGGATACCTAAAAAACTCCAACCAACAACAGTATCAATACACTGGAATTCACTGCGAATTATGCATTTCTTTGCTTAGCAGAACTACCATTTGGATCACCCTTTTAATCACTGTAGCAAGGAAAGACGGGATATGCAATGAAGAACATGGTAAAGCAGGACAAACAAATCCTACTGTATTTCTACAAACAGTCTTTCAGTTGCACACTGGGGGAAAAGTACCTGGAATACTAACTATAAAAAAGTAGTTACAATATGCAGAGCAATAACTAAGGAATAACAGCCTATGTTTTAGCCAATTCCTACACATATGAACAACTTAAAGACATCTCTGCTTTTAAGCCGGATAGCAACAAGCAAAATGATCCTCTAATACTATTAGAAGGCTTGCACACTCACTATCATTTGCAAGAAATCTATCACAATCAGAATATGCAAAGTTTTCCTCCTGTGACTGTGAGATGAGAAATGAGCTTGGAGCATGAGATTATTATCTTACCAAACAAAATACACAAACTACCTTGTATACACAAAGGCTGGGTCAATCTCAAGAACAATTTTATTAAGAAGACAGGAAAATTCAGTCTCAGTAGTATTTGCTCCAGGTTTAACAATGCAGATGAAGGGAACCCTTTCCCTAAATACACGTATTCTTGCGGTTCCTGGACTCTTCTAGAAAACTAAACACTGCTACTTATCATATTGCAGTACCCTAACACACTTTTGAAAGAAATTGGGTAAATCTTCTAGTGTTCCTCTGAAAGGTTCTAGCTATGATATCTGCAACTCATACACAGGGAGACTTTTTTGCCCCCTTAATTTTGCTCCTCTAATAATTCCATTTCTGTTCACAAACACTCTTCTACCAATCTCATTCTGCCAGATCAAAGAAACTGCAGATTTGTCTTTCAGAAATGTTCTCGGAAAACAAGTAAGCTTCACTCTATCCAACAGATACACACTTTGTAGCTTTGTTAATATATGCAAATTGTCTGATTGCTTGAAATTACTGATTAACCAGGCTGGAGAGCTGATTACCTGATTATCCAGGAAAAAAATAACTTTTCGTGATTTTGTGTCATTTGACAGTCTAGATAATTTTCTAATTAATTTGAGTTTATAAGTGAATTCAGAGATACCAATGAAAAAGGGAGAATAGGTAAACAATCTTTCTAGGAATTTTCATCCTACAACAATCATTTCTCAAATATCATTGTTCTTTACACACACTTCAGACACACACACACACACAAAAAAGAGAACTCAGATTTCCAAAAATGTTCAAAAACCAACTCATGGTAAAATCTTTAATGCTATTGTAAAGATATCTTGTAGAGCTGGAGGTAAGATTAGTGATGCACTGGTATGGCACATGGCAACAAACCTGCAGTGCTACCAATAAATTCTGAACTATACACGAAGCAATATGTAGCAGATAATCTGTCAATATGCTGAGAGAATAATAAATACTGGAAATACATACTTGCCACTGAAAAGTTGTTGAGTGGATATGGCAGATCCACATCCTGGGGCTTCTCCTTATAGCCTATGAAAGAGCCATCTGTCTTTAGCAGGAAATATCTTGGCCGCCAGTTTTTTATATATTCTCCTAAAGTAATTAAAAAAAAAAAGTTCATTAGTACTGTAGAAAAAAGCCAAACTTGAAAATTAAAAACCATAACATACCAGTGTCTAACATTAGTTATACCAGAATCTTTTCAGATGTTTTCCATTTACAGAGAGAATTTTAACTCCCTCCAAAAGAAGAAAAAATTGAATTGCAATAGTAAGCCTGGACTGTACAATGATGTCTCCGGAATAAGAAGCTACAAGTATGGTATTGTAATATTCTATAATTCTAAATTTTATCACACTAGACTCTTTGAAAATCCTACATCTTTACACCTATAAACAATTCAAATTTGTTTCAGGAGAAAGAAAACAAGCAGTGCAGTTTGACTTTTAATAACCAAGATAAACTTAATAAACTACTACAAGGTAGAACATTTACCCTGCTGAGTCAAAGCAAAATCATTAATTTCCTCAAAACAGACACTAAGCAAATACAAGAAAATTTTAGCTTGAAGAACATACACAAAATACACTTCATAAATATAACTGAGGGCAAAAGGAATAAAAAAAGAAAAAATTGAAGCCAATTGCCTTCCAAGAAATAATTCCACCAATAAACCTATCATCTCCAACTTCCCCCTACCCCAGTTTGAGAAGATTTTGCAAGCTATGAGGTACTTAGGATCAGAAACATACAGAACACATCGGAAAAGACACAATAGCTTAATTAATTGTACTTATTTGCTATTAAGGGCAAAAAAAAAATCTCTTTAATACTATTATACTTTACAATGCCACACCAAAATCTCAGCAACAATTTCATTTTTAGAGTGCAATTACTGAGTTACGTACAGGCCAGTTTACATTTGCCCAACCTTCCCCACCTTTGATTTCTATAGACTCTGCAGAGTAAATAATGAGAAATTATATAAGGCACTGTTTCATCATTATACATTATACAAGTGAATATTTTAAGAAAAAAGTGTATTAACAATGCAGAATTTCCAACCTTGCCTAGGACTTCTCACCATTTGCAAAATGCTCCAAACAAACCGTTCCACAGGCTGCACTGGTCCCATTAGTGCCATTTACCACTTCAGCACCCTGTCAGCTGTAGCTACATAGCTTTTAGGCAAGCCAAATGTCAGAAGAAAGTTTACATCCATCTAACATGGAGGTTACCTCATTAAAAGGTATCTAAAAATTCATTAATCACGTCTTCACCTTTCCATCACAGCAATCAACTAATTGTCACTGAAGTTCAACATGGGAATCGTGGCTATGGCCTTGATGAGCTTGATCACAACTCATACGGATTTTGATGATACCCATGGTTTAAAAAAATCTAACTGCATCCACTAACATTTCAGGTTTCCAACCTGTATTTAAGTAGAGAAGGCGGGTGTGGAATAGGAGATGGAGAAGAAGGAAGAGGATTAAAATTTACACTGGGCTGTTCAGTTTATGTTATCTGGCCCTCAGCGGGGAAACTTTTCCTATTTAGTCCTGCTTCTAGATAGTAGGGTACCTGCTTAATTTTGTAATACAGACATTTTCATGTAAGTAGAGAGAATTGAAAAAGTCAAAATGTGACTTAATTTGACTACAAAATGCATAGAGCACTGGTTACATTTGTATTGATGCAGAGCTGTATCTCAGACCTCCGATGCCAGTTCGGCTGTGAACATCCCTATTGACACTGCCACTCTGAACTGATTTCACAAGGGGAAATCCCAGCTAACAAGAAAGCATGCAATAAAAACCAAACCAACACAAACAGGTATGAGATACTTTGTCAGCTGAAGAAGAAGCTCAAGTGCAAAATGGGAAAACAAATGTGTTAACTTTTATACCAACAGCAATGAAAAACTTTATCAGCATTACAAGAAAAGGTGAAGATACTTCTTAAATTAAGTTTACTGAATACTTGAAAATGAAATAATCATAGGCGAAAGGTATGACTCGTATTTTTAAAATACAACCTGCAACAAATTTGCTGAAATCTGCACAGACTCAAAAGCTGAAGCCAGAACAAAACCTTACATATCAGATCATCCAATGCAAGTTTTAAAAATATTAACATCCTAGTTGCTTTGTAAAAGAGATGATAAAGAGAATCTTCTGTATTTTTCTAATAAAGTATATCTCATTTCCTTGTAAGAGAGAAAGGGCCTGTTACTGGGTTTACAATCTATTGAGATCTTAGTCTTATGTAGAAGGTGGGTTAACTTCTATGTAGGCAGGGACCCAAACAGACTGATGAACTCAAGGACAGCATGGAGACAGTATCAACATTCCTAAAGCAGGTCAGCCATCCAACAGCTCAGGTTTCAGAGTCCTCCTTTTTGCAAGGAATAAACTGGAGAAGGAGATAAGCAGACTCTGCTCTAAGAATCAGGGCTGATAGGGTAAGTACACTTATTAGTCACTCAGAAGCCTTTGTTTACTTGCATACACACCCTCCAGAACTAAACTTGTAGAAAAGGAGACCATTCTAACAGATGTCCTTAGAGACCCAGCACACACTTCTCTGACCACTTACTTCCTCTTCACCATTTAGGACAACACTTTAGACTGAGTATCTGGTAGCAGCCAAATGCAGAGTCTCTTAATCAGAAAACCAAACATACTTTTGATCATCTACTGAGTAATGCAGCTGATGCTCTGCCTAGAGAAAAACCATTAGAAGAGTATGACTAGTGCTTCCAAGCTCCTCTGAAGAGAGTTAGCAACTTTGGACAAAAGCTAATCATAGGATGGTTAAGCACTAATTTACCCACGAGAACAGCTGCACCTCTCTCTTCACTCTGCAAACTATAGCCAGACATAGAAAAAGCAATTTAAAAGCAATTGTAAAATACTATGGCTTCATAAGGATCCATATATTTCTTTCAGAGACATAGCTCTTTAAGTAATGGTTCTCCTAAATTATTTCCCAACATGAAGCATGGTCAGACTGCTTTTTCAAGACACCTATACAAACATACACTCACAAAACTCTTAGTTTTGTCTTAAAATGACTAATATTCCAATCCCTCTCCAAGATCTATACATGAATATTCATCATCTGCCCTACATTCATTTTGTAATTTAATTAAAAATGGGTGAATGCTTTTGAAGACTAAAGTAAACGGTGCTATCAGCGAACAGTTCACTTAGCTGCTCAAGTGGTTTAATGGCTCTCAAGATGCTCTCTAGGTGCTCTCTCAGAACTGCATTCCTACTACATAATCTGCCTAGAGATAGAAAAACATTTTAATCCATACTTCTTAACAGACGTGTGCTCACTGAATTGCCTTTAAAGAAATCCTCCATATAAAACATGCTAATTCAAAGCAGAGTATTTGAAAAGAAAAAGCTTCCACATCTTCTAACTTAGCCGCATTAAAAAAAAAGGAGAACGTTTTCCAATATGAGCAATACTAATTCAACTTTAAAGATATTTGGAGTGTATATTTATTAAATACCTCAACACAAGCAAACTAGATGAAATTTACAGCTGAAACTCATTAATTCAAGTGAAAAAAAATTCCATGAGAAAGAAGTCCAGGCAGGCTAACCAAAGCACAAGATACCCTGATAATTTAATGAAATGGAGCTACAGCACTTAAAAAAGCAGTGGATCTGCCATAGAGAATTAATAGGCTTGTACTCTTGCTTCCTGCTGAGTTAATGTAAGTTAAATTATTATTTTGCCTACATTTACACCCTTCTAAGTTGAAAAATACGTTCTTTTAGGATCTGTTCATTAGACAGTAAGAAGAGGTTTCTAATTGCAACCACTGCAGCAAAGAAAGCAAAGTAATTCGTACAGCATTTTAATTCTAGGCAAAGTTTTTACAGCTACTTGAGAAAAGTGGCACTAGAATATGTATCTCGCTGATATATATGGATAGTAAATACATACTAACACACACAAAATACAAATTTAGAATCAATGTGACGTTGCTGGGGTCTGCTTTTTTAATAACTAACAAGAGAATGCACCCAAAAAATTAAGTAAGACGGCAGTACATTCCCGGAGCACATGAAAATGCAACCCAGTCTTCCTGCAAAAAGCACCCTCGTAACATGCAACCCTTTAATTAACATTCTATTTAATAATACACTGGCTAACACAACAGTAACAAAGAACACTTAATGAAGGTTTGTTTAGAACATGACCCTCGCGGCTGCCTCTTTATTCGCCCCTGTACTGCAGCCTTAATGATTTTTCTTTTTTGCCTTTGGCAGACAGCAACAAGAATCCTGCCTTCAGGACATTTCGCGAAATATGTTTATTCCAGTGATGCAATGTTGGTAGTTTTGATACTGCCGAGGCGCTTCAGAAAGAAGAGCTTTCTAAGAAATCATATGAGTAGTCAAAAAAAAAGTGCCACTCAAAGTTTGTAATTTTTTTTACTTTGCCTCAGAACTTAAACGCTCTCATCTTATAAACTTATATTTCACCTCAGATTCAACACTTGCTATTGTTAGTCTCACCACCTGTAATCCTCAGGTATACGGAAATTTAGCAATCACTGAAAAATTAATCAGTAATTTAAAATTAATCTTGTGCTTAAAAAGGTATTTTTTAAAAAATCACTTTTGCAAAACATCTACATTTTTCAATATGTAAATGGCTTCAGAGGTGTGAAGGAAATGTCTTTAATATACAGTGCTGATAAGCAACAGAAACCTGAGTTCAAAAACTTGCTTCCTTAAAAGAAGCCACAGCTGCCACACAGACATAAGTGAGATTTAAGGAAAAACCAAAAAAAAAAACAACCCAGAAAAAAAAACCTCCAAGAAGAGAACACACCAAAATTCTGCCTCTCGTCTGTTTCATCAATTTACTCCAATGTATTTAATAGAAATAATGCACAAATATTGCTTTCCCTTCTTTTTTTTTTTAAGGCACTTTTTTTTGTTAAATCAAACTCCCTACAGTAAGATTTCATAAACAGAGGGGAAAAAACCTGAATTTATCTAAGACCATTAATCAAAATTGCCTAAAAGTAAATAAAACATCCATATGTAACTTTTCTTTAAAAGAAACAACTGTAATTAATGTCAGGTCAAGTAAAATTATCAGAAGCAATGCCAGTGGTTTTGAGATTGAATTTCCTTACCTTGGCCCTCTGAGGGCAGTGTTACCTAACACACGATTGGAAGCATTAGCAGACTATTTGATTAAGTCAGTAGACACTAAATAAATGTAAAGCACTTCTGTTACAATATTTACTTTACTTCTAATTTCATTATAAGGAATTTACAATACAGTTCAAAGTTACTGTAAAAAAAAAATGTTTAAAACAATTAAAAAGTATACCTGTCCTCACAATTTATGTCCTTCAGTCTAATGTAAATGTGTGATCATATATTATGCAAAATATTTTACAAAATCTTATTATATACCAAAACCTCAAATGAAACTGATTTTTCCTAATGTGTCTTAGTGTTTTAAAAGGTATTTTTATTACATACATTTTCCCAAGTATTTGCTGGTAGTTCAAAGAAAAGCAGAATTTGGAACTAGCACTTTCTGATTCTCTCTTACCCTGTGAGACAGTGATTATTTATTTATACTCACTGTTTTCCCACAGTTCCCAGTAATGCTGAATGACATTTTGGGCACATCTGCACTTACATTAGTCAAATGAATTTTTCCAGTCCCAACTGAGAAATAGGAAACATTTCATGCTACGTGTGGGCATTGGCTTATACCACAGCTACATTTCCATTAAGTTTCTTGCAAATTGGAAAGTTTAGGCGAGAAAGTTCAAGTGCCTTTCTCTGTCCACGAAACTGCAATGATCCAGTGCAGATATAAGTTAGACTGGTCAATTTATGGTCAGCTATTTACAGGTACATGGCCAGAAACCAGCGAAACCCACACAGATGTTAATATTCTGCAGAAGGCAGCGAGGAGCCTCGGCTATGAGCTCTAGAAGTGGCTCAGCTGAGCAAGGGGGGAGGAAGGCAGGGACAACCCCCTGTCCTCCATGCCAGATGAGACGCACTGTAGAGCTGGCAAATGGTACATTCTTTGTTCCTGAGGCTGTACTAAGTAGTGACCAAAGAGAAGGGCTCCTACTAGCAAAGCAGATTCCTTCCGAGCACAGAGGCGGCGTCAGGGTGAAGACAAGTCGTGGAGCAGCTCTCCATGGTTCCAGGTGCACCTCTGCAGCTAAAGCGATGGAAGGGACCAATCTCCTCAGTGGGAAAATTTCCTCTGCTCTACCGTGGGGTTTCCTTCCCCCCAGGTTGGGAATGCAACCTACAAACGTGTTGCAGGGTCCTATGGCTCAAATCACCTGCCACCATGGCTTCTTCATTTTGACTACTGGAGTGAGTCACTGTTCTATCTTGTATAAATGCAGCAGTACTTCAGCTCCTGCTGTTTATTCAACCCTTTCCTGTTGCATTAATAATTTTTTTCCCTAAAATATGCAAAAAAATCTCGAGAAAAATATTCAACTACAGAGAGGCATACCGCTATTCAAACGTAAATGCAGTTTTCAAACTGGGCATCTACAATATCCATTCAAAATTACTGACGTGTTTTGGCACCTCATGGAAAATAAATGTTCATTTTCATATGCACAAAATTTTGTCCTTTTAAAAAAATCATACCAGAAATACTGAGCTAGCTGACATCCTGACAAATTGAGAATTGACCTTTACCATGCCCATTTTGAGCCAACAGGAAGAAAAAACTTGCCAGTTTCAACATCACTCTCACTTCCCCTTCATTCTTGAAGGATAAGAATTAGAACAATAAATAAATTAAATAGCAGTTGATATTAGCACATGCTGTCTGGAATAACAAAGTCCTGTATTGCATCAGCATCCCTGAGCAACAAAGGAGATCAATATTTTCTAAATATGTCTGCTATTCAGGAACGGAAAACCAAGGTCTGTATTCTGGAAATATTTAGGGACACTGCTCACATTTTCTACACTTCTCTCTTCCACATGGCTTTACAGAATAAAAGCCCTAAAATGCTACACTATTTAGATCCTTCTCAGAGTAGCTTTTTCTTTTTTAACAGTGTTGAGCCCTATTTGTGGTAAATGAAAAAAAAAAAAAACATTTTAAATATTGTCTCACATAATTTTTTACAGCTAAAACCTTACCATTTTCAGCACTTTTAAGGATTTCTAATTTTATTATATAGTACTATCAGTATCAAGAGGTACTTTGCAAGTGCTAGTAGACAAAAGGATCTTTTTCAGATTTTGAAAATATTTTAAGAGTAGGACAAGGATACAAATAATAATCTATAAACTACAGTCAGCTACAGCAGCAACAATTTAAATTCATGTACTTGGTACAAATATATTAAATCAGATTATTAAAATATAAATGTTTTTTACACGTAGCCAAGTTGAATTAAACATTTTAATATTATCTATTTACAAAATTCTGTAAAACAGCTAACACTAGTTTACACTAAAAATTGCAAACTTTCCATTGTTTGCAAAAGAGGACGGTAAGTCTGACAATAGCGTTATCATTCAGCTGAGTTTCTTCAACAGATTAATGTACCGCCAAAAATTATGTGACTTTTCCCCCCTTAAAAATGGCACACTTGCTAGCATGTTTTCACAAAGCAAACTGTCCCACTTTTAAAACTGGCACACTGCAATAATTTTAAAATAGCTCCTCTGAACTTTCTCCTTGTCACTAGGTGTGCTCCTAGCCTCAAGCCTTGCCAGGTGCCAAAAAGCCAGCACCAACAACCTTCACCTACGTTTCTTCATCAAGCACATCACTGAAGTCAACCTTTCTGCTTTGACACTCAGGCAGCATTATTTGCAAAGAATCAGTCCAAGATACACAGAAGCATTCCTTAAACTGCGTGAGCTGAAACAGCCCCATTACTGCTGTACACACCAGAAGATCTTTTTGGTTGCATGAAATGCTGCACGATGTGCAGCAATGCAGCACTACACTACCCAGAGCAACTGAGCTTCACACCAGCAACGATGGAACACAGAAAACGCCACAAGTCTGAGAAGAAGGACCAACAACACAACTAACAGACAAAAAGCAAATCTCCATCTGCAGTGCTGGTAACCTCTGTCTAGACAGAGGTGTGGAAATCGGTACTTGGGCAGCAGGCAGCCACATCTGAATTTTCAGTCAAGACTGACATAATCCAAAACCGACATCTTCCTCTGTGCCACAGTGATGATAGAAGGGCATATCAAATGCTCCCATCAATAACTATTGCTATCAATGACCTACAAATGCTTATTAGACTTAGGATGGAAGACACAATAAAAAGGGGTTCCTTCACTTTTGGTGAGTGCTTGGCAGGAGGCGGTGGTTTAGGCTCATTCCGATAATATTTAAGTCATGCGGTGACTGACCAATAAACCCTAAAACATGCTGATAACTGGAAGACATATCTGCAATTTACAGCAGCTTCAACCACTATTTCATTTTCCATCTTTCAGTTCAATACAGATATCTTAATGTTGAATATCACATAGTATTAGAGAAGAAAATTCATTATTTTAGAAGTTTGCATTTTTCTCTTTAGAGATCACCTGGATAACAATGCTTTCATTTAGCCCTTTCTGGGCTAACTTAATTCCCTGTGTGCTTGTATCCTTTTTCACACTTCTTTCACATTATCCTGGAAACTCATCATAATCAGAAATCACTGAACAAGAAATAAGAAAGGATTTTAGTGGAAGGAAAAAAGCTGTATTCCTATAGAGTGATCCAATTTTACTTCATGTGCAACTGTCAAACAGGAAAATATAAGTTATGCCTGACCAGCTCCTTGCCTTCGGAGAAAGAACTGAAAATAAGATCAAGCAAAAGAGAAAATTAGTTGCTAATCTCATTCTAACCCCTAGCATTTACTTGCCTGCTCTATAATACTAGACAATCACCAATTGGCACTTTCTGCATAAGAAAAGCTCAGGATGCAGAAGTAGGGGTATGCAACGTACTAGTCTTGAGGCAGACAGACAAAGCTATGTAAGAACTTGTAAAGCACCTGTCCCCCAAACGTCTGAGGCTGAAATAACTGCATTACTCTTTCTACTTCCACAAGTACTAAATTTGTTGTTTTGTTTTTTTAAAGCCACCACATGGAGAAATCAAAAGTTTTCTTCCCCACAAGAAAAGGCTCTTTTTAGGAATAAACAACGGAGGGAGGGATGATATTGAACTCCTGAACTAATTAACACAAGTAAAGGAGGCGGTGGGGGACAATGATAATTAATATGTACCCTCCTCCTAACCAAATCTCCACATACATTCATTCTGTATATGCACACACAACAGCAGCATCATAAACCGTCTCAAGTTCTTGCCATTATTCAGTTCGACATCTGCACATGTTTATGCGTCTCTCCAAACAACCTCTTGAACACCCTGCTGGAGCTGTCATTTTTTTCTTCTCCCTATCTGGCAGATGGCAAGTCAACAATCGGCATCAACAGCAGCCGAATATCTCCCCCCTCCATCCGACCCCCCTAAACAGACACAATAATAACTTCTTTGTGCTTCCCCACAATGCAGCTGCTTAAACCATTTCGCTACAAGGCTGCTTTGCCTTAATAAAAAAAAAAAAAAAAAAAATCCCTTCTGTCAAGTCTAAAAAGCAGCATAATGTTAAGCAAACTAAAGCCACAGCACAGCTGCAAACGGGCAGACACATTGACAGCTCCTCCCTTAACAAAGCCCTGTGAATTGAAGGGGGTTCATCTGAGGCTCACACAGTAATTAGTATAAAAAAGTCCGACAGCCTCTATTATGCTAGGAAAAAAAAAACTGGACAGAACTGGGCTGCTGTTTTGCGTCAAGAGTTCTGCTGCAGAGTAGATAAATCATGTTGGGTTTTTTTCCTCTCTTTTTAAAGACAGTAATAAGGAGGATGAGAGAAGCTAATTTGAAAACTTGGACACAGTAATTGTACCATATGGTGAGCATTTATCCCTTCTGAAATACACGCTAACAGTCACTTACATGCACAGTGCTTTGTTTTACAGTTGTTATTCTCCCTACCATATTCATAAAATGGATCTGAATATCTGATACTCCAGAGAAGTTGTGTGTAATTAGCAGCAAAACTGCATGAGCTTAATATATTGGCCTAACATAGCAATCCAGTTAATTGCAGAAAATCCCATGCCCCCAAATTTAAATAGTGTCCACTTGAAGGATTTTTTTATTTCTCTCAAACTGGCTAAGTATCACACATAATGAAGTTCAGAGAAATAATTTATTGACGCTAATGCTCCTTGATACCGTTGGCTCTAAAACTTACGAGTAGGAAATACTTTTCTTTCCATCTCTGCAGTACAGAGGAATTAATTCAAGAACCATTTAAGAGTAACCACAAAACATTTCTGTTCCATCATACTTGGGGAAGGAAGGAGTCCAAAAATTAAAGGTGAAACTGAACTTCAACATGGGACACAGGAGACAAAGACTTCAAATCCACCCCCCTGCCACCTTCACCCCCATGTTCTTTCTGGATCATAATTTGCAATGTTTTTGTTAGTAAACCAGATGCTTCATTCATAGGGACCTGCAAATTTGAAAAAAAAAACCACCCAGCCCTCAGGATCTTCTTGCTCTTTACCACATGCTCCCAGCTTTTCACCCCATTCATACAATCAAATCATCACGGAACCACAGAAGATACGGAACCAGTTGAGTGGAGCTGGGAAAATTTAGGTTTCTTTACATAAAAGAAACACCCAAATGGGAAAATTAATCAATCCAAAAGTACTGCTTTCAGAAGATAAGATGTAGTACATTTCCAAACACGAGAAGTATAAAACTCAAACAGAATAAAAGATGAAAATTTGGTGAAAAATTAACCAGACACAAAATGAAGTCTGCAGCTGAGCATGATATACTTGCGAAGAACCAGAATGGTTTCTTTCTATTGGTTTTTACCTCAGAAGAAAACAATAGAATCTGCTTCAGGTAAGGGACAAATACTTTCACTCACCCTAAATCAAAAAGGAGGTATTGGAGCAGAGCGCTAAACACCAGAGTCCCAGAACTAGGCAGAATACACCCACAGTTACCAAGAAATTGTGAGGTAAAGACTACTGGCAGAAAACAGCTATCCTTCACTGGTAACAGTTCAACTGAAGGATTCTAAATGGAAAACTGCACCCAAAACCCTCATGATTAAAAATAATCAAAAGTTAAAAAGAACTTGAAAATTTCAAGTCAGTTGGCTGGATGGTAATCAAAGAGAACTGTTAATAATTCTGGTTTTAATCACACATTTAAATAACACAAACTGACACAAGATAAACAAGGTGGCACTGCTTTTGAGTAGAAAAATCATGCCCATCATATGAGCTATCTTTAAGAATGTCAAGAAAATAAAATGGATAGAGACTGACACAATTTATTTCATCTTTTTTAAAAGCTTTTAATAAGTTTAAAGAAACTAATTGTGTGAATAAAGAAAGCCATGTGGTGGAACAGAACAGAGAAAGGAAACTGGGTAAAAGGAGGAGATCAAAACAGAATTACGTTGTCAAATTTTCAAATTTCAGCCCATGAAGCTCTACAGTTCTCTGTTAGGAACACTTTAATACATACAACAATGATCTAGACTCACCACAGCATATGCTGCAAGATGGTAAAACTATTCAAGATTATTAAGAATGTGAAGAATTTCAGAGGGGCAAAGCTATGCCAGTGAGCTGAGAAACACCAGATGAAATATAGTGAAGAATTACTTGAATTAATAAACAGTTACAGGAATAACTCAAAATGCTCCTACACTGTTTAGTTTTAAATTAACCACTAAAAACAATGAATATAACCCTTGTTTAAGTATGCGGCACTGCAAAGAAAGAAAAATATTCTCATTTATAAAGTTGCAGAATTCACTAGGAATTACAGGAACACTATAAATATTATTATTCCAAGATAAAACAAATAAATTACAGTTTAGATAATTGCATTTTAGAAAGCTGACAAGAGAACAGAAGAGCTTCAGAGACAAAACATACACTCAATGCAGTAATAACTGGAGTTAAAGAGAAGCAGAGTGAGGAGAGAAAGACGCGATTAGGCTTCACTTTCAAAGGAAGAATATGACAAGCGGTTTAATGATACAGATGGCCAACAGCACAGTATCAGTCATTTCACAGCAACACACTTCCAGGAGAGTTCAGGGAAAGATTTTCAAACACTCTGCATCCATAGTTCTACCTGAACTCTGTAACATCACTACATATCCAGTGCCTTGGACCTTGGCAATGCCAGCTACTCTCTCAACAATTCAGCACCCAACCCTACTAGCAACTTTAGAAAAAGCCAGCCTCTCCTTGAATTCTATGAGACATCTCCAAACTTCTGTGAGCACTTCCACTTAAAAAATGAAAATCTCACATTCAGAAAATTGGAGTGAACCATCAGCAGAGGCATGTTCTTCCTTTAACTGCTATGCATTTTTTGTCCTAGCACAACTCTGGTACTAGTCAGGAAGCACTGATGATGAATGAAAGTCCCAGTCCTTGGCCACTGTGGTTCACCTTAAATCCCATCCACTACCAGTGCAGTCCACTTGGGAAGGGGAGGAACACTTGTGAAAGGAGCATGCAGTGTAACCCATATCCCGCTCCACTGCAACAGCACCGGCACCCACACGGCTGAGACAGGTCTATGAAAAGCACACCTCAAAAAAGAGGGTTTGACCAGATCAGAACAATTTCAGGTCACTGTACAGCTACCACCAGCACAGAGGAAAGAAAGGGAGCAATTGAGTGGGGGCAAGAAAGATGCAAGGGAGAAGGGGCATCAGCAGGAACTTAGGCAAGATTAACTACTGATTAATCAGACTGCTGCTCTGCCTCGTGACTGCAGTTCTCGTTTTCCAGTCAAACTAGAAAATCAGGTTCAAGTGATTCAAGTTCTAACATCAACTGCATCTCTAATAAATGATGCCACAATAGTTCTGACAAAATATTGAACCAAGAATTTCCATAATGCAATTTCCTATTCTATACAACCAAAATAATTCTTCACATATGTGTCAGGATATATGGTGTCATTTACACACGTACACACAAGTTACAAGTAAAAAATATGCAAACCCTAAGAAACGTGTACAAACCTCTGCACTCTAGCAAAAAAAAAAAAGAAAAATCACTTAAAAATTCATAATTTGAAAACTTAGAAATACTTTTACATTTATTTTTTAAATAGTTATTATAATTTAATAATATTACAAAATTTTACCAACTTAGAGATCCCAATATAAATTGATATTTTGAGTTAGCCATGCAACATGTACCACACCAAAAGCAGTGACAAGAAGATAGGAACAATTTGGTATTTTCTTATAATTTGCAGACTACAATTAAAGTAATACAAGTAAAAAAAAAACACAACACAACCAAAAAAAACCCACAAAAAACCCCACCCAAACCATTTTTGATGTCAGAATTCTATATATTTCTAAAAGTTTCACTGCCTTAAAATTAATAAAATGGCTCATAATCCACGAAAAAACCATAACACAGTTCAATTTTAATATATATACATTACAGTATTTTATCTTGCATTATTTTGTTGTATTACAATTGCAGTAACTATTCAGGCAAACGAGGTATTAAAAATCTTTTGCTTCAAGTTTTTCCAGTCCTCTTAATTACAAGAAAGCTTGACTGATAAGCAAAAATGCTAACTTCTCAACCCTGTGATTTTGTTAGCAAAAAATTTTTTACATCATTTTCAGTCACTTTAGAAGCCTTTAAAACACAGCTATAAAATATGACACACACCCCCCTCCCCAAATTCCAGCCACAAGATGAAACTGAAAGATGACTGACCTGGATAAGACATACACATTTATCTAGCCAAGCTCCGGATGAAGTTTGTTGCTATTTTTTCACTTACAAACACCCACCTTGTGGTTTCTCTGCTATTAGCATACCATTTTTTCCTAATCTGAAATACTGAAAAGCGTTTAATGACTTAGCCTCCAAAACAGTCTAATAACTTATAGAACGACCTTAAATAGATCTCAGCAAACTCTACAATTAGTTTCTTTGATGCAGAAGTCAAATTTCATACTAGAGAAAACACTGATAATCTCCTCCAACATCTGGCCTTTCTGAAACTCTGACTGCACATACAATAATTAACTGGCACCAAATATTTAACATTTGTGACACCAAAATAATAAAGACCAATAAAAAACCCTGTAATTTAAAAAAAAATGTATTTGCATTTCTATTGGATTAGGTAAACAAATTTGATAAGCTTTTAGCGAACATTTTTTCCTCTAGAAAGTAAAGAGCACAATTCTCTAATAAAAACAAAATGGAAACTGACTTACAACACTGACTTCAAAATCCTTGTGAAAGTCTGTACTGGTGATGTCACAAATGCTGTCACATCTGAGCAGGTATTGTCTGTAGAAGGTTCAGAAATGTCCATTTTAATCAAAACATTTATTAGACTAGAGGTAGTTGTGTGCTTCTATTTTAAAGAATTAGAGAATTCCTTAAGAATCATGGTTGAAACTCCCTTTAAAAGTACCAAATTAAAGTCTAAACCTATGTAAGAGTGAGGGGAAATCCATACTTCATGCTTCCTTTAGCCTTTTTGTAACACTCACATTTTATAATCTGCTTAAAATGAACTACAAATTACCTCCTCAGAGTACTAAAATGCCAGTGATAAAGTACTAAAAGACAGAAAACACAGTTTCTCCAAGCTTGTAGTTACTTTTAAATTAAATCTTTTAACTTCATGATTCTTCAAAACCACTAATACCTTCCATTTCTCCCCACTGCAAAACACTAATAAACAACTATTTTTTTTCATGTCAAGAAATCCTCACATCACTTGTCCAAGCCCCAAAGAGAGATGAGGACTTTTGATCACTTGTATGCAAGTTTTAATTGCCAGGGGCGGGGAGGAAGAGGGAACCACACCAAAAAAAATCCCTATCTTCTCTCCTTTTCCCTGTGCAATTTGGCAACACGGCACTGTCAAAAGGACCAAGCTGTACTATGGGAAGGGATTTGAGCTATGCAGATGCCCAAAGAACTCTTAAATGTTCATCTTCCTATTTAGAGCCTAACTGTATACTTAAGCTTCTTTTGATGGAAGTCATCTATGTTCTACAACCGTTTCTTGTATGTCCTCAATAAAAATACCCAAACAAAGAAAGAACTCTTTCCAATAACGACTTACCATGAGAAAAACTCAGGTGCAGAATTTCTTAAAAACATCTTTTAAAATTTCATGCCTGTGACCTAAGAACTGGAAGAAATGACAACAGAATAAAGCTCTGCTTTTATTTCAAATTCCAAAGAGGGGAAAAAAAAAAAATCTCATGCCAGAATGAGGTATGAGGACATATGGCCAGTCTATCACCTGACTACCAAACAGCAGTACTAAAGCTGCCACATGTTTGTTAATCCCAAGAGGTAAAATGCTGCTTTGTCTTCCGGGGGTCGCGCTGCATATGAGTGCCCGTTACGATGCTGATGCATTTTTCCACGCTGACGTTCCCCCAGGAATATGAGATCCCCATCAGGGAGAAGTGACAAGCATTTTTTTATCTCCTCTAAGAGTCTTCCATATTTTTGTTTACCAGGAGTGCACACAAGAATACCGATCAGCAGCAGCTAAGCTGAAACAGTTTCAACAAAAGCTTTTTTTCCTTCTGGATGTCTACAGTTCAATTCAGTCAAATTATATATCTAGACTATTTAGTTTAGGTATATTTAGTCTTGTTTAAGACTACTGAGTTTTCAATGATGGCTTGATCTTGTAACAACAGATAACAGTTTGATAGAGAATGATCGGAAGTTAGTGATAAGATTATTGGTTTACAGACAGCAACTTCTCTTCAGAAAATCCATGATTAAGGGGAGGAACACTCTCTAGTGTATTTATCACTTCTGTATGGGGCAGAAAGAGGTGATATTAAGGGATTGATGATCAGTCAGCTATAGAAAACATCTAGCCCTCTACAAGATTCTCATTTTCCTGAAATAGGTCTGTTTTCAGACTCCTCCAGTTCCAACGAACTCAGTGAATCCTAAGTGCAATTTTTCACTATATCTCAGCTGATCCAACTGAGGAGAAATTCTTCCTCCTCCTTCCAGTCCTGATGCCCAGATCTCCATTGTCTGATCTGCCACACATGCAGCTCACTAGCCCAAGACATAAAAAAAAGAAGGGGTGAAGCAAGGCAGAAATGGGACAGTTTCCTGCAAGATCAGATGACCAACCCCATCAGCTGGCAAGTCACTTTCTTGGTAAATCCATCAAAAGGTGTCAAAGAGGGTTCTATCTGAACCTCCTCCTTCATTAGCAGAATACCATTAGATCCGATTAGGTATAAAAATGAAAGCATCCTCTTGATACTGTTTTCAAAACCTTCGTCTCCATGACACAATGGATATCTGTCTAAAAGACTGGTTAGGAGAGTAACAAGTGGGAGGGCTGTACGTGTATCTATTGTTGATTGTACAAGCACCCAAGCAGAAAACATACAGCTTCTTGTTGCCCCTCTGTTTGTACAAGGGTGGTCATGCTGCCTGGTTTCATTTCTCATGCAAGTTTGCTCCTTAGGTGAAAGTGCGAAAATAGTAATGCTCCTGCCTTCATTTAAGGACAAAAAATAAACAGGGACTTCCACAATACCTTTAGATCCCTACGTCTGTATATGTGCCACCACAAAGACAACATTTGTATTCTTAACCCAGCAAGACCAAACACACTAGCGAAAGTGCCTTTACAGTGGCTTTAAACAACTCCATTTACTTAAGATGTCAAAACAATATTAAGAAATTACTTAATTACTATTAGCGCCTTCCCTCAGAAAAATGTAAAGGCCTAATGGGCTTAAATTAATACAGTAAGAAAACAAAAAGACTCAGCAAAGGAAGTATGCAAACACTTCAGATTGAGTAAAACAGCTTTAACTTTCCACATTACTGAGTAGGAAAATGCCAAACTGGAGGCAAACAGCATAACCAGCTAAGAAAGACTGTGAAACACACCAGGAACTACAGTAATTTTGTATTTTAATATTGATGCAGTGTTTTTCAAAGAGCATGTCAGAGGGGACTTCAGCAAAGAGCAACTGGATTTTCTGTTTCATTTGAATAACACTATGAGCAAGTCTTGGACAAATTCTCACCAAATTTACATTTCATTGCTAATCTCCAAATCTGTATAGGACATTTTGTGATTTTTATTCATGGTATCATATATTTTAAAACAAACAGGAACATCTCATCAGTTCAATATGACCTCTTCAAGGAAACAGGACACAGAATTTTCTTCCCTTATGCATGTGCTTGCAAAACACTACATGTTTGCGGGTTTTTTAATGTTTATCATCCAAAATGCATTCCCTCTTGCTTTGAGGGTATCAAAATTCTCTCCTCGGTATTTTTCAATCTTTCTCTTAGTCATCCTTAATTTGGTTCTAAATACATCTGAATTCAACCTTCAGTCATAGAGCTCCACTACTCTTTAAGCAGTTACATTAAAGAGCTCTCACATTTCCCCATTAAGGTTCTTTCTTTGGGCAAGGTAATCCCACACTCCTCAATAACCACACAGGCTCTCAGAATCTCATGTTCTAAAGGCATTCTCTCCAATGCTGAAAACATTATAATTTTTCTTCACTATTTTCTTCTAAGGTGTAAATATTCATTTAAATATTAAATATTAAAAGAGAAACTGGAATGGAACTCATGATTCCCATCTCCCTATGCTAATTTACTTCTATGTATTCTTACCACACATCTTGAGAAACCATTTGCTGCATAACTTGACTAGGAACTCTCAAGAACTACAAGCATTTAAGAATCCAAACATTTTATTTAACTCAATGGGTTTCAAATTTTTTCAGTTTATAGAATTCTAATATTTTCCAGCAGAAATACAGAGTCCTAAATACCACGAGAAGTGCAGTCATACCCTGCACAAGTTGGCTGGTTTTTTCTCAGTAACCTTTTGTAGACTTTTCCAAAGCAGATCCCCGGGAATCTGCACACAGGGTGAAAACTACTTTATTCTTACTTTTAGCTACTATTAAATTGTATTTAAAATAATACTACTTCACTAGAAGATTTCTCCTTTTCCCAGCTTCATAAGTAGGTTTAGCACTGGAGTGGAAAAAAGCTGCCCAGTTAAATCTGATATGCAAATATTCATCATTAACAGAAAACCATAGGTAAAAATAAGAAAAATAGTTTTCAAATATGGCAAAGGACTAGCTCAGAAGACCTTACAAACAGGCAGAAGATGAGTGAAAATACTATGAGCCCAGTAAAAAATGGCTGCCATAATTAAGAAAGAAAACAAATAGTTCTCTCTTCTCTCCCTCCCCCTCTCCACCTGCGAAAATCCATTTGGATGTCTTAATGGAAAAGTCAAAAGGTGATTATAGTAAAACATCAGTATTAAGCATGAAAAGCTTGCCAAAATAAGGAGGGAAATGGAAGATGATAAAATATGCCAGCATAACAAAGAGAGAGTCAGGAGGTCCCCCAGTGATGCATGCTGACATCATTTTTGTATTAGATCTTCCTCAATGACCTGGACGGAGATGTGATCCATGACATCATACAACTTACAGATGATAGTACACTGTAGTGCAATAGTCAAATGCCATGTCTATGGCACAGAAGAACAGAAAGATCTGATCTCACAAAACAGAGTGGGCAAAGATGACAAATGAACATCAAATACATACAAGTGAGGTAATGTATCTAGGAAAAAATAATACAAACTATGCCTCACAATGTTTACCTTCGAATCATAAATTATACTTTAGTTAGCCCTGGATTCATCACTGACAGCTCTATGAAATCGAAAGTTCATGTACAGCAACAGCCAAAAAAACCTGACTAAACGTTGGGCATGTCAGAAAGGATACTGAGAACTAGAAAAAGGATGTTGTTTTGCTGATACAGAAAACACTGTTGTGCCCACATCTTCACTACCCTGTACAGTCTTGTCTCCAAGGCTCAGGAAGAATGTAGCTGAATTATGAGAAAACACAGAGAAAGGAAACCAAAATGATCCAGGGAACAGAGCAGTCACCTTTTTCTGAGACAGGATGAAAAGACGGGAGCTCTAGTTTGGAGAGAAGGCTGAGGTTTACAAAATCATGCAGGCAGTAGGTAAGTGCAGAACTGCTCTTCACCAAATACCACAATACAATATTTAAGGCCCTTGGTGAAGAAAAAAACCCCACATCCATAGATATACCACCTACTATTATTCATGCAATAGTTCTGGGCACTGGGAAAGTGTAAGAGGAACGCAAGGCAAGAAAAGGGTCAAACTTACAAGCTCTCCCTAAAGAGCATCTCCTCTGCCACGGCTGCAGACAGAATACTGAGCTAGATGGGCCATTGGTATGACTCAATAGGCTATTTCTTATGTTATCTTTATTTTAAAAAAAGATTTCCTGGTTTGTAAGTCAAACTACATTGCAACAATTTAAAATCGTAATTTATTGTCCTCTCTGCTGTGCACATGAAGAACACATCATATTATCACTTCTTTTTTCTCACTTAGCCTCAGTAATTGCAATTCATTCAACTTATACTCACAGATGCCTAAATCGCTGATCTCTCTCATCGCTAATCCCTGTTTAATAGTCTTTTATGATCTTGAACTGCAGTACCCAGAAATGGATGCAGTTGTCCAGCTAAGACCTTAAATGCCCAGTGGAGCAGAAAGACGCATCTTACAGGTTCCGTCACTGTGCATGCATGCATGTGTTTGCCTTCTTCACAACAGCAGGATATAATTAATATCTAGTTTGTGATCCAAGGTACCTGCCAGACTTTTTTTCTGAAGAGCTTCTTACCTAGACACTTCTTCTCCACTAATTTCTTTGTAAAGTAGATCATTCTAGCCTGAATGTCAAACTTGCTCTCCCTGAACTGTTTCCAGCTCCTCACACATCCCACATCTCCACCTTAGCAATACCACTGTGAATTCTAACCCCTTACTCCAGCACACCTGCAGTCCTTTTCATTTTGGAGACACCTCAAAATACTAATAACTACCCTCTTTTCTATTACTTGCCACATCAATGAAAATACTGCCTAGACAGAGGTCAGGAAACTGCTTAACAAAATTCTCCTCCATATTTACCTCTATTTTGATAGCAAACCTTTAATATCATCACAGTCTTCCAACAGTTTTGCTCTTAAAAACAAACCTCACAGTTGTTTCATCTAATGTATGTATCTCTTTTTTCCTTACGTTAAACATCATTCACAGAGTATCAGATGCCTAAATAAGTCCAAGAAAAAAATTCAAAGCTTCTAACCTATACAAAAAGAGCATAACCTTACCAATAAAAGGAAATTTGATGAGTTTGATACAATTTAACCTTGCCAAATCCACAGTGACACATATAATTGTTAGGTGTTCATGGTCTACTTGCTCTAGTTTTTTCCCA
Organism: Sclerurus mexicanus; assembly: GCA_013396755.1. Classification (NCBI taxonomy): domain Eukaryota; kingdom Metazoa; phylum Chordata; class Aves; order Passeriformes; family Furnariidae; genus Sclerurus; species Sclerurus mexicanus. The sequence continues at coordinate 4,121,091 of VWZF01003842.1, forward strand.
TAAGTTAAACTATTGTTAAACATTTTGCCACATTATAACACATTTTGTTAACAAACAGGAGAAGCACTACAAATAATTTTCCCAGTGTTACTTATTAGTTACTATGTTACCCATAAATTTTATCATCAATGATTTTGTGTTTGTTTTCTAAAGTACTGAACCTGTCAGAGAGCCAGCCGTAAAATTGATTACTGCTGAATATAAGAATAAAATCACACACATTCATCTCCCAAATTTTTAGTCATACTTTCCAGTTTGACTTCGGGTTATACAAAATTATGAAGGAAAAAAATGGAATCCAGCTTAGTCTCATAAAATTATGAAGGAAAAAAAAAGAATCCAGCTTAGTCTAGAAAGAAATAAAGTATTTACTAAAGGTCTTATTCCTTTGTGTACAACAGGCCACATGACTGATCTTTAACTCTGACATTAAAATAACATAGCAAGAGTGTAGCAGAATAATGGTGTAATTAACTCAAAATGCCTACTGCAAATATAAAAGAAAAACACCTTCAAATATTCAACAAATAGCACCTTGCCATGACTATTGTTATCTGCTGCTGCCAATCAGTATTGCTATGGCTGTACAAAGACTCCAGTGCACCAGACTGTCGCTAATTATGTATATTCAAGTGATTAGCAAGCACTTGTTGCCTCGTTCACACCACCCTCCAAACAGCAGCCTTTGAGAGGAGAATAGACTGCAAATTTATTGAGAGAACACTGTTAATCCTTTGGGGAGAATGTAAATGTAAACAGGACTACTCTACATCAAGGTGCTTTGACAACAAAAATCATCTGCATAAACACATGCTCAACAACAAACAGGTGTTCTATTTCACAACTAGCGCCCATTTGATGCTTTCAAGTAAGCATTATGCACAAACTGTTAGAAGTACTTTGAAACCAGCTGCAATTACTATAATTAGCTGTTTTCCTACACTTTGGTGAGGTTTATTCCTATACCTGTTCAGTATTGTGCTGGTTGCAATTTGTAAACTCAAGCGAAGCTAAGGTTCTAGCCTCCTGTTTATCCTCTCAGTTCAGCAATCCCTATGATAAGTTCAAACTTATCATTAAAGTGACACCAGTTAAAAGACAGTATTTGTATTAGATAACTTAACAGCCCTACAAATGTCAGGTCACTCATCTAACACTCACCCATGAATAGGAAATGGTGCCAAAATAGCACCTTAAAAATAGTTAACCTTCACTATTCAGGATTTCCCTTTTTTACAGAAATGTCTCTAGGAACTAACAAGATTTACTTTTAATACTAGGAGTTTTACTTCTAGTCCTATCAGACAATGGGTGGTGAAAAGTCTTGCTTGTAGACAGCTATTCACTCTAATATATAGCGCAAGTGAATGTGTTAAAGAAATTTTTGGTCAGAATGCACATGCTTCCTTCTGTTTAATATAGAATACTTACAAAGCATCTCTACCTCTTTTTTATTCTTATTAAAATTATATGCTCAAGCATCTTTCTAGTCTATCTCAGCCCTCGTGGCATCTACAGAGCTTAGTTTTCAGTAGTTCCAAACGCTTCACCACAGTGATGTATTTTCACAGATGTGTTCAACACCAACAATGAACAAGTCTAGTGGCCTTTTCTTCAAAGTCAAACCCTAATGTGCTAATTTCATAAGCTTGGCAGTGCCACCTATAGTTAGCTAAAATCCAACTCTCCTACCTTATGATTTGCCAGATTTGAACCACTGAACTGAATAATTTCACATTCAGCACCTGCTGAGAGAAGATTTTTTTTCTCCCACAAAGGAAAAACTTAATAAGCAAAGACTGGGACTGGCCAGGGCGTTAAGAACATGACTTGGAGGAAGGGCTAAAGATGATAAATGCACAGTACTAAAAGAAGGACAGGCAACAGAAAAAAAGAGGCTCTTTTACCTTGTGTGAAACAGGCAGGAAAATCTATGATCACCACAGGAAAATCTACAACACAGTACCTTTCTAAGACCTGGAGACAGTCTACGTTGACAGTTAATTTAACATCCTCCATCAATATCTATCTGAGGTTCCTCTAATACTTTTTCCATCTATAACAGAAGAGTTCTGGATTTCTGGACATCCACAGCAGATGATTAAGAGAGCCCTGTATGTTTTTATCAGCCACTACTTTCTTCCCACCAACTTCTGCTCAGCTGGAAAGGATACAAATTCTTCAGTTCTGTTGGGCCAGCCAGCAATACACTGTATTCATAGCAATAATTCCCTAAGAGACCAAAAGAATGGCTAAAAAGATCAATAAAAAGTTGTAATACCACAAAATCTCTCAAAGAGATGCAGGAAGCATTGTCTAGAAAATTCCAGGCAAAGCTAATTTTTGGACTTCTTCCAGAGACACCATCTTTTGCAAAGCCCAAACAGAGGGTAGCAAACCAATAGTTGCTCTCATTTACTCTGTTAGCTCTTAGGGCAAAGATGTACATAGTGAACCCAGCAGTTTCTATTGTACAAGCAACTCCCACAATGACATGGAAAATTCATTTTCTCTACTGCTTCTTTCTTAACAAACAGAAATTTCTGGCAAATTATGGGAGGAAAAAAATAAAAAGGATGACTACATCTACAGCTTGTCTTTTCAAATATGAAGGAACACCAGATTCAGTTATCTTAAGCTTTTCATGTACATCAACAGCTCTAAGTTAGAAGAATGCTGTCTGGTATTCGTCATCTTTGTGATTTGTGTTCCTAGATTTCACTGTGTAATAATCCAAAATGAGATTTCACAATACAGTAGTGCCCAGCCACTGACAAAATGCAAACATGGCACAGCATCAACGTCACCATTCACCCAACCTGCAGTTAGGTCAAAGGAGTTAGACTTCTTTTTGGTACAGGTAATTTCTTTCAATGTCAGTTTCATTCTCTGAACCAACACTGCCCACTTAGGTGAATACTGCTGCTGCACCAGAAGATGTAGCTGAAATGCATATGCAAAGGTCGCAGTTAGCAGCCCCTTCTTTCCCCTTCTAGGGAGAGACAGACATTAGTATAGCTAATCTCAGTGTTTCTCTCTATCTTGGCACATGAACTGATGAGTTTAAACTAGCCCTTCTCATTTTGTGCTAAAATATGCTAAGAGTAATTAATTTGTTACAGAATTTCTGATGGGAACAGTGACTTTCACTGTCACCACACGAAGAGGTTAGAAGCAGGGAACAAACAGCTGTGAAATGCTTCAACAGCTCCAAGAAGATATACAAATATCATTAAGTTATTTTATTTAGCTATATACTAAACAGAAAATGCAACTATAAGGGTGTTTACTACACATTGATATCATCACCACACAAAGTTACATGCAGTCACATCCGCTTTCTGTTTGTTTATTTAAGACTTTGTGAGACTCAAAGGCAACTAATTAGGAGAAATAGCGTATTGAATTCCAACATGAGGAGGAGTTTAGAGTCTGAAATCCCATTTACATACACAAGTAAGTCCTGTTTCAAGCAAAAGTTATGAGACAGAGCAAAAGAAGAGTATGTAACAGAAATCACTATCAGCATTTGCAAAGAAATGTACATTATCTGTTAAAAGTATTAAAGCTTTACAAACGATCAGCATCCTGAAAAATCCATGCTTATGTTTACGTTCGTTTTAGTAGAGGACATAAATTTAAGCATGCATATGAGATCAATACGATAACATTCAAAACAAACGCTTTGAAATTGCAAGTCTTAAGCGCCTCAAAGAAGAAAAATAAAAATAATAATCAGCCATGGGTTCCAGAGAAGAAACATCATTCTAACATCAGACCATTCTGAGCCTTACAGTATTAGTTACCCTTGATTTACCATGTTTCATTACATTGTACTCTAAAAAAACCCTTTCCCACAAATGCTGCATCCAGATTTTTCTTTTTTTGCATGTGTTTTGATGAAAAGAGACCCTGGAAACAGAGCTGGGCAGATGAAAAGGACAGAAATTTTTGTATTAAGCTAAAGTTCTTAGCTAATGTTCCTAGCAAGTCTCATATCAGACTGTTCTTTCAAGACTATATATTCTTCCTACAAAACACTATACAGTGGTTACACATGCTGTACATCTGGGAAGGTCAGATCCGACCGGTGAATTTCCTCCAGAAGACTGAGCAACTATAGGATGGACCAGCTGCTCCTTTCAAAAGCTTAGGTAAGCAAGGTGAAACCTAAAGGACACAATCAGCCCTTCCTTTCAGGATTCTAGGAGTAATTTGTTAGCTACCACCCATCAGGAACGAAAAGGTGACTAGAAGAAGCCAAAGTATCACACCTATACAGGCACTGCATGTATTTCTCATATTATTTTGAAGACTTCCTGTTAAAGAGAACTAACTTAGAATGCCAGAGAAATTACGGTATTTATCAGTATGCTGAAGAAAGCATGAGGAATCTAACAGTGTTCCATATTCTCCAAATGAAGTGATGTAGCCCGCAGTCATAGTCTGTAAGCTTTGGTGCCTAAACTTCAGCCAAAGGTTTTAATGAGGTAGAAGTTTGTTTCATTATTGGTAAGACAACTAAAATCTCTTTTCAGGAAGTCCCCCATTTTGTGGCAGTGGCTCCATACAGGTTGTGTACTTGACATTCTACTGCAAAAATCAAACACTTTGATTTTCCTGCTATGAGGGCAGATCCAAAGCAAGAAAGGAGCTGCAGCTAACAGACTGGGGGACAGGGCAAGCTGAGGCCTAGTCAATGGGAGCAGTTAAACATCACCCCGGTTTTGGAAAAGACTAGCCGTGAACAAAGTTAGCAGGAACAACTAAAAAGGCTGCCAGAAACAACCTGGCATGGACAATGCAGTGTTCAAGTCAAACACTCCAGCAGAGCACCAAAGCCTAGACAAGGGTGACCACTGAAGTTGTAACTCTTCATACAACCCTGGCAACTGGGACTCGTAAACTACTCTGTACCCGAGGCAGGGCACCAACAAACCAAGTGAAATACAACTAGAGGAACAGAATAGTGGCAGGCTACTTTGGCAAGGCCTCGCAGCTGTAGGAGATTTGGGTTATGGCTACTGCCAACATGTTTTGGGCATGATTACTGACACTGTTAATAATATCATCTATGGCTCAGACTTCCCAAATTGATCTTTCATTGTCTTTAACTCCTTTGAATTACTTGCTGTAATGGGGAAAGTGCTGCTTACAGACCAGCTAGAAAATGTAATTCAGTGTCTTGGTTTTCTAAGTAAGAAAATAAGTTGGCGACATTTAAGTGTCTCTGTAAGGACTCTTCAAACACGAAACAGCATCCTTACTCACAGGCCAAGCTTCTAGAAAAAGTACACTCCCCCTACAAGAACACGTGCTGTAAGTCATGTTCTGTGGCTGCCTCCATACTTGACATTCCTCTTAATTTCCTGAAAAGAAGAAAAAAAATCCCCAAAGAAAACAAGATCATATGTTTATAGAAAACATAAAAACTCTCTGAAATCCTTCTGCAGCAGACCGAGTGACAGTACTGCAGTGATTCGTTGTTTAACAAATAAGCAATGTCACATGGCTAGAACAGTATTTGAATGGGATAAGAGGACAGTACTTACAAATATTTTCAATAAGTATACTTTCAAAAGAAGTTTGTTAAATGAGGCCATGGTATAACAAGACATTCCAATGCATTTACAGCTAAGGCAGACTAAACAAAATTTGCTTATGCCAAAACCCCCATGGCTGAGCTAGCACATTGTGATGGAGATCGCAGTCCCCCCGCACCACTCTGCGCAACTCCTTCTCAGTCGCCTTTGTGGTGTTCGCTGTTACAGCTCGCAGTTGCTCCTCTTCTGTCTCGCTCCCAGCATGGGCAGGGGCTGTGAGCGGCTTTGGGAGCAGTGCTCAGGGCTGATGTCACACTGGTGTCGCAGGGAGGAACAGTCCTAGGGAGTGCCAAACCCTGGCACTGCGCAGGGGGATCAGCACAGGGGGCAGGTTGGAAATCTGGCCTGGGACCAGCGAGACTTTAGATCACGATTTCACTTGAGAAGGCAGCTGTAGCAATAAAAACAACATTCACTTCTGTTCCATGGGATGTCTCAAATGTAAACATTCACTCTATAGCTGAATTCCCAGTTTACATTACACTAAGCACAAAGAAGAAGAAATGCAAATAGCTGACCTCTAGTAAAGCTAATAAATCTCTAAGTGTTGATTCCCAAATACTTTCAGATAATTCCCTTCCCCTCTTCCACAAAATACCTTTGGAGTGACATCACTACAGTTTTAAACAGAAAACTACATTTATGACCCTGAGAAGTTAAACAGAAGGAGGAAACAATGAATGAGATCATCCGAGGAGAGGGGGGGATGTTTCTTTTCACAAATTACCGCCACTTTCTTTTTTCTTTTTCTTTTTTTAATTTTTACTTTAAAAAAAATTTGCATCCTAAAGCTTTTCTCAGCCTCTCCATTATGTAACAGCTCTTTAGGAAACAGCCAGCTACCCTGACAACTGGGATGTTTTGCCAGAGTGGCTTTGTCTAAATCCTAAAGCAGTACTTGGCTATGCACTGAGCCCAGTGCCTGTCTGTGATCCGAATGCCAATTAAGAGTGCTGCCCTTCTTGTCTGACAAGTCAGAGACTTAAAGGTCCATCTGAGGTCAGCAAACTGTCTGGGTTACTTTTGTGAGCTCAGGAGACTAAGAAACACAGCCAACAACACAGTCCTTTCCTTTAAATGTCACACTGGGCAAAGAGTGTTTCACATACAATTGTCATTGCATTTTGTTTAAACCAGAAAGAAAATATTCATGTTTTGCTTCCGTTTGCTTCCAAGTCTTACTTTCATTCCCTGAATGACAAATTAAATTCAATCTCCTAGTGGACAGGCAGGGATGAAGACTAAACTACTTTGAAATCAATGAAATAAACATCCTGGAGTGCATCACGAAGGATGTGGCCAGCAGGTCGAGGGAGGTGATCCTCCTACTTGGCCCTAGAGAAACCACATTGAAGTACTGTGTTCAATTCTGGTCTCCACAGTTCAAGACATGGAGCTCCTGGAGAGGATCCAGCAGAGGGCTAACAAAGACGGTTAGGGGTCTGAAGCATCTCTCTTGTGAGGAGAGACTGCAGGACCTGGGCCTGTTTAGTCTAGAGAAGACTGAGAGGGGATCTCATCAATACATATAAATACATCAAAGGCATCAAGAGGATGGTGCCAAACAATAGCATGAGGAGCAATGGCCATAAAGTAAAACACAAGAAGTTTCACCTCAACACGAGGAAGAACTTCTTCACATTGAGGGTGGCAGAGCAGTGGAACAGGCTGCCCAGGGAGGTCATGGAGTCTCCCTCTCTGAAGACATTCAAACTACACCTGGATGCTTCCCTGTATCACCTGCTCTAGGTGACCCTGCCTTGGCAAGGGGCTAAGACTAGATGATTTCCAGAGGTCCCTTCCAACCCTAACACCTGGGTGATTCTGTGATATTAAAAATTCAATTAACAAAAATTCCTAGTGAAATACAAAATACAAATACATATTTGCTAGGATTTGTTATAAACACCTTCAAATGGTCTTCTTTTGACACTCACAAGAGTTCTTTTAAGATAGCAATGGATATATATCAGCAGTTATAAGGAAGGAATAACTTCCTTTCCATTCTTCCACACAGATTCTACTTTTGGAGGCAGAGACATAATTATCTGCTAGCCACACAAAATGTTATTTTCTTTCTTACTATTGCTTTTCATATAGACAGTAAAATCTTACTTTGTCTGATGAGCTCTACAGTGAATGGCAATTTTTTTGTAAATATTTGGTGTGAGCTGAGACAATTTTCTAACCTAAGAAATTGTATAATTTACATTCCCAGTTTTACCACCTTTCCATTGTAATTGGTGTTTTAAGCCTCAGTTCTTCTCATGGGAAACTGCAGTCTAAACACTCTGAATTCTTAGCATGAGTATCTTTCATTAACCCCCAAAGGAAAGGGTATCTTGCTTTCTAGGATGATTTTGCACAAGGTATCACTCTATTCTCTTCATGAAGGCTTAGTGAGAACCTGCATCACTATATTTTTACATACGGAATTCCAAGAGATAAAATTAAGAAAATTTGGAGAGTAGATGCTGAATTTTACAAGGCATTTTAATTTTACATATTGAAGTCCAAAAATTAATGAAAAATGCAAAGTTGGTCATTAAATCGTCAGATAATACCACAAATTAAAGAGCGACTTAAAGGAACAGCCTCACTGAAACTGAGGCTAGATCTCCCACTGAGAAGGGCTGCTAATACATTTTTGAACTTGCAAACTCTTCCTTGTACAGCTACATTTAGAAAAGAACTTTGTGATATATTTTTGGCATATGATCTTGAGGAGGTTGCATTTTTACTTTATTTAACTTACAGTAATTCATTCATTTTGAATGTTACTGTGAGCAAGAGGGAGAACTGGTATGGAGTAACAGTTATGTAATTGATAAAGCAAAATTCTATATGATATTTATAAATACACAGATGTATATTTAAAGTTGCATTAAAAATATTGAAATGAGAATTACAGAGATGTATCTTTTTACAGAAAAAAATTTAATCAAGCATAACCTGTACCTTTTTTTCAATCCATCACTTCCATTATAATACTTTAATTTTCCTCATATCTCAAAGTGTTCACCCTAATTGTTGACCAGAAAGTGCATTGCGTTGGTATATCCCCTACAAAAAACTCACAAAATATTCCCAAATCTTTCTCCCAACATTTAACTCAGGACCCCGGTACTACAGATGTCTACAAAACATGGTATGCATGTATCACATCAGTAAGCTCCTCTCTCAAACCTCTAGCTTTGATATGACACACCTCCCAACTTCCATTCACTCTTCCAGATTCACAAGCTGTTGAGGTCTTGTGTAAATCTTCCGTCTTAATCAAGTGCTGAGAAAATGTTTCTTAAGTCAGTCTTGTAAAAGAAACCTTAGACCTCAGAGAACGGGAATTGAAATTGCATCATCATTAACGTCAACAGTGGCTTAGGGCCAAAATATCAAATTTCCATTACGTAAAACTGAGGTATTCTCTACCCCAAATAAGTGTTATGACCTTCCAAAGTGATCAAAAAGGCCTTGTATGACCATGGAAAAGTAAACCTTTATCTGATGAATTTCACAACCTCATAAAGAGCAAGAGCACATTTATGGAAAAAAAAAAAGTAAAAAAAAAAAACCCATACAAAAATCAATAAACCCTGCACCAATTTGTGACCCCAAGTATTCAGCCTTAAGCCATGGTTTCAGTACTGCTGAAAGGCACATGCCTGACATCCTTTCCACAGCAACACATACCTTCAGATTCACAATCAGCTGACAAATCACTGACTGACAGCACTGGAAGATAAACTCCCAGAAGAAATTCAAAGCTTTCTCCACAAATTGAAGTAATCATTTCAGTTCTCCAGTGCTCTTGTCTTGGGATGAATTTCCCATGGTTTTCAGAAGAGTGAATTTTCAAAGTTTTGCTGCTTTTGTATGAGACCAGGACTGCACTACTATTATCAGCCACCTGGTTACTGTTTGCTATCACAAACAGCCATATATTGAGTGAAAACTATTACGAAAAATAACATGATAAAAATTAACTGTTTGATTTCTCTGTTTTGTCTTCTCTCCCAGTATCCATGCAGCATCACAGTGGTCATAGAAGAAACAGCTTTACATACTGACATCACTTACAACCCTCTGAATACATGGCCACAACATCCACTCACAGACAAAATCATTGTGCTCAGCACTATGGAGCAGCATTTGGAACATATAACCATTTCAAAAGGATGTCGACCAGCACATTATCAGCTGATGTTTGAAACCACAAAGAGGCCACGCAGGTTTGACAAAGTCTTACAGTTACAGTATATTTTACTTTGAAAAAACTAAAAAACACAACAGATTACTACATCTTTGGGATACCTACTGTGATGAATATGTATCTATTGAGCACAGCAGAGTAGCAGTTTGCTGTGTGGACTATAAATTGTATAAGTAAGCCACCTTATCAAGGCAACTTCATCTGGATTCATCTTTTTAGGAAGTAAGAAACAAAATATATTTTCTCCAACTCCTTTTTTCTCTGTTATTCTGCAGTCTTTGTCATTATGTAGTTTAGCCCTGATCTTATATTTCTTCTATTTCACGCTGCTGATGTATTTCAATCTCCTTTTACTCACTTCACGTAAGTGCAAAGCTACTGTTCTTTCAACAATTAAAGAATTGCCTCTAAAACAACCCCCCAAACTCATTCAAGCCTACAAACTTAAAAAGCCTTTGTACAATAAATTTCTGCAATATTAAAAGCCAATGTGCTATATTTTCTTCCAATGTGAAGAAATCTACTTTGTGAACCTATAAGAAGCAATTGTAAAGAAAGAGACTATCCTTGACACAATATACATCACATGTATGAGCACAAAAATCCCCTCAAATTTAGGTTCACAATGGAATCATAATCCCTTTCTTTCGCTAAAAACTTTGATATGACATGGGGGGAAAAAGGAGAAGTAATAAGACAAAAAAGACTGACCAAAGATCTGTTTCAGCATGTTGGACAATGGCAAGATCTTGAGATCAGGTGAGAATGTCTCACATGCCCTGACAAGAAATTGCATAAATATCTGACAGTGATCATCACTGTTCCTTTCTGATAACTTCTGACCTTTTCACAGCAACTTACTTGTGGACATTCACTGCATCCTCTCCAGACAACTCTGACTTTAAAAGGACTTCAATTATTACATATTTAAAGTTTGATCATGTTTTTCAGGATTTTCACCCATGTGGCTGTGCCAGAAGAGCATGCATATAAACTGCTTTAGGTGTATATGGTAATACAGGAAATCAGATCAAGTGCTTTATGTCTTTTCCTGCTAAAAGACAGATGAGATAAGCAATAGAAAAGCTAACAGCTCTCCTTTAAAGCAAATAGTCTTTGCTGTCTTGACCATCCTTTCAAATCTTTGGTATTTCTGAAAGAATGGTCTGCCTTTGCACTTGTTTACATATGTTGATAATTCAAGAAGTGTTATCTAGGCAGATTTCCTGAGCTGTTGAATTCCTCTGCACTCTTCCGGTATTAACATGGCTTTAAGAAATTCTATTTTGATTCCAAATGAGATCCAAAAAAACTAATAACTAAAAAACTTGACATCTGAATTGCATGAAATAGTATAAATTATTCTCAAGAACAGAATTAGTGGACATAGAAATAAGCTTGGAAAAATTGTCAAAACAGCCTCTCTTAAAAAAAAAAAACCCTCTCAGAAATTTGCAGGTTCTTTTAAAGAGTTAGTATGCATTTAGATCAGAAAAAATTCCAACTGATACAAGCTGCATAGGTTTCCAAACACTAAACCTAAAAATCCTAAACTTCCACAGGACAAAAGGGATGATCCTCACAATAAAAATAAATAAATTTTAAAAGGTCAGAAAACAGGTATAAAAAGGCAAAGGAATTTGTCAGTTTTCACAATGAAAACATAGGTCATCACTGCAAACCTACAGTGACCTATTCTTGAGTTCAATATAGTTAAAAATGACTGATAAAAAGAAGGTAAGAGGTGGTGAGCCAAAGCTGGTGATTATACAGGATTGTCCTGGCTAGTGAAGAGGAAGGTCAATTGTGAAAAACTGCAGAAGGACTTCACATTTTTTCCTGTTGTTTTTACTCTCCTCCAGCATAAAATGTTAGCTACGGTCAGAAAAAGGATACACAACAGAGTAACCACTATTCTTAGTTTGCCATTAATTTGCAGGAGAACAGGTTGCTTCTGTAGATGCAAGCAAACTGTGTCAATAGTCAGCTCCTGAGCAAGTGAGTTCATGCATGCAGCCCAGGACTTCCATTGTCATGGCATCTAATTTGGAGATGGATGTTGTTAATGCCCTGTGTTTGCTTCTAAGTGGCTTCTCATGAATGATACTTCTAGGCAGGAGTCTTCTATGCAGTATCAAAACATTGTAGAGATTCTTTCTCAAATTCTGGTCTCTATCTACAAGTAGAGCAATAAACCCTTGGAAACACAGGCCATGTCTCTCAAAAGATAGAATTAGAGCATTTTAACTTTTGGACACAAGTGCTGTAACCATGAGTACTGTTTACTTCAAGGACAGATGGAGAGAAGAAAAGTCATTTTCCTGCATGAATCTTAGCTCTCACATACTGTTACATTCTTTGTGTCAAGTGGACAGTTGCAAAGAGACCAAAAAAATATTCTAATACATAAAGTGAACTCTACGGACAATACGGATTTCGGTATCTGACCAATACAAAAATATACTTGCAAAATATACATACTGGGTTGGGGTAGAAAACTACTGGTACTTCTAGCATTCAAAAATGATCTCTGCAATTTCATTTTATTGATGAGCAATTCTCTACCCATAGAGTTCCAGTACAAATCTTATCTTCTTTATAAACAACCAGGAGCACAGTTCTAATTAGTAATATCATCTACCTTCTAGATTTTTACCTTTTGTCCCACTTTCATCATTCTCAGCTTTATCTTCCTAAAAAGGGGCAACATTATTTGAGAAATTTCCTAATAATCAGGGGCTGATGCCACAAAAGCAGGACACGGATAATCTTGACTTCAAATGAGTGGAGGCTCAAGAGAGTGATAACAGAAAAGGCAGAAAACTGATCATTTAGACAGATGGTAGAAAATTCAGTATATGAATGTGACGGTATTTTTTCACATTTTACATCTGATCAAGTATTTGCAGTGGAATACTCAGAGGGACAATCAAGAAGTTACCACTACCCAATTTCTTTGCACAATTAACATTTGAAACAATTTTTCAAATTTACACCTGTTAAACAGTTTCAAGTCTCTGATTTATCAAAATTCAGGCAAATTGACTCCAAATAAAAATATAAGTACATATATGCATATCATTTATGCATAATCAAACACACATTTTAAAAGCTCTTTGAATTCTGTATTGGTTTACCTATTATATTTTTGTCAAATAAATGGACCATTCATATTTATTCTATATACACGTAAATTGTAAGGTTCATATCTGCATTTTGAAACTTTTCCTCATAATGCAAATCAACTCCTTTAAATTACCTTGGGCTTTTCAGAGAAGAATATGTAAAGATTGTTCAACCTCTCTACCTTCCTCCTTCACAGCATAACCACCAACTTCTGGAAGAAAATCTGAGCTTGTTGAAGGGCGGCGTCACCATATTCAGAGCACGAAAGAGCAGACAGAAGCAGGGCTGTCATCACCTCCTTGAACAGCAACCTTAGCAGTCTGAGCCAATTCCCACATTACCTAGAGGTAGTCTTTCCACTGATTTATCTGAAGATCAATATAAGTGGAAAAAAGTTAAGTCAGTTGTTTCTCAGGGAATTAGAAGAAGCTGTATGGTCATGCTACTGTATAAACACATTTTAGTGAATCTTTTCTCAATAATCTCTGGGAACTATGCTTTGAAATTTGACCCAGAGCTTGTAGTTTGGCTGCGGACTCATCAGATTTCAGAAATGTCTATACGTAGAGCTATTTAAATGTGATGAATATATATATATATATACACACACATACACACTCCACATCTACTAAGACTTGTTGAGTCTGGCAGCCCACTTCTCCAAAGGTTTGTTACACAGACCACTTTCTCTCCCCTAATGCAGAGACTGGACGTTACTTCCCGCAATCGCTTCCCCTGACAATCAATTTTCTAGTACAGAGGTTAGGGAAGCAGTCTGCATGGAATAATTCAGATTGGGATAAATGCACTACCGGATTCTGAATGAGGCAATGGCACAGAATGCAATAAAAAGCACAAGCTGGCCAGCATAAGGAAAGTGGATGGCTAGAACATTTAGAAGTTGAGAGAAATTCAGAATTGTCGTAGAAATTAGTGGGGAACATGAAGCAAGAGCTGGGACTCACAGTGGTCTGAGAAGACACTGAGAGAGAAGAGGGACAGATCTGGACAGTGTACATGCAAATGAATAGCAGCAGGGCAATCAGAAGAAGATAATAGGAATCTTCAAGAAAATGGAAGCTGAGGGCTTTTTACAGCCACTAATTGTATGTTTCAAGTGCAAATGTCTATTCTAACCCAAACTGAGAGACATTATAACCCAGTTATAATATGATAGTTACTATTCCATTGACTTTTGAACAGGAAGTCCCATCCAAAGCAAACTCCTTTAAAATGCTGACCAGTTAGATACCAAATAAAGTATTCAGTAAGTTTAAAAAAATGCCAGAACTAAAGCTGACTACACAGGCTTAATTTCAGGTACACACACATGAGCATGGGAATGCTGCTTCTGTCATTAAACAAGAAGCTACTCAGTTATTTCCTTTATTCTTTGTTTAGGAGTTGGCCTCAACTTTGTTTCATGTTGTCTGTTCAAATTCTCCAGGAGATACATTGAATTTAAGGACATTGACACACAGTTACTTATTAGAAAGTTTACAATCTATGCATATTAAATATAGTCTTAATTCTATCTGTATACATTTGACAGTGAATTTTCCATGTTACATGATTATTTACCTGCATTTCAATTTACGCTTTTATTTCAGACAGTAACTATTGGCATACCGTATTTTTTTCTTGAATTTCTGTGTCTAGAGACCTACCCTCCCCCAAAAAAACCCAAACCCACAAACAACGACCCACAAAAAAACGCACAAAAAACCTAAAACACCTCAATGGCAGCTGCAGTAATAGTAATCAATCACAGTATCAAATAACCAAGAACTGTAAAGTAAGAGAAATTGTTCCAGCTCACATATCATAAAAAAATACGAGTGCATCTTTCACAATGTTGAAGTGCTGAGGTAAACTTAAAAAGAAAATGAGCGATTTTCCGTATTTATTTTCTGCAATTGTGTATTTTTTTCAACAATTAACAACGAGTTGGAGTAGGAAAATTCCTAATTTTTTTTTGAAAATGAAAACAAAACTTGCAAACGGTTCACATTTCACCCCCACTCAAGAAAAACCCCAAACCACAGAAAATTATAAACACAGATCTGTTCCTCAATGAGAAATGTCATATGCCAAATGTGATATTTTAACATTTGAATGTTTGTAATTATTTCAATACTCAAATCTGAAAGACTGTTTTAAAGAGAAAACAAACAATTTAATAAAAAAATCATACTTTCTGCTCTTCTGAATTACTTTTTAAAAAATCAACACCATGGGGTTCATATCAGGCAAACGAAGTTTATGTTGTGATCGAACAACTCTAACAAAATTATCAGCAACGGAACAGGAATTTATTCTAAATTATATCAGTCTCCCATGTGAAACTATGAGGATCTTTCTTTCATGTCTCTCCATGAACTAGTGCTCACTCTGCATGTTATAGAACCTAACCGGTGTGATGTACATTCTTAATAAAACACACTTTATCCTCCTAAACAAAAGGCACAAGGCAGACCTGTTTCTCATAACAAATCTGTATACCTCTTTTTGTTTATTATTGGTTTCATAACTTAAGAAGACTAAATGATGCTAAACTGAACATTCAAAGTTGTAAGTAGAAGAGTGTTTTGTCAATGTTTTTTACAATGTTTCAACCCAGAAGAGAAGCTGCATGAAAAGCACGCTAATAGTGTGGGGGGGTGTCTGATGATGACTCATTTTAAATTTAATTCATCAAGATTTTCCTTCCTCCTATGATTTATACAGCTTTCAGAAACCACTAAGAGAAACTCAACCTTTCACTGCAACATATAATCTGTGTTCTTTACACAGTATGCTTTTATTACCATCCATTAAAAAAAACCCTGGTTTTATAATTCGATCAATATACCAAAGTATTTTGCAGTAAAATGGTATCTGGTGAAGAAAGAAATGTATCAGAATGATCTCTTTTATCTGGTTGATGCATAATCAATGATCCTTCCTCTACAGATGGCTATGAAAGCATCCAAAAATGCTTAGATGTGAGAGTTCATCATGTGCCACAAGATGCCTTTTTTTTTAATTAGATTTTTAACATACACCCTCCGCCCTGATCACTAGTCCATTCCAGGCTTCAGTGATTTATAACAATAAATAATGAAATTGGTGAATAGCTCAAGTCCTGACCTCATCACAACTGGCACCACAATTTATGCATACCAAACATACTATTGATGATTTCAGATGTGAGCACTCCAGAAATAAATACACCTACTTGTAGGCAAACAGGCTAAAATAAAAACATACAAATGTCACTTGTAGGAAACAGCTAAAATAAAAATATACAACTGTCTCATGTATACAGCATATCTGGCTGATACGGATGGAACATAACCGAATTGAACATTAAGGGTAAAATAAATGAATATTAAGTCTGCCTCCTCACCCCTTACCACTCTACCTATTGTCAATAGGTACCTGATCACTTTTTGCTAACAAAAATATAACTTATTAATGAATTTCATTTAGACAAAACTATCAATTAAAGATCACAGAAATATTCCTAAATTAACAAAAAGCAGTATCATCAAGTGTTAAATCAGGCAAGACTTCAAGCTACTTCCACTTGTTTTATCTGTGATCACGCTCTTAATGCTTCACCAATAGGCAGAAATAAATATTTAAATAAATAAATAGTTCGATCATGTGGACCATTCTGGGGATAGGTAAGCTGTGAGAAACAACTCTATCTGAAACTTACTACACCATTAGAAATGCTTTCATGAGCAATTCTTAGTACATGTTACAAGTGCCAGGTATAACCAAAAGATAAGAAAAAGCAAAACACAATTTTATTGGTAGAAATTACGATTTGGTTCTCTTTTCTGGCCAAAGAGCCTGCCAGAAAATATTACCTTAGCATCTCATTTAAAAAAAAAAAAAAAAAACAAACACAAAAAACCAACATATTAAAGCTTCCCTTTTACAAAAATTACCTAGAAGAAAAGAGAAATATAATCACTTCAGGCAAGAATGTCCAAAAGACATTGTACATACTGCTGGACATCCTGGCCACATGAACATGGTACTCCCATGGCACTGAGGAAGTCTTATCTTCCTCAGGCTGTTTCCTCTACACTAATACCATACACAACAAGACACAAGTCTCCATTCACTCCTTCCCAGCAGTACGAAATTTTCTCTCTCTTTATCTGAGCACATTTTTTCACTCTCCTGTAAGAAAAAAAGATGGTCACATTCAAGGAATAATCGCTACCATCCTTCTAGGAACAGTTAAAACCCCTTCAACATCTTCATTTTGTAACCACAGTCAAAGGCTGTATGACAAGGCTTCGAAAGCAAAGCTGCAGCAACTCTGTGACAATCCAGCAAGGCAGAATTCATAAGCAATAGAGTTCCTTTCAAACCAAATTAACTATCGTTTTTATAGGGGAAAAAAACAAAAACAAAAAAGAAAAAACACCCCACATCTTGCATTTCATTTGATACTGAAATACAGACAAAAACATGACTTGCAAAAAAATTCTTATTCAACTCAGAATACAATTCCCACACATATCATCAACATACATCCTTGATCCTCCCCACCACAAATAGCAGCTTTCTCACGTATCGTTTACTTTCTCCATCCCCACCCGCAAAAAACCCCACCTTTCTTCTTCCATTTTGTTCCTCATTTTCACCCGAAACATTTTTATCTCCTTCCTCATTCATGTGTCACTATCACTAAATTATAAATTGAGTTGCTCATTCTACTTGTTGACGCTGAAATAATAAAGCTTGAAATTTGTTCTAGATTGTAATAATAGATAAATGAAATTTAAAACTATGTAAAGCTTCTGATTATTTTAATTACAAAAGAAAACATTTATTTATTCTAATACAATCTTTACATGCAGCCTTCCCTTACAGCCTCCTAAGGAAGGGCAGAACCACCTCTCAAGAAACATAATACAGTTTATTATGACTAAGTAGACTGAACGAGAAAGTGTTCCAAAAATAACTCTGTCCTCCTTTTTATGACGTAATAAATTACAATAGCTTATTAACATAAGTTTCAATATATTACATATAGGGGGAGCAACTTGCATTTTCCCCCAACTGCTCTGAAATGTTTTCACTCTTACTTTGAGGACACCCATCTAAACATTCCACGGCAAGTTTCACATTTTACACAGTACAGGTCAAAATCTCAATCTCAATTAATGCTACCAGAATCAGAAGGCTATGACACAGATGAACTTCCACCTCAGTAAATTTCACCAACATGCAGCACCGAAGTGATGGTGGTAATTTTTAGATTTGTTACAAACATATAAAGAACCCTATTTCATGCACAACAGAAAATAAGAGGGGTTTAAACTGTAGTAACAAAGAACCACTAATAGAAGAAGTGAAAAACTGGAAAGTCTATATTTAACTTGGTGCTCAGTCATTAGAAAGGTGCCCCATAACGACCATATGTTACTCAAATATGTTATCACACCTACAATTTCATCATATGTCTCCCAAGAAATTAATTAGCTCTAACTTTTTCAACTTTGACAAAAATGTCTGCAGTAAGTCAGATTACTTGCTGTTGCAAATGCTTCAAAATTCAAAGCTTGCCTCAGCTTTTATTTAACCTTTTAATTACAATCATTGAATAGCATTTGGAAGGCAGATGTTCCTTTTTTTGCATATGTGGTTATTAAAAAAGACCATTTTAAATTAATATTACTTTTTCCACTAAAAAAATACTACTAAGACAATCTTTATACAGCAAAGAATGGATACACCAGCAACATTAAAATACCAGTTACCTTAATTTGAGTAACCTGAAGAGAATGAATTCCAACAAAAATCACTTAATGTGATTCATTTACACTACAGACTGGGAGCAAATCAGGAATCTCTGCCAATCTGGATATACCGAAGCAACACAGAAGAGCTCACCTCTCAGCTGCCACCTCAGTTCAGAAAAAAACAGTGAGAATTATGTTCCAGCTTAACATGGGCATGAGAATTGAGTGACTCCATGTTTTTCTTATATTCTATAAAATGTAAGGGGAAAGGATACAGCACCAAAAAGCAATGCTATATAACCTAATCTAACAGTACACACTCAACTGCCAGGTTTAGTGTGTAAAGTACAAAGTCAAGCTCATCTCACAACAAACCACAACAGTCTTAGTAGATGCTGTTCACAAATCTGATTTATTTTGTTGTGATAGCTGGAGTAAAATCAGTAAAATTTATTCCAACAACTAAGTCTAAAAAATTACCCAATAAATCATTACGTATGGAAGAAATAATAAAGTTATTTTAACACAGGCACACAGACATTCTAAATGTTTTTACCACAAAACACTGAAGTTTTAGACAAAAATACAAAAAATAATATAAACCAAATTCATTGTACAATCTATACTTCCTCAGTTCTTAGAAAGTACAATGCACATCAGTATAGAGCTCCTTGAAGAAAATTTATACGACATCGTAAAATCCTGAAATGTATGAAAATAAAGAGCTTACATCACTCCTGAAGGCTCGTGTGTAGTTTCTTGAGGAACAACACTATAAAGCTATTAACCTTGCACAGAATTAACAGCTAAAGGTTCAATGAACAATCAACACTTTCAACAAAAAGAGTGAAACAATAATGTTTTGATGAACTTTCTCTTAAGGTCCCATGACATAGTACGTCACCACAAACAGTAAAACAAATAATTCAATATCTGATTATTTTCTCCTCCAAACTCAGAGGAAGGTTCCTATCACTTCATCCACTGTCAAAACCACCCTTCACTATGAGAAGGTAAATTTAACCATGCACACACATGCATGAGCATACATATGGAAACACTAAAACACATTTGCAAGCAGTTCTGAAGATGGCTGTTACTCCTGTGATTGTCTACAGGTTTTACAAACCTATTATAGAAGTTAAGCCAAAACTTAAGATGAATTCAACCTTTTTAAATTAAGGAGGACAAATTAAAAAAAAAAGTAACTGCATTTAATAAACCATGACTTTGTGTGCAATGATACCATAACTAATTTAAACTAACTGGGGGCAAAGAGGAACAGGGAAAGAAAAAAGATCTTTGTTACTACTATAAAGAAAAAAATAAAAAGAAGAGGGCAAAGAAGGTGGGAAAGGATGCTGAGCTTTGATTCTATCATCTGCTGCTTTTCTATAGATATATTTATATTCCAAAAGTACAAAGTGTCACTATGGAGTATTTCTAGTTAAATCTGGTACTCTATAGTTTGGTATACAAAATAAAATGGGCCAATTATAGTAAAACATGATCATATGCAAACATAATTTCTATAGCATCAAAAATACAAGGACAATATGAGACTAGAAAACTGATTTTAAAGTAAGTATTGAAAATACAACATAAGAAATATTCATGTGCAAAAATTCATGACTACACTGTACTACAAAATTTTAAAAATTAAAAGAAAAAAAAAATACTGTCTAGACAAACTTGCTAAAAGCAGCAAATCATTAGTATCACCCACCCCATAACTCACTCAATCCTACATTATAATTCCAAGTAGTTTTTCTACATCTTCTTCACTGAAGCAAAATCAAAATGCAAGTTTTATCTTGGTCTAGAAGACGCCTAGAAAATATTAAATTTAGAAATGTTGCTGTTGTGTCTCAGGGAAACTGCATTTCAGCCAACATATGCTCCAATTTTCTCTTTGAGACAGCTTCTGCAGTAAAATTACATGTTTCATAAGGCAGCACAATGGATGAGCAAAAGAGGCGAATGAGGTGAATTACAGGAAACACACTTTTGCCAGAAAGCCTGGCCACCAACAGAGACCAAGAAAATCAGGTGCTCAGATAACAATTCTACTTTCCCCTACGTCTTTGAAAACCAGCAACCGGTATCATCTCAGTGTGACAAAAAACAGGTACCTCTGATACATTCCCATAAAATTTCTGAAAGAGGACACCCACGGCAAAGGGAAGAAGGAAGAGATGTTTAACCGGCTGGGCAGGAGGAAAATCCCCAGCAGAAGATGAGACCTTAATGGACAACAGAAGACTCAGCACGGGAGAGGGCAAATGCAGGAAGAAGCTTTAAACCAGCCTCAGCTGCTGGTGGGGCACAAGCCTGCAGGAAGCTGCCCCCATCCACTGCAGCCCCCCTACCCTGCTCCACCCAGCAGCTGGAGACACTGAGAGCCCACAGTGACTCAGGGGGAACCATCCTCAACACCAAAAGCCAAACTAACTGGACCATCTGCAGGCAGTGCTTCAGCACAAGCAGACTAGTGATTTTTAAGTGTTCATCCTACGCATTTCACATTGCAAATAAAGTTTCCAATTAAAAAAAAAAAAGTGAAAATCATGCACCTATGTGTGTTTCCACTTGAAATATAAAACTGAGTTCACAGTATTTTTTCTAACATCCAGCCTCCAAACACTTTAATACAGGTATAAAGACAGCAAATTTGCTTCCGTGTCCTCAGTGGGCAGGTGTTGATTCACATCTCCTTAGGCATGTTCTAAAGAAGCAGATGACACCTCACTTGGATAGAAATCATACTTACCTTCAAAAGAAACCCTTACAAAGGCCTGTTTTATTTCCTTAAGAGTGCTTTGAAGACAACACAGAAATAGCTGTGCTACATTTAAAAAAAATCCTTTTAACAAACATTTTTCAACTGAAATTGTGTGTGCTAGGAATATCTACATATTTCTTAAAAACAAATTTTAACGTTTGCTATCATCTAGTTCCCTTTTTTATTTTTTTGAGGTCAAAGATGTGCAATAAAAAGCCATAGAAAACCAATTGTGATTCAGACTGCTGTAAGTGTATGAATAAACAAACCAAAGGCAGTATGCAAAACACATTTTGAATGGTAGCACAAAATTTTGTTTGTCATTTTCAAGCAACAATCCCTACACTTCTGCATCAGTGATCTTGTGACAACCATTAGTAAACACTGTCCAGATTTTTAGTGGCCAAAGACATTTTTCATATCAGTAATTTTAATTAACCATTTTCTTATTATATACAACCCCACCAAAGTTTTCACAATTCTCTGATTTTATTTGGAAAAAAAAGAAAAACAAAATCCAGAAATACTACAAATACCAATGTATTCACCTTTCTTGCCCTCACGCAAAACTCGTTTGCCAGTGTGGATGTATCTGAAAGAAAAATGCCAGTCCATCATAAGAAACATTTCAAGAAACGTTATTCACCTAACACTGGAATCCAATATCCTTGAGAGCAAAGATCACTGCAAATTGTCTGTTTTTCTTTCAACCCATATCTACAAAATCCAAGAAAATCCCAAGAAAAACCCCAAAGGTACCATACCATTATCAGCACAGCAAAAGGATGACTACAGAGGGAGCAAACAAATCCAGGACTGCTCACCCTGCTCATTGTGTACCAAGCACCTTACACACAGATCCGTGCAGCTGTTCCCCTTTTCCACAGGAAAGCCATCATTTTTTCCAGTGCCCCTAAACACAGCACAAATAGAATTCCTAAAGAACAGAGAGCACTGAGAGCAAAAGACTCTGCTCTGCTTGCAGGCCAGGTGAACACGGGTATTACCAGGAGTATTGCTAAAGACCACATAGACTTCTCCCCAGCGTGGGGGCAAAATGACACAATTCACCAAAAAGTTTCTGCAACTGCCCCAGTTAAATTCTCCAGATGTAGTTTCCTTTGTAGCAATCAGACTTTACTTGTTAGTTCATATCCTAATCAAAACAACACAGGCAAAAATAATTTGCTTACTGATGACACTTTTTTTTCCTTAAAAACTGTCTTTTTCACGCTCTTCCTCTCCCACTTTCGTGTCATTGAAATAGCGACTGACATCAGAAAGCAGCTGTGCTGCACACACCCCGCCACCGCACCACAACTGCACAAGAGCCTTCCAGCCTCCCTCTGAAAAGCTGAAACCTAATTAGGATGCTTAAGATAGCTTTATGGATATTGCAAATGATAAATAACTAACCCAAACATATAAGCTATCACAAATGGAATGGATAATTTTTTAATCTTTTCCATCTAAAAATATTCTGGTGTTCGTACATATTGCAGAGAAAACAATCGATGCCACTTGAAAAAAATGCTTGCTTTTCCATTTTGCACCTGCACTCTTCTGCTGTGAAAGTGTGTTTCACATCAAGATTTTTATCACCAACTCTCAAGGTGGGTTGAATTAGTGTAATAGTATTTCTGGAAAACATACCACCAATACACTGTGAGATTCCTTTGCGGATATAAGTAAGCAATAAATCGTCCTCTTCACATTTTTAAGAATATTTTGTGGTTTTGCCTCTATTCTCTGAGTCTGCAATTACGTGAAAAGCAGACTTAAAAATACTTTTCCATTTTTAACAATAAGAAATTATGCATATAAATAATCACATAACTGTAATTTTGTGAGTAAGCCACATATGCTTAATTCTGTAATAATGCTAGCTTAATAATTCTGTATTATTTGAGGGCAGATCTTAACTCTTTATTAAGGCACTTGCGTAGTTAGAGACATTCCAAGGTGTAAACATCACAGGCTCCACAAAAAGTTAATGCATCCAGCAGGGGAGCAGTATTTTCAGAAAAACAGGGAGCCTAACCTGAGGGACATAAAATTCTGGTACCGATGTTTCAACATCCTGGTGACTAGAGAGAGAGAGGGGAGAAAAAGAGATAGAGAACACAAAATGCATTACTAACAAAGATTTTCCTAATTCAGGTAGAGTAACAGCAGATGACAGGTCAAAACAATAGATATGCCCGAACCATCACACTTCTCTCCTTTTAAAGTTCTCTCATCAGCCACCAGCACAGGTCACTTAGGCTGAATTCAAATAAAACTGCTGAGGTGAAGGGATCTACATGGCTCTTCTGTCCATGAGATGCTCCAGCACAGGAGGCCACCCGTAAGAAGCCCCAAGGAAGCCAGTACCAATCAAAGGGGAGAGGGTGTTCTCATTTGCAAGGTCCAGGCCTTTGTTCAGTCTTCTGGTTTTGTTCTTCACCCTAAAAATCTAAAAGTACGCGTATTTAAAACGCAGTGCCATACTGGCTCGGAATCTGTAATTTTAAGGAGAAATTACCACTGTAAGAAGTAAGGCTGAACAGGCCAGAGAAATGCACTGGCAGTGGTTCAAATTTATCTCAAGAGGGCTCAGCACAGACATCAAAGACCCGCACAGGCAAAACCTCCCACAGAACATAAGCATTCAATTACATTATATAGTAACATTACAGAGTCTGATTCAACTTTTATCTGTGCAATGTTTCACTGTATATGTAAAATGTTAAGATATGCTTGCAGTTTCACTTGTAACTATACTACAGATTTCTACAGGAGGTCTCAAGTATTTAAACATATTTCCTGTCTGGTCTTAGAAACCTCATTACAATATTTGAAGTTCAATAACAAACTTCTTAAATGTTTCTATCATTACAGATATATTAAATATTTAATAGTTAGTATCAGTTTCCCTTACGCTCCCTTAATGCAGTGCTAGTTACAATTTGTGCTTCTGATGTGAACTGAACTGATTTAACTCACAGGTCTTTATCCAGGTCCTTCCTTCCTACCCCAAACATTGACAACAAGAATTGTAAGCATTTTTCCTTCTGTTTGTGTCTATCACCACACTTTCATTAGGTTTCAAGTAAGTATTCCAAATCCAATGGCAACGAAGCAAACAATTAAGGTCCTACAGCACAACTATGACAATATTTACCTGTACAAGGATCGTATTCATACTCCAGACATTTGTACCAAACCATAAAAAAAATCTTTGGGATATGATAAAACAGGTGAATATTTGAAAATATAATTTACTTTCCAATTTATAAATTGTGCAAGAGTACTAATTCACAAACACAATCCTCATATTCTGTTAAGCGAACATTACTTTATAGAAGGGAATGAAAATATGCAGCTATTCCCATATGTATGTTCTCCAAACAAATCACATCTATCAAAATGAGTTCTAAAAGCAGAAAAGGCAAAATTTTCTACCACAAAATTAAAGAGACTTAGGCCAGGATTCAAACTTGCTCCAGTATCACCATTTTACACTACTTCTGTGGTGTTTTATATGTCAGTGAGCTTATGTCCTGCAGAAAAAAATCTACAATGTTAAACTGCTAGAAAAGACTAATCCAGTAAGGTTTTTTCATCCAGGAAAGCAACATAAAGTCCAACCACACATAAAAGAAAAGTATTACCTAGATTGCTGAAAACAAAACCAGCTGGGCCACTGAACTCTCATTTCCAATAAAAACGATTTGATTTTGAAATGAGCTTATGAAAATTTAAAAATACATTATCAGCAAAGTTTGCAGCCCTGTTTCTTCTATCCCCATGTTTCAGGCTTCTCAGAGGAGCGACTTCAAAATTGACAAATAGGTCTCAAAGCTGATTCACACTCTCAAAACATTTGACTTGTTTGGAAAAGCATGACTTAGCTGATTATGGAGTCCTTATTGTGTCTGGCACTATAAACAAAGCATCCAACTACATCCATAGGTAAGAATAAAACTGACAATAACTTTTCTAGGCTACTTGCGGCAACGGAAAACAAATTTCTAAGCATTTAAAGGCTGTTAAGAACAAAGAATGGAAAAGGAAATTACTACTTTATACAGAACAAACGAAATAAAAACCTCTGCTGGCTAGCTTTCTCAAATTTAAAAAAAAGGAAATTTAAAAAAAATCAAAAAAGGGAGAAATAATGATCAGCTGTTGGAAAAATAGCTTTAATGAGCACTTGTAGCACCACATTAAAACACCCAATTTGCTTAATAAGTAGGGAATGTGAGTCTAAAACTACAAAAGGAGTGTGAAATCCCATGCTACAACAAAAACTGTACCAGAACAGGACAGAGTGCACTGAATTTAAGTAGAATTCTACATGGAAATGTACAGTACCTTCCTAGGAAAAGCATACTAAGTTTCATATCTCCAGTTTAGAACTACATGGCATTTGCCACCTTCAAAATTATTCAAGCCCTCAAAAGTATGTGCTTACCAATGCATCCTGTCTGAAGACCCAGCTGATGGAGACCAGGCAAAGCTGGGGGCTGGGAGCAGGAGAAGCAAGACAGGAAATCAGAACAAATGTCTATCAGAAACAGGCTGCATTTTCCTAGGCACCCATTTATTAGGGCACCTGTGATCAGCAAGTTAAACCTGACTGACCTGGCCTGGGGCTGGGATCCCAAACGTTTCTGTAGATACCCAAAGGCTGAAGCTGTGAACTTAACATCAAAAATTACTGCTTTATGGAAAAAACAAAAGTCTCCACGTGTCCACATACAGGTTTCAACTGCTGCGCAAATTCCTGCTAAAGTAGGTGTCTTGTTGGAGAAATGCCTACCCATTGCAGGAAATCCCCACCTTTTAATAGGGCAGAACCTGGAGGAATCCTCCTTCACCAAGGGATTTGTTCTGGGTTGTAAGAAGATTATCTTCTCTTCAGTGGCCTCAGGTGCTACAGTCGGTCTGTCACTGACTGCTAAATGGAGCAAGGTGAACTACTGTGCTACAGCAAAGTCACGTGGGAATGCTCTCCTAGGAATTACCTTGTTCCAGCTCTAAAATATGAGGTGTCTGGCAGAGATGTCAGTGAGAAGACTGCCTGCAAGTTTCCCGAAAAAGGGAAGTGTATCTGCTGAATGTTCAGGACAAGTGCAGGAAGCTTTTACCATGCTATCACTTAGGAACATGGAGATACTGAGTGCTCTGTACTCTGTTTTGTTAGAGGCAAGGGAAAGAGAAGGAGGGAAGCACTTCAGAAATTTATTTCCTATATAAACACATTTACAGCCTGCTGATACAAAAGAAACAGCTAAGGAGTCCAAAGCACCTGAAAAGCTCTCCTAGATCATCAACTCCACTCCCAAGCCTATGACAGCACAGAGCCCCTTTTTTGCGAACATATATGGAAATGAGGGAGGGAAAGGGGAGGGCAGAGGGAGAAAGAAGAAACACAAAAGAAAACAAACATACATACATACGTACATCCCCACATTAAAAAAAAAAACAAACAACTGGAAGATGCCATTTTCTCTTTAAAATCAGCACTAGCACAAACCTGAAAGGAAACTTCTCAAACAGAAGCCAGTGCACTGAAATATCATCCCACCAAAGCACAGACTCACTTGCAAAGAGATTTTGTGATGCTCACACAATAGTAAAGGTCACAAGTAAAGACCATCTAATCTTTTGTCAAAGCAAGGCTTCTGCAGTGATCACTGGCCAAAGATTTTGTAGATCATTGCTCAGGGTATCTTCACCATCTGTGATAATTCAGAATATGACTGTATTTATTTTCCTCAGGTGAAATCAGTAGGATTTATATAAGCAAACAGGAAATTATTTTCTCAGGGAGTAAAACATTGCAAAAATACATTATGTTGATCTGAAAAGGTTATCTGTCTCTTCAGAAAAGACTAACAACTACTAAAACATCCCAAATAGAAACAACTATTAAAAAAAGACAAATAGTCAAATACTATTTCCAACCCACTTTATAATACATGAAAGCAAGCAAACAAAAAAATCCTTAGCACAAAAAAGACAGGGGCAAATTTAAATGTAATAGGATATGTTAATAAAAGATTATAATAACATTACCCCAGTTAAGGGAAATCAACAGATTAAAGAAAGTACTTGAGTATTATTCATCCAGCTTCCCAGTATAAACAAAATATTCTGGATCACTGTGATGGCAGCACTCACTAAAAGCCAATCTAACTAATGAGCCTCAGATATTTTTTTTCCTTCTAACATTTTAAATGATGGAAGGAAGAATAATTCTCTACTTCTTATTTCTTTGAAATCTGTTTTTCAGTGAGCTGAATTGTCACAGGCACACTGAAAAGATCATTTATTTGGGCACTGAAAACAAACCAACTATTTCTCAACAAAAAACAAACCCACCACAGAACAGATTAGTACATCTCAACAAAACAACTTTGGAGCAAGGATGTTTTTAGCAAATCAGATAGAGAATAATAAGGATTTTTTATTATTTTTACATAAAAATTTATTAATAATAAAAAATTAATAATCCGGTTACAAATCAGTCACATATCGAAATGCCCAGACAGCACAAAAGTAGTCCAGATTTAGAAATCTGATTTTCTTAGAAAATATCTGTGAAGAACAAGCAATAGCATGTTACAAAAGAGGGAAGTAACATAAGAGATAATTATGTTACATATTAACCAAGATTTTTTATGTAAATAAGGGAAAAAAGAACTAAAATAAGAAATTATTCCTTCTATCAGGCAAAGATAAACGCCCTGAAATATCAGTATTTACAAATTTTGAGAACTAACAAATCAAAAAGGGCAGAAGGGGAGGGGAAACTAAATCAAGAACAACAAGATGACATAGTTTTTTTTCTTTAAGAAAATACCAAGTTTGAAACACGCTTAAAATAACTGGCTATGCTTAGCCTAGAACAGAGAATATGGTAGGGAATAAAAGGAAGGCAGAATATAATAATCTTAAAATATGCGAGTCTCATAAGGAGGACAGTGATTAACCGTGCTTCACATCTACAGATGGCAGTACAAAAACTGATCAGCAGGGAAATTTAGACTACATATTGTTAGAAAGTTGGTCCAAATAAAGTTTGTTAAGTTGCAGAACAACTTTGTATCAAAAGGCACTGGAGCTTTCAAGAACATCCAAGACAAACATTGTGCATGGACTTATTTTGTGTTTGACTCGGCATCAAAAAGGGGAACAGACACTTTAACACTCAAAATCTCTTCCAACGTTGCATGTTTAAGTCCAATAAAAATGTATCAACACATAATCTCAGTTGGCAACCTTGCTGGAAACACAGGCCAATATTTTTGAACTTACCTAGCTATTTTAGTAGGTAGTTTACAACGTAAGGACAACTGTACTAGCTCTCCCAGCTTAGTGAGGTTAATGAGAAAGTGATACACTCCTCCATTTTCTTACTAAGACTCATATCTGCACTTCAATTCTCCATTTGCTCAATAAACAGTTTTTATACACAGGAAGCACTCTTTCGTCTTGAGATGTACAAGAGTCACAGATCACCATCAAACGGATCACCATCAAACATTATAAACATTATAAAATTAAAGATCACCTAGGGTTTTAAAAAAGTGTGTTTGAAGGGGAATTTTTGTTTTATTTTAAACAGTTTCTGGGAGGAGGGAGTGACTATATTCAGCTGTACATCCAAAGGGAAAGTGAAAGGAAATGCCAGTCCTCTTTCATGGGCAATTCCCAAAACAACATCTCAAACCAGCTATGAAAGGAGCAAAGTTGAGTCAGGGACAAGGACAAAATAAAGCAGGTGTGCTGACCCTAAAGCACAGAGAGAAAGACTGAAACATTCCAATTTTATTACAAAATTAGTTTAGTAAAAAATCTGGCATAAACCCAGCAGAGTTGTACTGTGGGAACCCACATACTCTCATCCATGCAAACCAGAGAATCACTCATTCCAGAGCATCAACCTAGCAAACCCTCTTAGTCATAACTGTGACCCTGTATACCTAGTTTGATTTTGACTCGGCATCAAAATGGGGGGATGAAGTCTTCAGCCTCTGACAAAAATCCACCAAGGATCTCATTCCATTCTACTGGAGAGATCCTCTACAGGGAGGGTTGCCACTCTTTCTTTAAAAATCAAGATTCTGATAAATTAAGATTTTGTAGTACGTTGTAACAAAACACTGCAAGGAAAATGCACAGAAATATACACAATTTCAATAAACAACCACTTCCTCAATAACTGGAATTCAAATTAAGATTTAAACAATATTTTCTTTTTGTTCCTACTTTGTTTAATGCAATCCAACTTAACGCTTAACCCCCCTCCCCCATTCTTCAAGATGTGTTTGTAATCCTCTGCTCCTGAAAAATATTATGTCAATATTTTTAATGATCATCCTATAATTGTTCTCATCAAACAAACCTTGAACAAACAATACAAGGCTACTCCTGCCAACTCACTGACCACAGGTCAAAGAATGTAGTAATCCTGTATTTTTAGCTCTTGAAGATTTTTTATTGTTACGTACTGTTCAGCAAAAGCCTTTAGCAGTGAGCACAGGACAGCTGTATTTCAAACCACTAGGCAACACGTAACTTGAAACGGTATACAACACAATGTCTTTTCACCTCTTTTATTTCCAGAGACATTATTTTTAAGCCTGCCTTTTACACTGCTGAAGGTACTGTATTACAAACTGAATACATAGAAATTTCAGTTGTCAAGCACACCAAAGAGCAAACGGCCACAGAAATGAAAGAAGAGATATTCAGGGGTGCACTGGATTTATTTTTTCGTAAAACATAAGCAAAATCTGCTCTGAATTTGGCAAAACGGACAACCTGACAAAATTTGTTAAAGTTTTACCCACAATCCAAACTGAACCTAATTACACAATCAATCAGATGCAGAATCTGTCAAAATAGAAAATCCTGACCATGTAGGCTCTGCAGGACAGACTACAGATAAATGCTTTACCTCCAACGCACAAAAGGAAGGCATCTGAACTGAGCTCCACCAACACTGAATGTGTAAATGGGATAAAAATAGTAAAGGTAAATATTTTAATAGAAAAGTAAAACCAAATTGTGTTTCCTAAACATTGAGCCTGTACATGCAACTGAATCTCATATGAAAGCTTTTCTCTCCTTTATAAGGCATTAAGAAATAATCATTACAATACTCATCATACTGTAAGTGAAAGAAAAGATGCAGGTCAATAAACATTTAAAGTGTTTGAGGAGTTATTTATTTTGCCTAAAATATCCTGCTAAGTGAAACTAATAATCTTAGTTCACCACTTAGAATCATAAGATGCATCTAGAAAGAGAATGAGTTGTTCAAATTTCTCACAGGATACATTCATTTCCACGTGTTAGGTTGGGAGTCAGTGAGATGATCCAATGAGAGGGGAAAAAAAACAACCACCCAAATTAAAACAAAAAACAAAAACAAAAACAAACCAAACAACAACAACAACCACCACAAAAAAGAAGCCATAATTCACACACTTCCTTGGAAGTGCCTGCGTGTTCCTGAGTGAAGACTCATTTTTTTTCTCCTAGAATATGATAAGGGGAAAATAAGAACACAAAACACTTCTATCAACCAGTTCTGAGGATTTACTAAATACTTACTTTGGACAAACTTTGTTCAGATTGTTATATTTTAATAAAATGTTTTGTATAACACAAGATCAGGAAACAGATTAGATAATAGATGTGAAAGCTTACATTTCAACTATCAGTCTTTTATACAATTTAAATTTTGCTGTTTCCAACACAAACCTTTGTAACATTAGGCTCATACCAGGGAAAATTAAAAGACACTATGTATATTGCAGAGAGATGCTAGTTAAGAAATTCTAGAACTCCTGCAAATTGAAAGAAAGTAGAAAAATATAAGAGCAAGTGTTCTCAGAGAAAAGAAAATCCATAGTACTGTCATTAACTGTAGGTTACTTGGATAAAATAAGTCTGGATTTTTATCCAAGTAATCCAGAATGCTCTATTATACATTAATCAGTGGGAATGCAACTGAAGGTTTATTTAATTACACAATCTTTATTCTCTTTCATGGTTAAAAAATTATATACAAATTCTAAAATAAAATACATTACAATTAAGTACTGTACTTAATCCCTACTTTTAAATTCTGACCCTCGATTTTTAATCACTATCTGCAATATTAGCAGAAAAGAAGTCAAAAACCTTCAGTTTACACACACTGAAAAAACCCCCATGAAAATCCAAAGAGCCCTCTGCAGATTTTTGTCTACTCCGAGCCACGACTTGTGCATCCAGTGCGATGTCCCACAACTTTTTTTACCTTAGGCTCTGTTCAATGGAGAGACTCTTTCAGTTGGTGCTTTTTGTGTGTTCCTCCAGCTGCCCAGTGGCATGCTTTCCATGACAGATGCTCTGGCTTCATTCTTAACATATGTTCCAGATGATAATTCCATCTTCTTTTCTGGATAACTTTAGAGCCAAGGGGTTTTTGAGCTGTCTAATGAATCTTGGCATCTGTTATAAATTCATTCCATTTAATACATAGTATTTTTCTAAGGCATTTGCTTTCAAAGGCATTTAGATGTCTGTACCTTTGTTGGATTTCCAGCTTTCACATCCATATGTTGAGATGGAAAGCAATATCTGAGTTGAAGTTTCACACCCTGGTCTTTAAAACATGGATTTTTATGACCATATCTTATTTAGTTGGTAAATGAAACTGTTGCCTTGCCAATTTCTAATGCTAGCTCCTTACTGAAATCCCCAGATGACAGGCACCTTACTACCAAGACACATAAATTTATTCCTTTTCTACATTCCCTTACTTTTCAGTGTAGAATTTGAGACAGGAGTTTCCAGGGATTAATTCTGTCTATAATTTTTCTTGTAATTACATAATAGCATTGTAAGCAAAGCAAACAAAAAATGCAAACAAAAAATAATGGTTTTCCTTTAACTTCATTTTCTAACCACTGTAGGACAAGGATGTGTTGCAGCATTATAGAAGCTACTGCAATTACCATGGAATTCTTCTTTGTTACAGAGACTTTTCATGATTTCTAAAATAATTAAAAATTACCAGTCTCTCCAATGTGAGCTTTCAGTACTTTTTTCCTAAAACCCTATCCTGACATTAAACTTTTATTTTTTTCTTCTTTGATGCTGTACCTAGTGACAGTTACTTCGTTTCCATACCAAAATCATTCATTTTCCCAGGCCATGTAACCATCTTTTAAATGTGTCCATCCTCTGTTACCCTTCCCATTTTATCAATCACTCTCTACCTTCAACAGGCTCATCATCTGCTTAGAAACAGGTAAAAATGGAGGGGGGAGTTTGCTGGTAAACAGCACTCACCAGCGACTCTTTCAAAAAAGACCAGAGAACAACTGTGTTCGGGGGCAACGTGTAGCAAAGCTAATGACAGACTTTTACACCAGGAACATCCAATAAGAGTTACATTATGAACGAAAAGGAAAATACCTGTAAAGCATTCCGATTCTTCCATTTTTATCATTTCAAACTAAGCACAGACTCGCTAACTATGGTAGAAGCAGAAACCATCAATGCATACTTTTCTTTCAGAAAAAAAAATGCTCTTCTGCACAACATGAGCATAAAAGGCTATTTCCTTGGAGATCACCCTTACGACAGACCCAGAGAAAGTTCTCCTGATCTTTACTGCTCTCGGTACCTGCTCCATATCCCAGGCTCCAGAGCAGCTAACACCATTCCACAGTATAAAAGAAGCATCAATGCAGTTAAAATTGACAATAAGATATCTCTTTTCTCATAATGAGGACTTAAGGAAACTGCCAACTTTACAAGTTTTGTTGAGTTCTATCTTTCTGATTTTAAACCTCTGTAAGGGTTTTTGTAGATTAAAAACTTTTCAGTTTTGGATGGAGCATTTTTAAATATCATTCTCTTCCTATATGATGTGCTCTAAATAACATTCAATACTGTGTTACTCAAACATTGGTTAAATCACAATGCATCAAGTTTCTCAGTAGAGAGTAATTGTTAATATTTATCTATTCTGAGGAAAGACTAAAACATTAATAAATGGATTAATTTCTTGCTTTGTCTATTAAAAAATAAAATACTACACTTTAAATGAAGAAATACAAACAGGTTTTCAAGGAACTCCAAAGATGACAAGTTATTTGGAGCATTTTTAAATATGTCAGCTGGCAAAAGAGAGATCATGGTGAGCCACTCTTTTTATAAACCATGAATCTCATCAGTATAAAACTTTCCTCTACGGTAAAGCTACAAATATATTGACATGAACAGTCTACCAACCACAAATGGGTTTTAAGGAATATAGTGCACTGCAAGAAAGGAAAGGCTACTAATATGCTACAGCTATAATGCAGGATTGTATTGACGACAAAAATAAAGATGCCTATTGTGAGGCAATTCACCAGTAACAGTTATTTCACTGAATACGATGACCTGTGATTTCCTATCCAGCAAAACTCACTTTATTTAAGAGATACTTTCCCTCTGTAAGGAAAAGTCAGACACGCTATGGACAACTAGACAGTAATGCTTTTGCACTGCCTCTCAATAAAAAGAGTTTTTCTTCTCCCCATGTACTTTACCCAGCTCTAGAGTAGCAATGTGTTACCTTTTTTACAGGAAAATCTATCAAAAGAAACAATACAAATTCACTTTTTATATCCTTATATAAGTTAAATTATTGAAGTATGTGTTTCAAAAAAACAAATGAAATACCTATTAATATCAGAATTTTTTAGAATGGGACCTTGTTTGAGTGAGTCAAGTTTTTATTATCGAAGACAAATAATAATAATAAATACTACCTATTTACAGCAGATTATTTAAACCCTCAATACCAATACACTCAACACTAGTGTCATTATCTGTTAATGACCATACTGATACTTGGAAGGCTGGCACAAAAAAAAAAAAAATCTATCTCCCTTAGACTAATAAATACATACATGTGTATGTATTGCACAGCTATTACACCCCATAAATCATGCACTATGACCATAATTGTTTCTCTAACTCTTCACAGACTAAATATCTGCAACTATCTTTTTTGTATCTTCTTCTCTACCCTGGAGAGAGTGTAGGAGAACACAAAGTATTTGACAGGACCCTTAAAAATAGCTGGGCTGGGTTAGGTTGCTTTGGGGTTTTTGGCTCTTTTGTTTGTTTCATTTGCCATTAAATTTAGCTATTTCATCTAATATCATCTAGTATCAGTATAGTGGTCCACTGAGCTGCATATAACAGAATTCCTTTTGAGCAAGAATGGTTGGATCAAGTGAGGGAAAAGTTCATCATCTCCGTAACAGCCTCTTTGAGCCAAGAGCAGTTCCATATAAAATCCTATGCACATGGTATAAATTAAAGGTGTAAGATCCTGACTGACTGAAAATCACCCAAAGAGATCCCAAATACAAATGTTTACAACAGAAATTAATTTAAAATATCCACTGAACAATCTGAAAACTTAAAGAGCTTGATCCTTCTCCAAATTTTTTGGTATATAAACAAGCAAACCTAGCAGTAGGCTTGCAAAGATGAATTTCAGATAAAACCTACTTAACAGAAATTCTACCAAATGTATCAGAAACTCTACAAGAAAACTCAAGAGGTTTACAAATTAACATTACCTGAAGTTCCACCGATTGTCCACCAAAATAGTATGTATATGCTGAACTCTCAGAACCATCAAATATCATTTTAATCTTGAGTAATACCTAGAAGGCAACAACTCACTAGCCTCAGAAGAATATCCATCTACCATAAGCTCTGGTTGTTTTTTTGGTTAAAATATTCTTTTTAAACAGTTTCAAACTCTGAACCCAAGAGGATTACAAAGCTGCTCTATCATTTGGATTAAGGACCCACTTAATGCTTCAGCCATTAGCCAAATCACTATTCCGTGAAAAAATTCTGTTTGTTTAAAAACTATAAACACACACAAATAGGAACTAGCTAACCTCCAGGTGGCGTTTTTTAATTCAATCATATTTAGGACTAGTACAGAGAGTAAATCAATGGTCCTTTTCTAAACATGAACCTCAAAGAAAACCATCTTGAACCACAAACTAGTTGTGCCAGAGCCTGGTGGTAGTGATAATCTAAGTTTTAGGTGCAGTTCTGTAGCAAATTTACTCTTCCAAAGTGGGCGCTGCCACCAGGACGGAGATGCCCTGCCCCTCCACGTGGCTGCTCACCCATTCCCATGTGTGTCAGCACTACTGTTTGTGCAGCTACAAAGTGAGCCAGGTCAGGGAAATGATCTATCTGGAAGTTAGCTAGGAAAATAAAAATAGATTCATTTTCAGCCAGATAAATTTCCTGGCATGATTCACCATGTCACCATTACGAGCACAAGTGCCAACACAACCAAGCAAGAAGAGGACATGACACTTCCCCCATTTCAGCAACAGCTTCCACTTAACATAAGTTTCAAGCAAACATGGAACAGCCTCTAACAGGGGCAAGTTCACAAGCTTCTAATTAAAATACAGTAGTTGCTGCTGTTTCTCAAGATAAGAATAAACTTGTTCAGAAAAGTTTCCAATGTATTAGTCAGCATACATAAAGTGGCATCATATTATAAAAGCCTGCACAGTTCAAAACAAAGTGAGTGAATACTGGGTTTAAAGTGAAGCAAATGATGCTACATGAAAGCACACTATTTTATAAGTATTTTCATGTGTGTAAAAGTTATACCACTAATCCGCCTGCACAGTTTCATCACGTCAAAAGTATGCAAGTATAGGTAGAGATGTTGTCATGTTCCTATGGATTACTCCTTCCCAGTGATCATTGTCCAGGGGTTTCCTCCAGTCTCTCTGGAAGACGTGCAGCAAAAGAATTAACCTTAAGATTTTTCCATCTTCTTAACAACTCCTCCCTTTGTACGACCTAACTGATTTTACCTCTTCCTCTGCAACATGTCAGGAGGATAAACAAAATCCAAAAAATCTACTGCTTCTCCTTCAGGCTGAACTTCAACTATTAGATTGGTTTTACTTTCTACATAAAAATTATTTCAATTACATAAAATTTGATTTTAAAACACCTGAATATTGTAACGTAATGCGCTCAGAAGTTTCACAAGGATAAACAAACACATTCAGGAAGTCTCTGAGGTGAAGTAACAATACTATTCCCGTTTTATCTGAGGGAAACTGTGGCTTGGACAAATTCAGGTTTCCACAACACTGAGTGCCAAAATTAAGACACTGTTGGCCCAATTCTTTACATAATTTACCATCTTACACCTTCTTCTTCATTACAAACACAGTTTCCCGCAAGTTTATCTCAACCAAAAGCACAGAGCACTTGCACCCAGCAGCACTGGTGCTGTGGTTCTCAGTACCTAGGTAGAGTCAGCAGCTATTTGTGAAGACTGTTCTGCTTTCACTAACTTTCTTAACATGACAATGTTGATAAAAGCCCATCAGGAAGTATGACCAGTAAAATTTTTTATACTTCAGCTGTTCGAATGTGAATAACAGGGGATTATATAGTTTAGAATTTCAGTGTAAAAATGGTAGCAAACTAATGAAACTGGGAACTTTCTAATTTTACATGGTTAATGTGCTACCATATTGCAATTAAATATTTTTGAAAAGACTAGCCCTAAAGTCAAGGCAGGCACCAATTTGAAAGTGATCTTCTAAATCTATCTAGAAGGGAATGTGTTTTCTTATCAGTGTTCTGGCATCTGACACGTTCATTTCCTATCTTCCTATCAGTTTTTAAGAAAGCACTTTGTAAGAAAGCAAACTATAAATTCAGAATTTACAGTAAACAAGATGTCCATTGCAATGATCTGATTACCAAGAAATGCACTTACATTTACATAAAATAAGCTTACAATGCCCTGATTTGCAAGGAAAGTAATAACAATGCAGACTAGCTGAGACACAGTAAGAGACGGTACTGAAGAGGACTGCAAAAAAATGAGACTGGAGGTACTGCTAAATTACAGATAAGGAGTACGCAGCCAAAGCAAATCTCCCACTTACCAACTACTACAAGCTTTGGCTTACGGTGTGACCACAACTCATACATTCCCACTGCCAAGAGGGTCCCAAGTCCATAGGAACAGACATGACAGTGCGTCCAAAGCAAACACCTAGAAACATGCATACAGTATGAACACCAAAATCTAAGCACCTTAACAGATTTGGCTCTTACTGTGCTGATTGAACCCTACCCAGAGAGCCAGGAAGACCTCCCAGAGCAAGTCAAGGTCTGTGTTGCTGAAACTGAGTGACAACATTTTGCCTGCAAGTTAGGAAAGATCAAACTTCTCTCAAGAACTTCGAGGTCAAATAAATCCCATGTACTACCAGCATCTTCTCATGTTTTGTTGAAAAAACTCTCTCATTTTGTCAACAATTTGTAGAGATACTCGTGAAGGGACAACAGTTCCTCTAAGAAAACAAAAGGCAAACAAGACAGCACCTGAGTGGTTACAAAACCTTTATTCCTTGTCTTCCACTGTCTATTCGCTCCCAAAATTATCACTAGCCTGATCTCTTTTCAAAGCTTATTTTTCAGCATCTCAATTTGCAGTTTGCCCAAAAACTCTGACTTCTCAGTCCAGTCCTAAAACTCCTTCAGGATGTAGTTTCAAGTCACAGTTGTTGCCTTATTAAAGTTTTTAAAGATTACAGCAGGGATAGTATTAAAGAAGTGTGTCCCATAGAGGCACAGATGACTGACCAAGCTGAAGTGAGAAGAATAGGTACACAGATTGCCTCTGAAATAAAATAAATCACAAAGACTTGGAAGATTTGTTGGACTGACATGTAGCTATATTGAGGGAACACGAATTTTTATGAGGTATCAAAAGTTCTGGTATTGCAAGCAAATTATCCTTATAATAATAATGTTTTCAATGGGAAAGTGACAAACAAAACAATTTTAAGTTTAACCAACATCTTACAGTATGCCAAATGTATTACATAGTGTAACTACTTAAGCTTCAAGTAAAAAGTAGAAGTTTTATTAAATAGAAAACATGTATTTGCAAAATGGTTCCTCAAATTCTTCCCCAACAGCATCCTTTGGACGTTGGCTGGTGATGTAGTATTGCCAGGCCAAAAGGGCTGTGAACAGGAACAGGGCAATGAATTGTTAACATCTTGTTACCCTAATCCCTGCAACAGAGAATGTTTAACTTTGCTTCTTTACAAGTATTGCCCTCAAGGATTAACACAGTGGTACGAGGGAAGAAACCAGTATGAACAGAGAAAACCATCAGAACATGAACAACCAGGCAGCATTCATTATATAGGAAATGGAACAGACAGACAAGAACATGTAAGGCCAGTGTGCCCAGAATACTCAAGAGCACCCACTGCCTAGGTACGATTTATCCTGTGTAAGAAGCAACCTGTTGTTGTCGGGAATAGCAAACACACTTTTCTACCATAAAACTCAGGATATGAGAAAGCTTCAAGCCCAAAGTGATAAGTACCAGAAGCATGCCATACAACCAACTGAAAGGAAAATACAAAGGCTTCACCTTGGGTATTGAATCTGGTTAACTTCTTTTCAAAAATCTGAACATCAACAGCATCAAGGTCAAACATACTGATATTCCCATGAATGTTCCATGTTAATAATACCCTGTTAGTCCAGACATAGGAGAATATCTTCCTCCCTTTGAATATATTACTGCATCTTCTATCTGACATATTAGCCGTAGGAACTGACACAATCATTAAGGACATGCACAGAATTTTAGCACTGTCATCTACAATACAGCTCTGTCTGGAAGAGCATCATTTTCACCAATGAAAATCACAACTATACAACCATTTAAAAACTGAAAAGTCTGTATTATAGCTACAAAGAAACAAATAAAATTTTAAAATTACAAAAACTGATCAACCATGCACAATTGTCTAAACTGGCATTCAGTGAGGATATTGCAGAGAAAAATCTTGAGATTGTTTAAAATACTTTGTGCTCCAATTACTATAGCAAGCTGCCTTTAGCCACAGAAACTGGTAATAATACAAGTTGGAGGACTGCAAAAATTACACTCACCTATTTACTACCCCACATTCATGCTAGTTACATCAACTTGCACCATTTTCATACAGTTCTGATCCTCCTTTAAGGACACGTATGGTTTAAAAGGTTATCATTTTTCCAAAAAAAAGATCTTGGTAGTCAAATACAAAGTGAATGGGAGAGAGGAAGGGCCCAGAGGCCATTCTCTTTCAGTCAGGTAGCTGCAGGAAAGCAGACTAAATACACAGACCTCTGCTCAGAGTGTATGTGGAAGCAAAGAAAAGGAAAAAAAACAAAAACAAAACCAGCCAAACAACAAAAAAAAAAAAAAAAAAAAAAAAAAATGTGCATGAGGTTTCCACTGAGTGCATGGTACAGCAATCTCTTAGCTATTTGGGGAATTAAAAAAAAAAAAATAAAAAAATAAAACAACCCCACCTAGCTTACATACATGGATATAAGAAAGCTTGCACTGTCATTTTTTCTCTCTTTGATTCACATGTAACTGTCTCTTTCACATTCACATATTAGAACTATACAGGAATTCATATTTTCTATTAATTACATAGAATTAGAGTAGAATGATGACAATATGAAAGTCTTATTTAGTTTCAAGTGGTTTATCAATCAAGACTTAAACTACTATTCACTAAGACAATTAGAAAAAAATTGTTTAAATTTCTTCTACTTTGTGTAGCAGATGTTCAACACAGTCTATTTAAATTTGTCATTGTTAGAGGTGTGTTAAAATGCTTAAATAATTCAGACAATCTGCAAACAAGTTTTCTGACAGGTTGTGAGTAACAATTGATACCATAACTTCTGAGATTAATTTTTCAATCAAGGCATTCATGCCCCTTTCAAAAAAAAAAAAAAAAACCAACCAAACAAAAACCACCTACCCCACACACCATAACACATGAACTCAGTCTCCAGTGTGTATTTCCAAAATTAACATCTGTTTGGCCTTGGTTCAACTGTAAAACTCCATGTCCATTACATGAAATAATACACCTCTTTTTCTGGTTTTGAGCCAGAGGGAGGATGGGAGAAGACATGTCACCCTAAGACTATAAATAACTTGTACTTTAAACAACAACTGTATTCCTATTTGGAACAATAGATTTATTCCACTACCCTATTTATTCTTCTTGATAGTAGATACAACAACTGTAAATATCTTCTACGCGGTTATTTCTCAAAATCCCATGATACCTGCATCATGTCCTGAATTGAAAAAAATGAAAACATATCAGCACTAGAGTGAATCTCATCACAGTAAATCAAACACATCTTCTTCTATAAACCGTACAGCTTTAGAAAGACTAACACTCCTTCAATTTGAGATCCTAAGAAGTTACGAAAGGCTGTATTTATTAAAAAAAAAAAAAAAAGAAAAAACACTGAGTGAAAATTATATTACAGTATTTCAGTGATCTGTTATTTACAGGACAATCTCATTACAGGAAAGCTTCATGACATCTGTTTTTTTACCACCATCTCATTACATCAAACTTCTTAAGTTATTACAGTTAAGCCTCAGTAATTTTGTACTTCAGTTCTCTCACTGTAAAATGGGAATACTAGTGCTTCTGTACTTCCAGGTGAGTGTTGAGAGATAAAATGAGGACACTAAAATTTTTAAGATGTCAGACACATTTTATCTACTCAATGAAATTTGGGTAAAAATATATCATGTAACCCATGCAAAGATTGCCACGACAAACAGCATTATCTAATGTAACACACTGGAATGCAGAAGCCTAATGAGAGGTATGGTAATTGAAATATGACAACGTGAGCACTACATTACATAGACATTTTGCTTCGTCTTCAAATAATGATTGAGCCATCTTGTCATGCAACACATTCGACGTATATCCTTCCCAAAAACAAAACCTTATTCTTGCAGTTAAAGAAAAAGTTAAGTTGACACATTAAATGTTAAACTGGGTCCTTTAAAAAGTTAGCATCTGTGTCAATTTTTCCTTTGTCCCAAATGATCTTTCAATAACATGGTAATGAAGACTCTTAAACCTTTTCATATGTTTAAATTAATTGAAATCTTGTGCACAGGTTATATATAAAGAAATTAGGTTGCAATTAAGCATAGTTATTAATGATTCTTAAATCTAATTGTTGTGACTATTATAGACCACAGACAAGGTCAACTCTACAACTCAGGAAATTTTGGCTTTAAAGAGAAAAATACTTGCTGAAATATACACATAAAACTCACTTCTGTAATGATACAGCTCTAATCATACTAAGCGTGTTCATCCATGTAAAAAAACAGCTGTTTCCAAAATGATAAATTAAAAACATATCCCTCCCTCCATAAAACATTAAATTTAGTTTAGTAAATACAGCAAAAACATGTTAAGTAAAATTAAAAATACTCTTACAATAATATAAAAAACCCCACTCTACAAGACATCGTGCTTATAAGCAAATCCAAAATGTGTAAGTCATTTCAGCAATTACTGCAGAGTGCTTACACTAACTGCATAAATGTCAAATGTTTGTTTTTATTTCTGCGTATCATCAGCAAGGTTCAGGTCACTGCATTTAGGATTTTTAGTCAAAATCACTTCCCTTTCATCTGTATGCATTACAAAGAAAAACGCTGGTGTCATCTGAAAAGTAAACCCATAAAGACAACACATCTCTCTCCTAATCTGATTACAGGAAAAACAGAACAGAAAGAAAGAAAAATTACTAACCTCACTGAGCCAGTGAATTATAAGAATACCTTTACTGCAGCACGTGGACACAGGCCATGAGGTGCTTGGTTCTTATCACTAGATCTAAGACACTGAGCTACAACCATAACACCATTCATACAAAATACCTGTCCATTCTTCTCTCGCCTGAGCAGAAACTCTGCTCTAAGAAGACTGCTCTGCTGGCTCTCCACTTTACAAGTTCTGATGTCGCACATCTGAATTAGTACTGTAGGTCAGATAAGGAGAGCACTTCTGCAATACATCTTCCCATCACCATAGCTAATGCACTTCCAGTTGCTGCATGAAGCAGTCCCAGAGTGCATAAACCTGGTTGCTTTCAGATGAAACTAAAAGTCTCGTGATGTATTCCAGGAGCACTACCACTGCCAAAGGGGCACAGGAGCAGACAGGAGCCAGTCCAAAGTAACACCCGTTTCACTTTACAAATTCACTGCATGTTGATATGTATCAAATCCTTTTTACCAACTATTTCTCTTCTGAATCTGTTCTCATTGGGCTGCATTACTTGCTCAGGCAGGTCCAGCCACTGTGCTTCAGGGTCTCCTTTCACCTGTGAGATGGGACCTCACTGCACCTGTTCACC
Organism: Sclerurus mexicanus; assembly: GCA_013396755.1. Classification (NCBI taxonomy): domain Eukaryota; kingdom Metazoa; phylum Chordata; class Aves; order Passeriformes; family Furnariidae; genus Sclerurus; species Sclerurus mexicanus. The sequence continues at coordinate 4,163,895 of VWZF01003842.1, forward strand.
AAGCTTCTCAGGCATTGCTTCCTCTTGGGTTTTGTGTCTTCTACTTTCTCACCTCCAGCCTGTCATTTCTGCCCGTTTGACCTTTCACATACAACAGTTTACTCTGTATCAGTATCGTCTAGTCTCACCACACTGAAACATCTTCTCCTAAAGACTACTCAAAGCCCAAGTATGATCAGTTTCAATTAAATAAATTTAACTCGGGCATTTTCCTAACTTTGAGTAAGACACTAATATTTTAATGGGTTCCTCATTTAAGCACACACAAAAAAACAGGGTTTTGAAGCCAATAGTGTAGCATCACATCTTCAGTGCTCAACAGCAGGGTTAAAAGCTTACAAACATATAGCCCTCAGCCCTCCATTACTGGCATGGATATAGCACTAAGGATAATAAAACAAACATTTTCTCAGTGCATTTCAAGCCACTAAGAACTGTGCCCTAACAATACCCTGTCTTCCCTAGCCTCTCTCTAGAAGATCTCAATTCAGAGAGAGAGATCCCCAGCTCAACTTTTAGTCCTCCCCTCTCATTCCTACACTCAGTTCACTTAGCTCGCCTTTGTAATGACCTATCTCACTAGACAGTTCCTCAGAACCATTCTTCATCCCAGTACTTGCAAGTCACCCTAATACTCCTTGACCACGCTATGAATCACAAAGAGATTGATTGTTTTTCCTTTTCCTTGTATCACAAACCATTCTGACTGCTGAAAGGGACAACTTTAAAAGGTCCAAGGCTATATCCACATGACCACATAATTTGTCATAATACAAACAGACCAGTCAACCAAAGCAGCTGGTGCTCAGGCCCCTATGTTCCCAGCAGGTAGGGTTTACAAGTTCTATTTCAAGGTAAATTCAGTCTGGAGTCTCAGACTGAATCTTGGACGATGCACGTGGTTCAGGGCTGTCCACAGGACTGGTCACTGGGGCTGGAGTTCACTTGGTGTCCACCTGGAGAAAAGATTCCATGCTCACCTTCCTTCAGATGGAAACTGGTTTGTACCTACCAAAACCACCCTGTGAAATGAGCCAATGAGTATCAAGTGTTGATGATAAAAGAATTCACTTGAAAACTGTAAGAGCATGGTAGCTTGTGGAAGCAAGGCAGCTTTACACAATGCCATGATGCTTCATAGTACAGAGAGAAAATATTTAGCTGCCAAAATAAGAAGTGTCTACTGAGCATATTCCAATTTTACGAATTTAGATTAAGGTTAGATATTTTTTTCCTGGTGACATTTAAAAAATGCACTTAACAACTTTGATTCTCTTGCTTCAGAGTAAGGTCAGACTAAAAGCTGTAACTACATGAAATGTATAACCATTGAATTCAATGCTTATAAATTCTTGACGATGTAAAACACCCTGCACTATTCCTTTTTGTTTTCAGAAACTATCAAAACCAACAGTCTAACCCACAAACAACCACAAGTCAGACACAGAAAATTAAGGACTAATTAGATCTAATAAAAAAAAATCCCATTAAAAACCTACAGTTATCAATAGCAAGAAATTAAAAAATAAAACCCAACCATAAATTCATTCAAAGTTATTTAAGATAAGGAAAAATGCATGTCATGAAATGTCTTTAATTAGAAAAGAAAACCAATGCTAGCAAACCTAACATCAAAATGCCAGCTCAGTGGGCTTTTCTTCAATTAATAGACAGTAAAACAGCATGAGGAGAAAAACCTTTATTTTACATTTCAGAATTTCAAATATTAAGTAAGACACTGAGTTTCATTGCACATTGTCCTATTCTGGCCTCCAGTGTTATATGAATATATGCAGATCCAGTGCTCACAGAGTTGATACCAGGGTGTAATTAGAATGAGTGATATTATGTGAAGGAACGAATGTCATGTAAAAGAAAATTATTTGGAGCATCCTAATAATTTGAAAGATTTTTATACGAAATAACCCAAAAAAGAAATCAGATCTCCAAACTGAGTAAACAACATGAAGATGGGAAGGAAAAATAATTAAAAATTTTAAATAGTTCCTGTCATGTAGAATGTTGTTATATATATATATATATACACACACACGTGTATACTCCAAAATAGGAAGTAGGCCCTAAGTTTCACATAGTTTAGCTCATTTTCATCTACAAGACCCATATTGCATTCTGAATTACAATTTATGCCAGAATAATAAATGAATAATAAACTTTGTCTCTAATTCTCTTGGCTTCTTTGACATTTAATGTCAATCTGCAATAACAAAGCTAGTAACGATCTTTGTCTTCACACACTGCTACTGAAACAAAGCATTTCTTTGTAAATTAAAGGGCAATTTTGTATCCACTATTTCAGTCTAAATTTTTCTGGGCTAGAATCACAGAAACTAGTGGCATAAATCACCCTAAAATCCAGATCAATTTTTCTCTGCAAGAGAGATTATGCTTTTTGCAAATGCATGCAACCACAACCTAAAGCAGAACAGCAGGAAGCATGGAAGATTTCATCCAGAGCTCATCACATGATACAAATGACATATATTTCTAGAGGTTTCCCATTCAAAACTTAACATACAGCAACCACTCCAAATTTTTACATCAAATGGGGACACATTACAGAGTGACATCTCAAGAACTCACAGGAATTCAAAAGTAACAGGAAATCATACTTTTGACTGGCTTAAAATTAGAAACATATTATTTAATCATATGGCTTCCAGGTCTGTGAAGTAATTAGCTGTATATTGAGCTTTATGCAAGTTTTACTGGGACTACTTGCATTTGTAATACAAGCTGAACCACACTGAATGATTTTGGTATGTAGGAAGTTTCACACAAAGTATCACCTGCAGTAGCTTCCAGGCAAGCTTCTACTGTGCACCTTTATTACTACCTCTTCCAGCTGCCACAACAGCCCACTTAGTCTGATACACAGGTAACAGCAGCTGCAATGACAAGGTTAAGTGGGAATTACTGAGTCCAACTTCCTCTTCACTGTCAGTTACCCTATAAACAGAGGCAGTGCTGAGGGTTAAGTATTAACAACACCAAGGCCTTAATGGCCACTAATTCCATATGGTCAGATTAGCTTGCTGCAGACCTGAAGATCAATCAATCATACATGTAACACCATTGCACACGGTGTATGGTACATCAGAAGAACCTTCCACCAAAAGGTAGAACTTACCCCTCTTCTGTACCCAGCCTTCCTTCACAATGGTAACATCGCTCATGATGACTCCACTCTGAACCCCCAACTCAAAGGAGTATTTCTTTGAGTTATCAGCTTGTCTGTTTGGCTTCTCTTATGCAGCTCTTCACAAGTTCTACTGATGAGTCAGCCTGGAAGAAAATATTAGAGAAAGCATTTAAGTCTTTTCTGGTTTTCTCACTTGACAGCCAACAAAAAAGTCTTTGTTGACATATTTCACTAACTGAGCTCATATTAAAAATCTGCCTTTTTTTCTAATTAACCATATAACAGAATCATGTTTTTAGTCTTACAGCACATTTTCCCTGAACACTGCAATCCTAGAAAGCAGCAGAATGTGTTAAATTTTAAGTCGTACGACACTGCTATAAAACACGCATAACAGAATTCTCTCCTACTAATGCACAGGATGCTCTTCAATGAAAGGCTGCTGGTACTGATTCACAGGTCCAACTCTGAACACACAGAAGCTTTATCCATTCCCACATTTGTCAAATCTATGCAATGGACAAGTGGTTCCTCTATTATAGTTACATTGATCACATCAAGAGTGCAAGAAAATGGAAAAAAAGGTTCTGTAAAGAAGTTTAAAACCAAAGCTTGAAGTATTATGGATACAGTTATCCTCATAATTCTTAAAAATGTAGTAACCAGTTTGCCAACCATGCAATTAGGTTTTTTAATGCTTTAATTTAAAAAAGAAAAAGAAATCTAAAGGCTACAGGATTACAATAATCTGCCTATTTCGACTATAACTTCATTATAGACAATCCAAATCCTTAACTTACAGTTTTTAAAACAATCAGCATAATCTCCACGTACATAAACAAAACAAACAAACAAAAAAAGCTACTGTTCAGTTTATGAAAAGGAGCACACATTCTCTCAAAGTTTTAAGCCAGGCAGTGACAAGAGTGCTCTTTCCCCTACACAGCTCAGCTTGCAGGGCACAGAAAGGAAGTTAGTCCTGGAACAGGACATGCCACTCTTAGAAGCCACAACCCTCTCTTTTGACCACCTCACTCCCACAGTACTTAACAGCTGTGAAGAAGATAGCACTAAAATCAAGTAGGGAGAGAAGCCAGAGGTCAGGATAGGTTTCCTTTTGGCAGCAAACTGCCTTTCCCCTCCATCCTTCAAAGTAAAAAGAAGCATTCAGGTTACGCTCACCCAGAAAAGGGCAGGAAAACAAGAAATGGGTTTTTTCTGATGGTGGAGGAACACCCTTCTACAGCTGTATACACAGGAGCATACTTGTACACAGTGCTAGCACAGAACAGGAATCTACACACAAGTTAGTATTTTGAAATGCAGCCCATACATACCCGTTTAGTAGACTGACCAACAAATGTAAACATGATAGAAACAAATATGACTGTGCTAGAAGCAAACTGTGCAATAAATGAATGAAGGAAGGACTGGGAAATAAGCTGTTTTAACGCAATCAAGTACAAGCTAAAAACTGAACCATTATTGACATGCAGGTTATTTCTGATTTATGATTTGAAGAATGTGTATTTGCACCACACAGCAGCTAGATGGAAGGCTACTTCTGTATGGATGCTGTAGTACATAAAATAAAACAGTGCATTTTTTCCAAGTGATATGCAACAAAAACCAGTACAACCTAACTTTACAGAAACAGTGAAGTGTGTCCATTTCAGTCCTGCTTTCACTGAACTACTTTTTTTTTCAAAAGTACTCAGTTTTTCAGCTGCATAAAAGTAAAAACCACAATGCTAAACTCATCAATACTGCAAAGTTTAACCAGCACTGACTACAGTGTCTCTGAGACATCCCCATGGCACTGACAGACATGACAGTAACACCTGAGCAGGTGACACACAACCTTTTGCACTGGTATCATACCCTGTTGTGTCTAGAAGGACACCACACACCTGTGTCCATGCAACCACACCCTGCCTTAAGACTTAGATACTGTTTAAGCTTTTTTAAGGGTGAAAGGAAAATGCTATATACAAGTTTTTGGAAAGACATGAAACTGCTTTACTGATGATCAGACTAACTTTACCTGTTCAAACATCATATTATATGCAAGCCAGTATGGCAGAAATAACCAGAGCAAGCATTTTCAAATCCTTCACCTTACTAGTGTGAGAGTTAGTTTCTAGTTCATACATTATCAGAACTTTAGTTTGCATGCTTCAGACGAGATAAGCAAGTCTATCAGCTGTGCATGGAAAGAGATCTGACAGATTAAGACATGTGCCTGAAAGCAGGCTGCTGTTTTGCTGTTCTGGATCGCTGCAGCAGAGTATCAGCTCTTATTACAAACACATAAGTCTTTACAAAGCCCAGAGGTGGGTGTCAAACAACTGTGACCTAAGAGCAGCTGTTCTGTGAAGGAAGTATAGGCACATCAGTTTCCAAATACCTGGCTTAAGTTCAGTTTTCTACAAGGCTTTCATTGCACTCTTTAAGAAGCGATCACAATTGAATTTTATTTTTTTTCTTGTGTATAAAGACACAAGAAGCAATGTAACAATACTTAACTTGGGCTGCCATTTGCTGCAATGTATTTTACCCTTTTGGCAAATTTAATGTGCTTTCCAATTTTGGTGTGCACTTGTGAAAAGTAAATTGGTAGAGACATAGCAATAAGAAATTAACTTGTGTACTAAGTACCAATATTCTTGTCTACCCACATACTGGTCATTCACGTCCACATACTGATCAATCAGTCCACGATTTCAGTAGATAGTTTTAATCAATTCATTTAATCAATTCATTTATGTTTGAAGCTATTTACCCAATGATTACAATTGAGTTAGTGTTACACAATGAATATTTGATCTATGACATGATTTTCATGTCAGACAGTGTCCCAACTACCTCAAGTGTATGTCTGTAGACTTGCATGCCAGCCATCACATGCACTACTTTACTAAATTTTGAACAAAATTTCCCAAAATACAAATATCACATAAATATGGTGATAAAATTAACTGCATTATCTCCAGTTTAGTTTTGCAATATTACCAGAAATAGCTTTAGAATTATCAACAGTTGTATATTGCTCCATTAACAGGTAATTAAAAGTCAAGCTGAATTACACAGGAAGCTGAAGGAGATAAATCAAAGCATTAAAGAGTTAATGAAAATAAAGATTATATGTTCACACTACACTTTCAAGAAGCCATTTGCGAGCATCTGTAACATTAACCCTTATTAAATTCCTTTGACGCTTTCTAAAAGCTGTACACTTTTATTCTGGAAGTCACTCAGCAAAGCTCCAAAGAGCAAAATTCTGAGAATTAGTTTTTATCATAACAAAAACTGATCTTAATGAAAAACAGTCATACAGAAACCTTCTTCCCTGAAGATATAAAAAAAGAATTGCGTATAGATGTAAAGGAGTTGGCTGAAACAAATGGAACAAGAACTGTCACAAGAAAATAGCATTTCATCTATAGTTCAACTATTTCAAGAAAAGCTACAGAAATGTTTATTCTGTATACCTGGCAGAGAACTTAAATACTCACTAGCAATCAACTGTGCTCTCCCAATGCACCTCACATTCAGCAGCTGCTATGTAGTAATTTTTACAATTTACCTTACTGCTGTATAGCATGAACCCACGGAAATAGTGGAAAAACGTGTAAGAACTGAAGTTGAAGATATTTTGCATTACAGATGCTTCCTACAGGGAAGAACTTGACTTGTTTTTATATATGTTCCAGCAGCTAAGGACAGATTGGATTGCTTTTTATTATCCCACATGTTACCAGACAGAACTTGGAAGACACTTTTCCCCCAGTATATTGTGTGTATTCTGCAGACAGTATCATACAGTCGTGTGTATGCATAATACATACAAGAACCTACTGTCTGCCCTGATGCAGGTGTAAAAATTTACTCCGCTACAGTCAGCAATGTGAAGAATTTAGGGGCACAGTTTAGTGGTAGACTTGACAGTGTTAGGTTAATGGTTGGTCTCCATGATCTTACAGGTCTTTTCCAACCTGAGAGATCCTATGAATCTATGCAAACACCTGCTGGTTTGGTTTGTTGGGTTTTTTGTGGGTTTTGGTTTGGTTTCCATTTGGTTTTCTTTTGTCTTCTAAAAATTGTAAAACTCTTCCTTTCTGCTTTGGGAAGTTATGAAGGCACTTTTACAGTGTTAGAGAAAACAATTCAGCGCACTTCTGAAGAGTTAGTATTGTAAGTTTTTTGTTGTAGAGGTTGCAAAGGCAACTTTCTGACCAAAGATTAAGCAGAAACTATTACATGCAAGAGTTCCAGATTCCTCAGCTGAGGCTCACAGTTCTCCCAAGCCTTGGTAAAAACTAGCCAACACCACCTCAGTTTTCATCTTGAAGAATAAGAGCAATATGGAGAAGAACCTGCTCACTTCATGTTGCTACCATATGGGAACTATAAGATCAACAATTAAAAAGAGCAATGGACCATTAAGTAAGAAGATGGCTTTTCTTCAACTTCTACTTTTAAATTAAAGGAGGCTCTCATGTCCATCACAGAAGTCAAGTACCTACACAGACACAGTAGATGGTTAGAAGAAACCCCTTCCAAGCAAAAGAACTAAAAACTGTAGTTCAGGTCTACATTCAACAACCACTATGTGCAAGTGAATTGTCACTGAGATTCATAAGAACAGGCAACACTCCCTTGGAATCTGGGCATCTTCCCATTTCCCCCACGACAAGAGACAGCTGAGTAAAGAAGACAGCACCCATAAATTCAGTGTAAATTGTATGATTCAGGTCTCTGTTGTAAGAACTTTCATAAACACAGGCTTCTACTTTCAACAATTTTGGAGCTGAGAAAAAACAGATACTCTTACATTTACAAACTCAAGTTACCAGAGAGAATACCAACAGGATCAGTTTCAGTGCTTCCAAAGACAATCCTCATAACTTCTTGTACCATTATCAACAAAGTGAATCATCCAACCTTGTTCAATTAATATACAAGAAAACTACCATTTTTCCTTTTCACAAGTCATTGTTTGTTTAGTAAAATGTTTGAGGAAAAAACAGCAAGTGAATCTTTCTAATTCACTGTGCCTGACTCACTAAGATTCTTTGGTCCCCCATGTAAGCAGAGACAAATCTCATCATCTCTATGTCCTTATTTCTCAGAAAGGTAACTGAAAAATTTTGTGCATGCACACACAAAACACACATTCATAAAAAAAAAGCAGTTCTCAGTCAACCTCTAGTGGCTTTCATCACACACACATTTGTTTCCTTGCTTTGGGGACTTTTTTTGGTAGCAGGTCAAGCTCTTATGACATGTTCTCAAACTTGAGTTTGAATTCTTCAAAACAACTGAGCAGGCTGTAACTCTTTCCAGTGTTGGTTGCAATCACAGAGCAAGGAATTCAAAAAGACAAGGCTCTAAACTAAAAACAGTTGCCTTTAGGAATGGAAGATGAGATCCAGGTTTTATTTAAATGAAAAAACTTATGCATATCCTTTCCCCTAGCAAAGCTGTTACCTAAAAGTCTGGTCAAATAATTAGAGGATATATTGCACATCATCAAAAATTAGACAAAAGACTATGCTGCATAACAGAGATTGCTATGAAACATGATAAATCACAGACTATATTGCTAATAGAAGAATCACATTCAGGTGAGTGTTTCATCTAAGAAGTATACAGTATTTATATAGACTTTTACAAAGTACCTATCCTGGAATTCCAATTATACTGACTGATTTAAATACTATCGCAGCTTACTTAGATGGAGAAAAAGGAACTTCTAAGTCGATAGTATTTGTCCAACTTATTAGAATCAATGAAAAACCAAATGTTTTTCCAAATAAGTTAAAAATCCCCCACAATACCAAACCAACATAAGACAAAAGATGAATTAATTTGACAAGAAATAAAAACTAGGATTATTAACAGAAAATAGATCCTAAATTTATAAAATGGTAATCTTTATGTACATACAATTAAGATGCTTTAAAAATACCTTAAATACTTTGTAAGCAGATATAGTCACACTTCACAGATTTCAAAACAAATATAAAAATTTCAAAAATATCTCCATGATAGGCATTGCAAATACTTTTTAAGCTATATTTCATACTACAAGCCTCAGTATCGTTAAGAATATTGGTATCAAAACATACTCCTAACAACTTTATTTTGTAAGCTTTAATTTGGAATGAGGGGCATAATAGGAAAGTGGCACTGTCTTCACCTTGTGATAAGGAAAAACAACATAGTTTAGAAAAGATAAATAGCTCTTTTTAAAGCATGTTTACGTGTATGCTCAATATTTTCAGTGTTCTATTTTCACTTTCAGTATGTCAAAAAGCTGCACGTAACTAATATATGCTCAGATAAGCCTAGTTAGGAGACTACAGGCACACTGAAATATTAATATACAAGTTAGATGTTTTATTTAGATTCTGCATCTGAATAAGTTTATCAGGAAAAAAAACCATCATTCTGTATTTCGTTTCCTATTGTAATGACAAAGCAAGTTATTTTAAGGGACAAAGGTATAATTAAAGTAAGGTGAACAAAGCCACCCTTGCCTTTGTTTACCAAGGTATAAAGGAAGTTTCTAAATGTAACTAAATTGTTTCTTTAGAATCCCACGTGAAACATTAACAACCCATTGTTTTGCCTTGTGTTTATTGACAGAAATGCTTTAAATCCTTTTTGCCCCCTCTAATCACCTAAAACTGAAAAGCAGGCAGAAGCACTGATAAAACTTATTAAAGTACATGTCTGAAATTTAACCAAAGGATACACTTCAAGTAGAAAAGGAAGGGCTAAAATTATGCTTCAAAAAAAGTTACTAAAACAATGAGCTTAGGAGAAGTCAAATCAAGTATTAGCCGAACTGAGTATCACAACTGTGACAATGTTACTCCACTCAACCCTTCAAAATACATGTAACAAGTTTAACTTGCCAAGGATTAATGTCGGAATAGTAATTCTTGTCCTTTTGAGGCAAAGTTCCTTTATCCTTTAAAAATAGAGCTTAGAAATTACTCAAACAATGAAGAAAAATTAAACTTCAGTTCCATATTTTCAAGACAAACTAAAAGTGGCTTTCCATGTCTAGAAGACTCAGAAAAAAAAGTAACTTAATTTTCAAAGGTTCAAAGATTCTGGAAATTCCTAATCATTCTAAGAGGAGGGATTTTAAAAGATATCTTACAAGAGATACAAAATGAAATTTTGTTAAACTCATGTATTTAATTATTTCTATGATAATAACTTTTCTGCAGCACAACTTCATATAAAAGACCAACCACACTGCTGGAATGGATAAAAACCAGAAACATGTGAAGTGCTATGAGTAACAAGAAGGTACTAAGGAAAAAAAAGTGTTCTCAAACTATTAATACAAAAGATGAGAAAAGCTCAATGATGTGTCTACCAAGGAGCTTTCTTTTAAACTCTTACACAGCAGGTTTTATTCATTATCTCTACACTGAACAAATCTAATTCTGAATTGTCTTGCAACAACAGGAATAAACTTTGTGATTCCTTCCTACAGAGCAATCAAACATTGCTGAACCCACTCACTGTCAAATTCTGCAACATGGCTAGAACATAATCAACTTTTAACCTAAAACCTTTGGACTTTCTTGTTTGCCTTCAAAAAGCATTATTCTCATCAACTTGAGATCTGAATTTCCTAAGGACAGAAGGAATTCTCTTCAAACTTAAATGAAGATTGTGCATTTTTCAAAGGTACACTGTTGCTTATACACAGATGCAGAGCTCACCAGATAAAGGTCTTTGGTAAATGCTGCAAGAAAAGGCAGGTTACATGAAACTCACATGTACAACTTTAATTCTCTGTCTCAAAGTGTATCAACACATTTAGAAAAGGATATAATAATTTTAATTAAAGTTCATGAGGCAAGCTGCACCAATTACATATCTCAAGAAGCACACAATGCTTAGATTAAAAAAATAAATGTGTGTTGGTAGAAATTGCTTAGAAGATTGCTGGGACTCAACTGAGAAAAAAAATGCATGAATTCTGTGGTGCTAAAACAGCTGTACAAGAAGTTTTTGACTGTTGGACACTGCCATTCCACACCTACAAAGAGGCAGTGTTAAAACCTTCACTGATTTCAGTAAAGCTGAAGCAGGCTCTTCATCTCTGCTCCTGCTACAGGAGGCACTTAAACAACCTGACCATGTGGACAATACAGGGAAGTCTGGCAAACCATGTTGTCAAGTCATTCAGACATGCACATGGAATACTGAGATCCCAGTTGCATTCTTCAGGGAATTTAAAAATCACCACTGTTCTTTAGTCAGGATATTAGAAAGAAAAAAAAATCACAGGGCAACAATGTACTCTTAATGCCATTTTTGATCAGCATGACTCACACTCAGACTCACACTTAGACACTCGCATAAAAATATGTAGAAAAAGAGGATTGGTCAAGGTGGATTCAACCTACATTAATTTATTTAACCTAAATTTAATAAGTATTGACACAAATAGTATCAAAAATCAAAGGAACATTTCAAGTGAACAAAATTAAGCACCTTCATATACCCAAGCCAAAAATGCTTATTCTCCTTGAAAGCAACATTTGATGTTATTAAACCATGGGGGACTTTTTTTTTTAAAGCATTAACTTTGCCACAGCTTCCTACTACACCTGAACATATTTAAATAATAAAGGTAAAAATAATCTGTTTAAAATCTGTGGCAGGCATCAAAACTACCTGAATGCCCATACTTAACACTGATCTAGAGTTATGAACAAGGACAAAATGCCAAATAATCACCCACTACACCCTTGCTTTTTGCAGTCTTGCTATTAGTACATACCAGTGATTTGTCTAAGTAAGTTTCATTTATAAACTCTTCATGTACGTAGCCCAAAATGTCATTCATACAATTAGTCAAGACAAACATATAAACCCAAACTTCAAAGATGATATTTTTTATGCTAAGTAAAACACTAAAAAGTTAACTTCCCCATTCAGTGATTGATTATTTGTTTGCAGTTTTTGGGTTGGGGTTTTTTGGGGTTTGTTTGGGTTTTTTTTTTGTTTCTCTCTGTTTAACATCTTATTTTTTAAAGACTTTCAATCAGCTTTTCCAGTTATTGTAACTTATCTTTAAAAAGCAATCTTTTCTACACCACACCAACTTGTTGCACAGCAGAGTAACTAGTGCAGCACACCTATTTACCAAGGAGACCCTGTGCTCCTGTGGAAGACTCTTCTGTACAACAAAGAGGAAACACATTGGTGAACAGGAAAGATTCCCACTGAAAACACACCTTTCCTCCCAAGCAATGCAAAACTCCCTGAACTACATGCTGCACTAGAAAGCAGCCCCTGATCCCCTGCCCCTTCCATGGTGTTCTTATCAGGTATACCCTAACAGGATGAGAATCCAAGGTGACATAGACTAATCTAATACTCTAGAATAATTTTAAAGGCCACTTAAATTGGCAAGTTTTTCTTATATAAGGCAGTATTTAAACAAGAAGTGGGTTGTAAATTTCATACAAACACCGAAAATAAAAGCAACCTTTTAACCTGAAATGAAACTCATGGATGCACACATTTAACTATTTCCCTCTTTTATAATTCCTGCTGAGGTTCCCAAGGAGAGCACTGCATATTTTGAACAAAATATTTATTTTATTAATTTCAAAAAAGAGAACAGAGGGCTTTTGTTATATACAGAACCAAAACACCTACAAAGCATGCAGTTACAGTACAGTGCGTTACTTTCCCAGAAGAACAATTCATTTATGCACTATCCATATCAAAATGGAAGCACAGTACAACAAAGTTTTCACTCAGTATACATCCATGTCCTTCCACTCTCCAGTGTGGATTAAAATATGCCCAAGCCATAAAAAATGCCAAAGAACACTGGGTCTCTGTTAAAAACGTGAAGAAAAGATAGGATACCAAGTTCACCTCACCTGTTGCATTAACAGCACAAAATGAAACTGTAACTAGTTACAAGAAACTGTGTCATCCTTACACTAAGAACACCACAGAAATTTCAAATGCATTTTAACACAGACTGTTCTAGTAATGGATCATAAATTTCCAAAACAATTGGGTATTCTAAAGTTAGCTAGCAAATAATACTTCTTGGGTATATGAACTATCATTATTATTCAATAAGTCTCTTTAAACTGGGAAAATGTGCACCCAGAAAGTGAAAGAATACATAATCAGTGTTAGATGAATTCCAAGTAGTCTGAAGGATCTTTCAGATATTAGACAAACTTCAGACACATGCTACTTCAAACTGTCATAGGAAATCAAGACATGGCTTCTGGGGTAGCATCTTGCAAACAGAAGCTTGGGTTACAAACAATGGCAGAGCTTGAAGAAGTGGTTTTGGGTTAAGCTTTAAAAAATGCACCAAGGTATTTCCCCTTTCACAAAGCATTTGTTACAATGTCAAAAAGTCAACAATTTATAGTGCATATCAATGCCACCCAATCCTTAAAACTGTATCTACTTCAACTGGGGCAAAGTGAAAATTAGCACCTGTCTGAATTCTCATCAACTTCCCCTAGAACAGCAGCACTTGGCTTAAAAACACATCATGTTGCCCCAAAATGCAGGAGTAAGACACTGAAATACTGCTCTCTGTGAACCTACTTATGAAACCAATGAGACTACTGAATCCATTCAAACCTAGTTAAGTAGTAACACACCACAGAATAAACTGCCTAAAACAAGACAGTGTTGTTAATATTATCTGTGTATACACACATGCCATGCACTCACAATAGATAAAAAAAATGAGTTATTAAAATATTATGTGTAGCCTTCTAGGAAACAGAGACATTTTCTTATCTCTTAAGTTTTTCTTTGGCCCTTATTTGAACTTGACTTACTGGCTTCATCCTACCAAAATATATCCACATGGACTATAATTAGCAATCTAATCCAATTAAGGATATTGGGGTCAACTTATAGGCTCCTGTTTAAAAAAACTAAACCAACAAAAAAACCCCAAAACACACAAACAAAACAAACAAACAAAAAAACCAAACAGTCCTGCAAACAGAATCTTCTTAAGCACTACACTTACTTTAAAAGTCAAAATAAGCTTCCTTCCCTATCTCATGTTCCATATTCCTGTGCAGGACAGCCACAACTAGCCTATACAGAAGCTGGCAGAAATGGGAGATCATGCTTAAAACGTTACTTGTCATAAGTCAAGGTCTCCTTATCTGCTTGGTTCTTGCCTTGAGAAATAAAGACCTCTATGTGCAAAACACAGGGAAGTACATTCGCCTGTTAGCAAAGTTTTAGCAAAATCTAAACAAACATTAGCAGAAGAGATTGCTGTGTGTTTCTTCAGTACTGAAAAAAAGTTGGCAGTGCAGGTATCAGGCACACACTAATTTTTGTAATAAAACCCTTAAACTCTAGAGGTTAAGTGAATCAAGTCTGGGACATGTTTTCATAAAAACGATGAGAAGATGTAGATATATACAACAAGCCAGTCAACTAATAATTACATTAAAGAAAAAAAACAAAAAACACTCAAACCTAAAATAAAGGTCAAGAGAGATTAAATTGTTTATCCTTTTCAGCCGCGAGAAAATAAGATTTCATTTCTCATGTTTTAAATAACGTATCACGGGAGAAGGTGAAAGAAACACTCCTGGCTACTCCATGGCTCTTGGATTCCCATCCAGAAGTAAACTAAGAAGCAGTGCCCATACAGCGCAGCCCCGCAGCCTATGAGCCGGGCACTGCTCGTTACATCACGATCATTTGCATTTAAACTACAATATATAGCGGTGCGCTCGCGTTGCCGCGGGGCTCCGCGCTGACCTCCCGCCACGCGGACCCCGCACCGCTCCCGCACCCGGGGGGTGGGGCGGTGC